>OX451737.1:835966199-835983699 GCA_948472305.1 Vicia faba | reverse complement strand
CTTTTTATTTTGGAGGTCTATATGATACCTGGGCTCCAGGAGGGGGAGATGTAAGAAAAATTACCAACTTAACCCTTAGTCCAAGCATTATATTTGGTTATTTACTAAAATCGCCTTTTGGGGGAGAAGGTTGGATTGTTAGTGTAGACGATTTGGAAGATATAATTGGGGGACATGTATGGTTGGGTTCCATTTGTATACTTGGTGGAATCTGGCATATCTTAACCAAACCTTTTGCATGGGCTCGGCGTGCACTAGTATGGTCTGGAGAAGCTTACTTATCTTATAGTTTAGGTGCTTTAGCCGTTTTTGGTTTTATAGCTTGTTGCTTTGTCTGGTTTAATAATACTGCTTATCCTAGTGAGTTTTATGGTCCCACTGGACCGGAAGCTTCTCAAGCTCAAGCATTTACTTTTCTAGTTAGAGACCAACGTCTTGGAGCTAATGTAGGCTCCGCTCAAGGGCCTACCGGTTTAGGTAAATATCTAATGCGTTCTCCGACCGGAGAAGTCATTTTTGGAGGAGAAACTATGCGTTTTTGGGATCTGCGTGCTCCCTGGTTAGAACCTCTAAGAGGTCCTAATGGTTTGGACTTGAGTAGACTGAAAAAAGACATACAGCCTTGGCAAGAACGTCGTTCCGCGGAATATATGACTCATGCTCCTTTAGGTTCTTTAAATTCCGTCGGTGGCGTAGCTACAGAGATTAATGCAGTCAATTATGTATCTCCTAGAAGTTGGTTAGCTACTTCTCGGGCTATTGCGGAAAAAATTCGAGTTCCTTTTGGATTTCCTTCTTTATCAATGAGAACCGCCGCATTATCATCATACTTTATTATTATACCATTACGACGTTTTAGTTCTTTACAAGTACGTACAATTACAGCTCTGATGACTTGAGATCTTTTTAAAGATGAATTTGGCACTGCTTTTTTGATTACAGCAACAACAATGTCACCAATATAAGCATACCTTCGATTACTAGCTCCTATGATTCGAATACACATCAATTCGCGCGCTCCACTATTATCGGCTACATTTAAATAGGTTTGAGGTTGAATCATATCCTTTTTTCTTATCTTTCAGTTTCAGTCAAAAAGTTGAAGTAAAAAAAATATTTTGTGTTCAAAAAAAAAACGGAGAATTGCCTTTTTTCATACTAAAGATCTCTTTCGTTCTAATGATTATTCGGAAAGAATAAATTGAGTTCGTATAGGCATTTTGGATGCCGCTATTGAAATCGCCTTTCTAGCGATATTTTCTGGAACACCTCCCATTTCATAAAGTATTTTGCCGGGTTTAACAACAGCTACCCAATATTCGGGCGATCCTTTTCCCGAACCCATACGCGTTTCGGTAGGTCTTACTGTAACAGGTTTGTCTGGAAATATGCGTACCCATATTTGTCCACCCCGGCGAACATTTCGTGACATTGCCCGTCGACCCGCTTCTAGTTGTCTAGATGTGATCCAAGCGGGCTCAAGTGCCTGAAGAGCATATTTTCCGAAGCAAATTTGACTACCACGAGAGGCTTTTCCTTTCATTCTTCCTCTATGATGTTTGCGGAATCTCGTTCTTTTTGGGTTATAGTTGATGGTTATTTCTCAATTCCATCTCTATTACAGAACCGTACATGAAATTTTCACCTCATACGGCTCCTCGCGAATAAATCGATTGAAAAATATTGAATCGAGAAAATAATAATAATTACTACAATAAGATACAACAGAATATAATCGCGGGATTTTTTTACATTTAATAGAATCTATTGATCTATTAGAAATTGTTTAATCTTGCTTTGATATATAACGAAATATGTATTCTTATAGACCATTTTTGCTATCCGTATCTAACTAGCTAATATTTTTGGATATAAGGTTCTAACGAATCAGTATTTTTCTTTTTTTATTATTATCATATTGGATTGACAAAAATTTATCAATTCCAAAAAAATCCACATTTTCGCGGGCGAATATTTACTCTCTCATTATAAATTGATTAAATTGAAGATGTAATGTAGGGTTAGTCCACAACTCCTCAAAAAAGAATGAATTCTTAGTTCCTTCCGCCATCCCATCTAATGAATCAGTAAGATTTCAAATTTTAATATAATCTTTTGTATTCACAGGTTCCGTCGTTCCCATCGCTTTTCAATTTATGGTTAGGTCTAAATTCTACAATGGAGCCTCTTTAATTAAGAAGATTCCATTTTTTTTATTTTCTTATTTTCTTCTTTTTTGTTGAATCAACCTTCTCAGTTTTCTTGATTCGTGGCTCTTGATTCGTTTATTCTAGGAATATATTCATCCATATATGGATGAATTTTGAAGATTGATGCTTTATTACACTACTTTTTATGAGATGACCCATAGACCTTTACATAGGAGAATTCTATATCATTGATATCCTTTTTCTATCTTTCTTTCACCCCTTCATTTATCTGTATATTCTTATTGCTTTACAACTAATAATCTTATTTTTTTTTTTTATTTCAGTTGCTATAATTATATCATCACATAGATCCTTATTTTGATTTTAGATTTTCGGCGGTTCTTTATATCCAGATAATGGGAAGCGATGAGTAGGTTATTTATTCTTTAGTAATTAATTCGACGAATTTTTGTAGAAAATTAACCACTCTAAAAAAAAACCAACGAGTCACACACTAAGCATAGCAACTCCTTCATTATAAAATGATTAATTAATTTTTTTTTATTTAATCTTTTAAAATTTTTCATTTCTTCTTTGAGAATAAGAACGTAGTAAGAATTCGTCATTTTTTGTTTTCTCAAAAGATGGAACGTTATAAGGAAAAGGTTATTAGTCGTTGTTTATAAATATCCAAACTTTGATTCCTAAGACCCCATAAATAGTTCGAACTGGATAGGAACAATAATCAATTTTAGCTCGAATGGTTTGTAGAGGAATCCTACCTTCTCTGATCCATTCGACACGTGCAATTTCGTTTCCGTCGATGCGTCCCGCAATTTGTATTTGAACTCCTTTTGTACCTGCACCTGCCTCTTCAGCGAATTTTTTTATAGTTTTTTGCATTGCTTTACGAAACGGAATTCTATTCTTTAATTGTCTGGCTAGAAATTCTGCAAGAATATTCGGGTCTCTATAAACATTTGGAATTCTTGTAATTTCAATGTTGATTTGTCGGTTCACACAATTTATTTTTTTTTGCACATTAGTATGTAATTCTTCCATTCTTTCAGGGTTATCCTCTATTACTAAGTTTGGGTTTGGAAGTCCCATATTGATTATCACGTGAATCAGATCGCGTGTTTTTTTAATCTTTATTCGTCCAATTCCCTCGCCATCGACAGCGGTTGTTGTTTTTTGTATTTTTTGTATATAATTCTTGATACAATCTCGTATTATTTTATCTTCTTTTACATTCTCGGAATAAATTCTTGGTTGTGCAAACCAAATAGAATCATGACTTTGAGTTGTACCAAGTCTGAAACCAAGCGGATGTATTTTTTGTCCCATAATCCCTCACTACTCTATATAAAATAATACGTCTGATTTGTCTACTTTTTTATCTATATATATATATATATTTTTTTTAATATCTTGATATATCTTTTTTTTTCTGCAAAGCATTAGTTCTATTATAATAACCCTTTCAATTTTTGAATATTATTAATTACCATTCACGCTTTGTGTTGTGAATAGACAAAAATATTTTTTGAACAAAGGGTTATATTTCTCTGTATTGGTTCTATTTTCACGAAAAAATAAAATCTGTTTTTTTGATTGCAGAATAATACAATTCTTTTTGAGTAATTTATTAATTAATATTTATTAATGACTATTACTAAATTTATGTTAAAATGAATGTTAACGACGAGATCTATTATCATTTTTCGCAAAGCCTCGGAAGTTTCGAGTAGGTGAAAATTCTCCCAATTTATGGCCTACCATACGATCTGTTATATAAATAGGTAAATGCTCTTTTCCATTATGGATAGCAATGGTATGCCCAATCATTGTAGGTAGAATGGTAGATCTTCTGGACCAAGTTATTATTATTTCTTTTTCTCCTTTTGTGTTAAGCTTATTTATTTTTCTTAATAAATGATTCGCTACAAAAGGATTTTTTTTTAGTGAACGTGTCATAGTTAATTATTCCTCTTAAAATTTCTAAAAAAATGAATTTTTTCTCTTATATTTTTTATTTTATTTCCAATTTTAAAATATAGAATCTCTTTTTAAAATATAGAATCTCTCAAAAAAGAAAATCATAGAATGTCATAGTCAATCGCTCTTTTCTTTTGTAAAGACGAAGAAACAAATTCTATTTTCTCTACTATCCACTATTGACTACGGCGACGAAGAATCAAATTATCACTATATTTCTTCCTTTTTCTAGTTCTTCTTCCAAGTGCAGGATACCCCCAAGGAGTTGAGGGTTTTTTTCTACCAATTGGGGCCCTCCCTTCACCACCCCCATGTGGATGGTCTACAGGGTTCATAACTACCCCTCTTACTACAGGACGCTTGCCTCGCCAACGTTTAGCTCCGGCTCTGCCCAAACTTTTCTGGTTTACCCCAACATTCCCCACTTGTCCGACTGTTGCTGAGCAGTTTTTTGATATCAAACGGACCTCTCCAGAAGGTAATTTTAATGTTGCTGATTTACCCTCTTTTGCAATCAGTTTCGCTACAGCACCCGCTGCTCTAGCTAATTGTCCACCCTTTCCAAGTGTTATTTCTATGTTATGTATGGCCGTGCCTAAGGGCATATCGGTTGAAGTAGATTCGTCTTTTTGATCAATCAAAACCCCTTCCCAAACTGTACAAGCTTCTTCCAAAGCATACGGCTTTCTGGATGTAGATTAGAATATCTATACAGATACATCTTATATATCGTTTATTTCGTATATTATATATGACATAACGAAGTACCATACCACATGAGTGGATATATAATATACGAATCCAAATATTCTGAATGACTCATGTTATGATCTTCTACATCCTAGGTCTTTCTGTTCCTTCATCTGGCTTATGTTCTTCATGTAGCATTCAGACCGAATGACTCTATGAAATTACGTTGCTACTTAGACATAGTACGGGTAACGTAGGAGACATTTCTATTTTTTCCCGGGGGAATCCTTAGAATTACCACTGCTTAGCTTTCAATTTGCCTTTGACCATCAAATGAAATGTGAATAATCTGTGTCTTCCCCCCTTTGTTTTTTGAAACGAGGAGCACTTCGTGTTCTGTCGGTGCTTGAAACAATTTTGTCTTCTCCATATTACTATATCTCTAGGGTCAATAATTTTATATTAGGAACTACTGAACTCAATCACTTGCTGCTGTTACTCTTCAGTTTTCTGTTGAAGTCTATCCTGTAGAGGTACTCAAATAGGATCAGTGATCGATTTCTAGGTTTCGCCTTAAACCTAATTGGTTACTTCCAATTACGTAAATCTATAGTTCAAACCGCACTCAAAGGTAGGGCATTTCCCATTTTTATAGGAACTTTTGTACCATAAATAATGGTATCTCCAATTATAGCCCCTCTGGGGTGTAAAATATATCTTTTCTCACCATCCCCATAGTGTATGAGACAAATGTGTGCATTTCGATTAGGGTCGTATTCGATAGTTACAATTCTACCATATATGTCTTTTTCATTGCGTCGAAAATCAATTTTACGGTATAGACGCTTATGACCTCCCCCTCTATGCCCTGCGGTAATGATTCCTCTGGCATTACGCCCTTTACCACAATGATGCTGTCCAGAAATCAAACGATTTCGTGAATTGGATTTCACTTGACTGTTTACGGCTCCATTGCGTGTGTTCGAGCTAGAAGTTTTGGATAAATGTATCGCCATGTTATGAAGTGTATTTTTATTTAAGTTATTTTCTTTCTAAGAGGTGGAATAGAATAACCCGGTTGAAGCGTAATGATCATACGTTTGTAATGCCTTGTATGTCCCATAATAGGTCGTATTCTTCTACCCTTTATTGGGATTGCGAGTTGATTCATAGTTCTTACCTTGACACCAAAGAAGAGTTCGACCCAATGTTTTCTTTCTGTCCTAGTTAATCCTGATTTGACATGAAAAGTATATTGATTTTTTCGAAATAACGAAAATTTAGTGTCTGTAAATACTGCAGATTTTATTCCATTCATAAATCTATTTTATTCTTTCTTCCCGATGAGTTCTAGTCTCACTAAAAATACTAGTTTTTTTACTGTTCATTTATTAAAATTTGAATATACCACACCAATTTGTTATGTATGGATGATGAGATTCCATTGATACAGATCCAAGTCTCGATTCAAATACTACTAAGCTAAGAGGTCTACTACAGATCAGAAATTATTTAAATAGAATAAATAAAGAAATTCTTTCTTTATTTAGAAATGATCAATTCTTGAAGTTTCTATTATTTTCAAATTCAATTATTAAAGAAAGAAGAAGATGTTTCTTTTTTTCTTTGGAGGAAATTGGAAAAGAAAGAAATAGCCAATATAGTCAAGATAATCATGTATTTACAAAATAATGTCTCAATTCATCCTATATTCATCCGATGGAGGATGTGATAGGATTGCAAAGGAGAAACTTTTGACAGTTCAAAATAATAATTCATGATTAAAAATATAGTTTTTAGGGGAGATATTTCTATTGGCATGCATCCAGTAGGAATTGAACCTACGACTTCGCCAATTATGAGTTGGGCGCTTTAACCATTCAGCCATGGATGCTTCGAGGGAACAACCCTCCGACTTGATGAATAACCAAATTTCAATTGAAGTGAAATCTTTTGGATAAATCAATAGAAATACATACATAAAGAAATAACTTAATAGAAATACATACATAAAGAAATAACTTAATAGAAATACATACATAAAGAAATAACTTAATAGAAATACATACATAAATAAATAACTTAATAGAAATACATACATAAATAAATAACTTAATAGAAATACATACATAAAGAGATAAATTATTTTTAATTTTTTAAGGAGGATCCTATGAAGAACAATCAATTCCACTTTTGGATTTTCGAATTGCGAGAAATTTTTAGAGAGAGCAAGAATTGTGCCTATTTCTTAGATTCCTGGACGCAATTCAATTCAGCGATATCTGTCATTCACATTTTTTTGCATCAAGAGAGTTTGATAAAAGTCTTAGACTCCAGAATTTGGAGTATCCTAGTTTCACGTCAGTCACAGGGTTTAACAAGAAATCGATATTTCACGATCAAGAATGTAGTACTTTTTGTAGTAGCGATCCTTCTATATCGTATTAACAATCGAAGGATGATCGAAAAAAAAAAATTTATTTGACAGGGCTTCTTCCTATACAAATAAATTCCATTGGATCCGGCAATGATAGATTGGAAGACTCAAAAGATTCGTTCAATATCAATAGGTTGATTGTTCCGCTCCTGTCTGGTCCAAAAGAAAAAAAGATCTCTGATCGCTCTTTTTTCTCGGACAGATGGTCCCAACTTCATCTGGATTTGAATCCTACTGAGAAGTCCGCTCAAGATCTTCAATTATTAAAGAAAGAAGAAGATGTTTCTTTTGTTCTTTGGAGGAAATTGGAAAAGAAAGAACTAGCCAATATAGTCAAGATAATCATGTATTTACAAAATAATGTCTCAATTCATCCTATTTCATCCGATGGAGGATGTGATAGGATTGCAAAGGAGAAACTTTTGACAGTTCAAAATAATAATTCATTCTTGACCAAAAATCTAGTTTTTGGTTTATTTCATCTATTCCATGACCAGAATAGGGGGGGGGGGGGTACTTGTTACATCGCAATTTTCAATCAGAAGAGAGATTTCAAGAAATGGCAAATCTATTTAATCTATCACTAACTAAGCCGGATCTGGTCTATCGTAATGGATTCTCTTTTTCTATTGGGTTTTCTGAACCGGAATCAAAAAAAAAATCTTTATTGGTTCTGCCGCGGCTTTTTGACGAAGCGAATGAATCTTTTTATCCAAAGATCATAAAAAAATGGGTCCAGACCTCTTGTGGGAATTATTTTCAAGGTAATCGATTCAATCGCAACTTCGAATATGTACTTCAAAGGTATCAAAATGATATTCTGAATCATAGACCTATAAGGAAACACACGATCAATCAACGTTTCTCAAATTTGAAAAAGAGTCAGAAGAAATGCTTTGATCGTCTTATTTTTATTTATCGAACCGAGAGATCCGTGAATAAGGATCCAAATGCATATAAATACAAATGGTCCAAGGGGAGCACAAATTTCCAGGAACATTTGGACCATTTCATTTCTGAGCAGAATAGTCGTTTTAAAGTAGTGTTCGATCGATTACATATGAATGCATATTCGATTGATTGGGCTGAGGTTATCGACAAAAAAGATTTTTCTAAGTCACTTTGTTTCTTTTTGTCCAAGCTTCTTCCCTTTTTGTCTAACTCACTTCCTTTTTTCTTTGTGAGTTTCGGGAGTATGCCCGTTCATAGGTCCCAGAGCCATATGTATGAATTGAAACGTATGAATGATGCACTCGAGAATCAGTTGTTAGAATCAATAGGTCTGCAAACGGTTCATTTGAAAAAAAGGAAATCCCCATTATTGGATGACTATTATACTTCTCAAAAATCAAAATTCTTGATCAATGAAGGAACAATATTACCATTTTTGTTCAATAAGATACCAAACCAAGACAATTGGCTGAATCCTGTGAAATGTTTTCATAGAAGTTCATTGATTTCCTCTTTTTATAAAGTAAATCGACTTCGATTCTTGAATAATCAATATAACTTCTCTTTCGATTGTAACAAAAGATTCTCTTTTTATGGGGAAAGGTCCTATAATTATGATTTTATGTATGAACAATTCCTCAATGTCTTGTTCATTCGAAAGAAAAGATTTTCTTTGTGCGGCGGTAAAAAAACACATGCTTTTTTGGACAGAGATACTATTTCACCAAGCGAGTTAGAGGTCTCTAAGATATTGAGACCGAAGAATTTTCCGCAAAGTGGTGATGACGGATATGACTTGTACAAATCTTTCCATTTTTCAACTCGTGTTCCTAGATCTATTTACTCGATCGTGGACATTTCTGGAACACCTCTAACAGAGGAAGAAATAGTGAATTTGGAAAGAACTTCTTGTCAACCTCTTTCCCCTATTAATTTATCTGATTCAAAAAGGAAGAACTTGCATCAGTATCTTGATTTCGATTCAAACATGGGTTTGGGTTTGCTTGACACTCTATATTCTGAAAAATTTATACCATCCGCAAAGAGGAAAAAACCTCTAAAAAAATTCCTTGGAAAAGGGCAGATGTATAGAAACTTTCAAAGAAAAAGAAAAAGAAAGAGTATTTCTTCAATTCTCTCCAAATTGAAGCGATTACGCCCGTATATAATACCGTTGTTCCTTACCTGGACAGGGCACAAATATATCAATTTCATATTTTTAGATACTCTTTCAGACCTATTTGCGATACTAAGGAGGAGTCCTCAATTTAAAAAATTTGTATCTATTTGGCAGAATATTATGCATGGATCCAAGGGAAGTCTTCGGAAAAAACTGTGGGGAATTCTTCGGAAAAAACTGTGTCTTTCACAACGGAATCGTATAAGTGAGATTTCGAGTAAGTCTTTCCATAATTTTCTTGTAGACATGTACAAAGATCTTTTTCACACAAATAATGAGTCACCATTCATATCGACACATCTGAGATCACGAAATATTGAGGAGTTCCTGGTTTCAATCCTTTTACTTCTTCTTGTTACTGGATATCTTGTTTATACACATCTTTTCTTTGTTTCTCGCTTCTCTAATGAGTTACAGACAGAGTTCGAACAGGTCAAATCTTTGATGATTCCATCCTACATCATTGAATTGCGAAAACTTCTGGATAGGTATCCTCTATCAGAACAAAATTCTTTCTGGTTAAAGGATATCTTTGGAGTTGCTCGAGAACAATTAGGAAATTTTTTAGAAGAAAGGCGAGGTTGGCCTTCTGGCGGGGACATCCCAAGGGGTGGTGGTTTCGCTGATGGGGTCAAATCCATACGTTCGAAGAAGAACGGTTTTAATCTCATGGATCTCATAAGTATTATACCAAATCCCATCAATCGAATCGCGTTTTTGAGAAATACGAGACATTTAAGTCATACAAGTAAAGCAATCTATTCATTGATAAGGAAAAGAAAAAACATGAATAGTAATTGGATTGATGATAAAATAGAATCCTGGATCTCGACTAGTGATTTCATTGCTGATAAAGAAAGAGAATTCTTGGTTCAGTTCTCTACCTTAACGACAGAAAAAAGGCTGGATCAAATTTTATTGAGTCTGACTAATAGTGATCAGTTATCAAAGAATAACTCTGGTTATCAAATGATTGAGCAACCAGGAACAATTTACTTACGATATTTAATTGACATTCATAAAAAGGATCTGATGAATTATGAGTTCAATACATCCTGCTTAGCAGAAAGACGGGTATTCCTCGCTCATTATCAGACAATCACTTATTCAGAAATCCCGTGTGGGGCTAGTTGTTTGGATTTATCATCTCATGGGAAACCCTTTTCGCTACGCTTAGCCCTATCCCCTGCTAGGGGTATTTTAGTGATAGGTTCGATAGGAACTGGACGATCCTATTTGCTCAAATATCTAGCGACAACCACCTATGTTCCTTTCATTACAGTATTTGTAAACAAGTTCCTGGAGAACTTTCCTAAGGGTTTTGATAGTGATGATAGTGAGGACGACATGTTTGATGAAAGAGAGGGTACCATTTACAGTCTTTTACCTAATAACGAGGGTAGTTGCTATAATTCCGAGAATTATGAAAGGGATGATAGTGACGATCTCGACCGTAAGCTTGATAGCCAGTTGAAGTTTCTAAGTATGGAGGATCCGGTATCTAGCGATCTGATGGAAATAGACCGGTTTTATCTCACGCTTCAATTCGAATTAGCAAAAGCAATGTCTCCTTGCATAATTTGGATTCCAAACTTTCATGATCTGGATAGGAATGAGTCGAATGACTTATCGCTGGGTATATTAGTGAACTCTCTTTCCAGCGATTCGGAAAAAGGTTCTACTAGAAATATTCTAGTTATTGCTTCTACTCATATTCCAAAAAAAGTAGACCCTGCTTTAATAGCTCCGAATAAATTAAATACATGCATTAAGATACGAAGGCTTCTTATTCCACAACAAAGAAAGCACTTTTTTACTCTTTCATATACTAGGGGATTTCACTTGGAAAAGCAAATATTCGATACTAATGGATTGGGGTCTATAACTCTGGGTTCTAATGTACGAGATCTTGTAGCACTTACTAATGAGGCGCTATCGATTAGTATTATACAAAAGAAATCTATTATAGACACTAATATAATTAGATCTGCTCTTCATAGACAAACTTGGGATTTTAGATCTCAGATAAGATCGATTCAGGATCATGGGATCCTTTTTTATCAGATAGGGAGGGCTGTTTCACAAAATCTACTTCTAAGTAATTGCTCTATCGATCCTATATCTATCTATATGATGAAGAAATCATGTGCAGAGGGGGATTCTTATTTGTACAAATGGTACTTCCAACTTGGAACAAGCATGAAGAAATTAACCATACTTCTTTATCTTTTGAGTTGTTCTGCCGGATCGGTCGCTCAAGATCTTTGGTCTCTACCCAGACCTAATGAAACAAATGATGGGATCACTTCTTATAGACTCCTTGAGAATGATTCTGATCTAGTTCATGGGCTATTAGAAATAGAAGGTGCTCTGCTGGAACCCTCACAGACAGGAAGTCGGTTTGATAATGATGGCGTGACATTGCTTCTTCGGTCCGAACCAAGAAATCCCTTAAATATGATTCAAAATGGGTCTTCTTCTATCGTTGATCAGAGATTTCTCTATGAAAAATATGAATCGGGGTTCGAAGAAGGGGAAGGAGTCTTCGACCCGCAACCGCTAGAGGAGGATTTATTCAATCACATACTTTGGGCTCCGAGACTGTGGCGCCCTTGGGGCTTTCTCTTTGACGAAGGGTCCAATGAATTGAGATTTCCCTATTGGGAAGGGTCATTTCAGGACAAACCGATCCTTGATGATTATGATGAAGAGGGTAAGCTTCAAGAGAATGATAATGATTCGCAGTTCTTGCAGGATGGAATCATGCAGGACCAGACACGAGCGAGATTTTCCAACGAACAGGGCTTTTTTCGAATAAGCCAATTCATTTGGGACCCCGCAGATCCACTGTTTTTGCTATTCCAAGAGGATCCTTTTGGATCTGTATTTTCACATCAAGAATTTTCTCCAGATGAAGAGATGTCAAGGATACTTTTGACTTCCCAAACCCAAAAAATTGATTGGAAATATCTAAATAAACCCTGGTTTAGGAAGAATATGCAAGAACAGAATTTCAAATTGTTGATTGATCGCCAGAGATGGTTTAGAACCAATAGTTCAGTATCAAATGAATTTTTTCGTTCTAATACTCTATACGAGAGTTATCAATATTTATCAAATCTGTTCCTATCTAACGGAACCCTATTGGCTCAACTCACAAAGACATTGTTGAGAAAAAAATGGCTTTTCCCAGACGAGATGGTTGTGACTATCTGTTCCAATAACGAACGATTGGTTTAACTGAATAATGAAATGAAATAAAATAGATACTTTCTTTCTCGTCGTCTCAAGTCGATATTAGGGGATCTTCTCAATTGAAAGATCCCCTAATATTGATAATCCATATTGCCGTTGACCGAGCCTACTTGTTTTGAAGCAAATAAAGAGATCCACAGGGTAATTTGTCCTATTCAGATATTCACGACCAATAAGTACAGAATTTTCTTTCTTTTCGGATAGGTCCTGTCCTGAAAGGAGAAAGAAGGTTGACATAGGCGGCTATTTTGGAATTCACCCGACCCGAGCGTACAGTACCCATTTTTTTGAATGTCGAGTGCCAAAGTCATTGAATGGGTAAGTCACCAATCTCCAAAATCAAATATATAATGTACTTTATCCGTTGGTTTAGGGTAGGGGGATTGCAGGTGGGACGATTTCAAAATGTACTCTCCATTCATTAGATAGATAAGATCACCAAAACTTCGTGATCTGCTGGCGAACTTATTCCAATTCAATTTCAATAAGAGATCTCAATATTATGCCTTGAAGAGGACTCGAACCTCCACGCTGTTTAGCACGAGATTTTGAGTCTCGCGTGTCTACCATTTCACCACCAAGGCATCCTTAAAGGGAATCATATTCTCTGAATATGATATCTATCTTATGTCATGGTTCAATATTATTATACTCCAATTCTAATCCAATTGCAACATAGAATACAACATCTCAAATAGAATACAACATCTCAAATAGAATACGGTACGATATAATACAGTATCTACTATATAATACAGCGAGAATAGAATTCTTTCTCGACTAAATAAATATAGCTTCTAGATGAACGAAAAGCTAGTCAAAGGGTCGATTCAAAATTGGTAGACGCTACGGACTTAATTGTATTGAGCTTTGGTATGGAAACATAGTAATGTTAAGTGAAAACATAACATAACATAATATAATACAGCATCTACTATATAATACAACATGTACTATATAATAATAATACAGCGAGAAGAGAATTCTTTCTCGACTAAATAAATATAGCTTCTAGATGAACGAAAAGCAAGTCAAACGGGGGATATGGCGAAATTGGTAGACGCTACGGACTTAATTGTATTGAGCCTTGGTATGGAAACATATTAAGTGAAAACTTTCAAATTCAGAGAAACCCTGGAATTTTAAATGGGCAATCCTGAGCCAAATCCTTCTTTCCGAAAACAAAAAACTAAAAGTTCAGAAAAAAAGGATAGGTGCAGAGACTCAATGGAAGCTATTCTAACAAATGGAGTTGACAACATTCAATTGATTAATGAAGATTTCTAACTTCTATTTGTAAATTGTAACTATTTTTTTTAGTTTTGATTCGATCACAATTGAAACGAAACATTAGAATCAAATCAATTCCAACTGGAAGAAAAAATGGTGAATATTCATTGATCAAATCAGTCACTCCACCAAAATATGATGGATCTTTTGAATAACTGATTAATCAGACGAGAATAAAGATAGAGTCCCATTCTACATGTCAATACCGACATCAATGAAAGTTTTAGTAATCGGAAAATCCGTCGACTTTAAAAATCGTGAGGGTTCAAGTCCCTCTATCCCCAAAAGCCGATTGAATTTGCTCATTTTTATGGCCCTTTCCCTTTTTTTTATTGAGTTGACATAGACTCAAGTAATTTCCCTCAAATTAGGATGGTGCGTCAAGATTTTAATGGTCGGGATAGCTCAGCCGGTAGAGCAAAGGACTGAAAATCCTTGTGTCACCAGTTCAAATCTGGTTCCCGGCGACTCATTATGTATGAGTATCTATTCCCATATTTCTTTTCAAAAATCAAATATTGGGAGGAATAGATACATATTGATTAGTGGTCTTAATAATTATACATAATTTATCTAGGCGTACAGAGATATGCTCTTTCTAGATGAAAAAGGAATCGATGTATATTCTAGGAAGTATGAAAATGAATGATTCTAGTTTGTTTCGATTTTTTCTGCGATGCAATAACAAATGTTCATATTTCAACAATATTCAAATGGTTCAATTAGTTGGTTGAACGACCAAAAAGTTGAATCTAGCGGAGTTCATAGGTAAGAATAGTCAAAATTTATCTGAGATACATTATCAAAAAATATGGTCCATTTCTTTGTATTTTCTTTGATCGTACTTTTTTATTTTTCGTAGCCAGATATCTACTACTCGGAATAGAAATAGGAAATTGACTTCATTATAGGACTTATTAATCTTGTAAAATTTTTAAAATATCGGGTAGGAGTCCATGCCGCTACTCGGACTCGAACCGAGATGCTCTAGCACTGCTTCCTAAGAGCAGCGTGTCTACCAATTCCACCATAGCGGCTGACTCGAAATCATAATAACCAATTATTTAGTCAAAGTCAATAGTCAATCGTCGAGATTGAATAAAGTGAAGTCCAATATTTATTGAGTACATTTCTTTACTATTTACTAAACATTTATTCTCAATTGATAATAAAACTAAATTGATAATAAAAAGTAATTTAATTTTTTCTAATATATAATAGAAATGAATATAGAAATATATGATATATGCAATCATTTTCAATTTAAGTAAAAGAAGTTTTGATTTCTATATTCATTTCTTTTTTTTTTCCCATGCAGTGTTCGTTTTCAAATTTAACAACGACGGGGAATGGGTTTTTTGTAGTTTAGACTTTTTCAAATAAAAAAAAGCACTGTTGAAACTAGAACTATCTAGTTCTGACTTCAATCCAGTAATGAAAAAGAAATTTTTTTTGTAGTTGCTTATGAATCATTCAAAAAAATGAGATTATATATATATATCTAGAATATATTCTATATTCTATAATATAGAATATATTCTAAATATATGTTTATATATGTTTCATATTCTATAATAGTATTAGTATAAAATGACTATTAAAGAATACTCTTTGAATCGAGCTAATTCAGATTATTCTCGTCCAACATTTGTATTTCTTACAATAACACAACTTTTTTTTTGATTACGTGGCAAAAAAGGGCGAGGTTTTGTATTTATTACAATACGATAACTTTTTGAGGTACCTGTCAAAATAGAGTCAGCTAATGAAAAGGCTTTCAATGCTGCCTTATATCCTTTTTTTTTCCAAAAATTCTTACGAATTTTTTTTTTTGATATAGAAGTGCGTTTTTTTGGAACTGGCATACAATTAGTATAGTTTTTTCGTTGCTATAGTTTGATGTGAAAGACATTTGTTCTGTAAATGAAAACGAATTATTCTGTAATTAGCCGTATGTCTTATCTATCTAAATTAACTCTTTCTCTTTTTTTCCATCGAAAGGTAAAGTAAAAACATTGAATATTATAAACCTTTTCCAAATTTTTCATAGATAATAGATATATATGGATCTCTTTTTATTGTAATGTAAAAGAATCAATTATTTCAAAAAGGAACTAATGTTTCTGAATAAAAAAAAAGTATTATTTTATATTATATTATTTTTCTAATGTATATCAAAATAAACAAATGTTGTTAGTTTTGGTGTACTGATTTATCCTCATCCTCGCTCTATAGATAAGAGATAAAAATTTTTATTTTACAATTATTAATAGTCATTTTTCTTAATATATATATAAATTAAAAAATAACTAACCTAACATAGGAATTAATAGTAATATTAATTAATGAATATATTACTGAAATACTGAAAATAATAATTATTATTTATTTTTTTCACTAGGAATTTTGTTATTGGCCAGTTTTGACTTTGTACTTTCCAATATGGGGACCATTGTGCAAAGATTCAGAACAATTAAGAATATCCAATTCTATTTCTATATCCACTTTTTTATTAACCGAGCCCCTTTACAAAAGATATAAAACAAACGAATAAGAAACAAAATTCATCAAGAATCTAAATATTTTTTATTCTTTCTTTTTGTATGGAATATACACATCAATCTTCATGGATCATACCTTTCATCCCTCTTCCAGTTCCTATTTTAATAGGGGTAGGACTTCTACTTTTTCCCACGGCAACAAAAAATCTTCGCCGTATGTGGGCTTTTCCTAGTATTTTCTTGTTAACCATAGTTATGATTTTTTCGATCGATTTATCTATTCAGCAAATCGAGAATAGTTCTATCTATCAATATGTATGGTCTTGGACTATAAATAATGATCTTTCTTTAGAATTTGGCTACTTGATCGATTCACTTACTTCTATTATGTCAATATTAATCACTACTGTTGGTATTCTGGTTCTAATTTATAGTGATAGTTACATGTCTCATGATCAAGGGTATTTGAGATTTTTTACTTATATGAGTTTTTTTAATACTTCAATGTTAGGATTAGTTACTAGTTCAAATTTGATACAAGTTTATATTTTTTGGGAATTGGTTGGAATGTGTTCTTATCTATTAATAGGTTTTTGGTTCACACGTCCTATTGCGGCAAATGCTTGTCAAAAAGCGTTTGTAACGAATCGTGTAGGGGACTTTGGTTTATTATTAGGAATTTTAGGTTTTTATTGGATAACCGGTAGTTTGGAATTTAGGGATTTATTTCAAATATTCAAGAACTTAATTTATAAGAATGAGGTAAATATTCTTTTTGTTACTTTGTGTGCCCTCTTGTTATTTTGTGGTTCAGTTGCAAAATCTGCCCAATTCCCTCTTCATGTATGGTTACCAGATGCTATGGAAGGTCCTACTCCTATTTCTGCTCTTATACATGCTGCTACTATGGTAGCAGCAGGAATTTTTCTTGTAGCTCGACTTCTTCCTCTTTTCATAGTTATACCCTCGATAATGAGTGGAATAGCTTTGATAGGTATAATAACAGTAGTATTAGGAGCTACTTTAGCTATTGCTCAAAAAGATATTA
>OX451737.1:835438699-835961199 GCA_948472305.1 Vicia faba | reverse complement strand
AAGTGCTGTTGGCGAGATCTAGCTCGTTCTAAATAGACTTTATATTCCTTCATTTTAGAAATGATATTTGGTCAAAGGATCAGAGATTCATTGGATTATCAAATGATACATAGTGCGATACAGTCAAAACAAGGTATTCTATATCTATATTCGAATTGAAATAAAAAACAAATATGAATAGATACCTAGAAAACGAGTTAAAACACATTAATGGACTATCTCCCCTCGCTTGTTCCTTCTAATTTTTCTAGGACAACAAGCTAGTTAGAAATCCTTTATTTTTTGGGGACCAATCGCTCTTTTGATTTTGGAAAAAAATATCTTTATCAATATACTCTTTCTTCTACACATTTCTTGCTACCCCATAACATAATGGGGAATAGCTAATAATTAGGACTCATAACAAAAATCCTTAATCCATTCGTGGGAAAAACTTTTTCCACAGCAAGCACTAATCCTTTTTTAACGTATAACTAGATGTGGTAATCATTCCAATAAAAAATGAAAGCTCGTTGCTTTTTCTTTCCCTAGAATTCGAGCAGCTAAGCTCTATCCCTTTATTAATTCAACCCAACGGAATTCATTTGTTCCCAGCCAACAATTCAAAGAAAAAGATTGGTCGGATCCAATATGAATGAAAAATTTTTTGAATTCACCGTTGATACGACATGCTGCTTTTTCCATTCATTCCTTTCTGGATCAGTCGTGGTCTTACAAACCCTACCGATGGTATGGATGAACCAATTAGTTCATAGAAATGTGTAAAAAATGGAGTCGCACTTAAAAGCCGAGTACTCTACCATTGAGTTAGCAACCCTAATAAAATTACAAACAAGGATCTGTATATCCAATCGCAATAAAAAAAAAGATGGAATTCTATAAATAATAGAATCAAATGTTACATATTACATTATATTACAATACAATGAAAAAAAGAAAAAATGAGAATCAAAAATGATAGACGACTTGTTTAGTACAGTACTGTAGTTATTTGTCTATTAATATAGTTTTAAATTAGTATTATTTTTTTCATATTTCTATTTCAAGAAAAAAAACTTCTTGTTTGTATCAAACAAAATCAAAATACAATGAATCCACCATTTGATGAAGTAAAAAACCTATGTGACATGAGTCAATCCATCCATTGATTCACGATCAGATTATATTTGTTTGATACACTGTTGTCAATATTAGTGTTGAAAAAAAGAATACAATCGAGAAAACAAATAAAAAAATATTTCTATTCTCATTTTTAAATAGAAAATATTTCTATTTTAATTCATTCTATTCCAAATCAAAAAAGAAGAATGAACTAGAAAAAAAATAGATCAATCCGAAAGATCTATAGGATTCATTCTAGATACAACAAGTATTTTTGTATTGTGTATTGTATTCGGCTCAATCCTTTTAGTAAAAGATTGGGCCGAGTTTAATGGAAATTAATAGAACGAATGATTATTACTGGATTACAAAGTATCCATTGCTGGGAATTCAAATTTGATTTCCTTCCAGACTTCACAAGCAGCAGCTAATTCAGGACTCCATTTGCAAGCTTCACGGATAATTGCATTACCCTCGCGAGCAAGATCACGTCCCTCATTCCGAGCTTGTACACATGCTTCCAGAGCTACTCGATTCGCTACGGCACCAGGTGCATTTCCCCAAGGGTGTCCTAAAGTTCCTCCACCGAATTGGAGTACAGAATCATCTCCAAATATCTCGGTCAGAGCAGGCATATGCCAAACGTGAATACCCCCTGAAGCAACAGGGATAACACCTGGTAAAGAAACCCAATCCTGAGTGAAATAAATACCGCGACTTCTATCTTTTTCAATATAATCATCACGTAGTAAATCAACAAAACCTAACGTAATCTCCCTCTCTCCTTCAAGTTTACCTACTACAGTACCAGCGTGAATATGATCTCCACCAGACATACGTAAGGCTTTAGCTAATACACGAAAGTGCATACCATGATTTTTTTGTCTATCGATAACTGCATGCATAGCACGGTGGATATGAAGAAGTAGACCATTATCGCGGCAATAGTGAGACAGGGTAGTATTTGCAGTGAATCCACCTGTTAAGTAGTCATGCATTACGATAGGAACGCCCAATTCTCTAGCAAATACAGCTCTTTTTAGCATTTCTTCACATGTACCCGCAGTAGCATTCAAATAATGTCCTTTGATTTCACCTGTTTCGGCCTGTGATTTATAAATTGCTTCGGCACAAAATAAGAAACGGTCTCTCCAACGCATAAATGGTTGGGAGTTCACATTTTCATCATCTTTGGTAAAATCAAGTCCCCCGCGGAGACATTCATAAACTGCTCTACCATAATTCTTAGCGGATAAACCCAATTTTGGTTTAATAGTACATCCCAATAGGGGACGTCCATACTTGTTCAATTTATCTCTCTCAACTTGGATTCCGTGAGGAGGACCTTGGAAAGTTTTAACATAAGCATTAGGGATTCGCAAATCTTCCAGACGTAGAGCGCGTAAAGCCTTGAACCCAAATACATTACCTACAATGGAGGTAAACATGTTAGTAACAGAACCTTCTTCAAAAAGGTCTAAGGGATAAGCTACATAAGCAATAAATTGATTATCTTCTCCAGGAACAGGCTCTATCTCGTAGCAGCGTCCTTTATAACGATCAAGGCTGGTAAGTCCATCGGTCCACACAGTTGTCCATGTACCAGTGGAAGATTCTGCAGCTACCGCTGCACCTGCTTCTTCAGCCGGAACTCCTGGTTGAGGAGTTACTCGGAATGCTGCCAAGATATCAGTATCTTTGGTTTGATATTCAGGAGTATAATAAGTCAATTTATAATCTTTAACACCAGCTTGGAACCCAACCTTTGCTTTAGTTTCTGTTTGTGGTGACATAAATCCCCCCCCTACAACGCATGAATTAAGAATTATAGCAAGAACAAGGTCTACTCGACATAACTTAGGAGTTAAGAAAACCTTTTTACAAATGATCCATCAACTAATATTATCAATTAATCCGAATGGGTCATTGTTCAATTTTACCATGATATTTGATTTGGCAAATACATCATTATTCTATACTGTTTCATATGTATGGCGCAACCCAACCGTTTTTTTTTGAGTCTCTTATTTTTTTTTTTTTGAATTTTGGAATCTCATTTTCTAATCTAAATAATAAAAAATATACTCTTGACCTTGACAGTGATATATGTTGTATATGTAAATCCTAGATGTCAAAATCGGCAGAATTTGCCCAATAAAAAGAAAAATTGGTAAAAAGAATCTGCATAGTATAAATCCTATGCTGAGGAAAGAAAAAAGAAGGACCAATGAGATAGAAAAACGGAATCATAAACAAACAAAGTTCAGGTTCGAATTACATAGATAATATAGATAGTATTGTCTATAATCTAGAATGATAAACAAATGAAAGACTTTCAAAAGATTTCATCCAATTAAAATTTTCATAATGACTGGGTTGACCTTGAAAATTCACTCATTGAAATTTAAAAACAATTGAATTGGTTGGATGGTACCAAGAAAATCGATTATTAACTTACATTTATTCTTTTATATATTATTAAATATTAAGAAAATTAAGAATATTAACCGATCAACTTGCTTTGTTATCAAACAGTTTTTTCTTAATTTCAATTTTTTTTTTCAAAAAAATGGATATTTTTTAATATGACAATAACTCCTCCTCCTTCTGATACTGAGGTTTCTGCACTTGAAAAAAAAAATCTGGGGCGTATCACGCAAATAATCGGTCCGGTACTCGATGTAGTTTTTCCACCAGGGAAGATGCCTTATATTTACAACGCTCTGATAGTTCAAGGTCGAGATACGGTTGGCCAACAAATTAACGTAACGTGTGAAGTACAGCAATTATTAGGAAATAATAGAATTAGAGCTGTAGCTATGAGTGCTACAGATGGTCTAAATAGAGGAATGGAAGTGATTGACACGGGAGTTGCTCTAAGTGTTCCAGTCGGTGGAGCAACCCTAGGTCGAATTTTCAACGTGCTTGGAGAGCCTATTGATAATTTGGGTCCTGTAGATACTCGCACAACATCTCCTATTCATAGATCTGCGCCTGCCTTTATACAGTTAGATACACAATTATCCATTTTTGAAACAGGAATTAAAGTAGTCGATCTTTTAGCTCCTTATCGCCGTGGCGGAAAAATAGGACTTTTCGGTGGAGCTGGGGTAGGTAAAACAGTTCTCATTATGGAATTGATCAATAACATTGCCAAAGCTCATGGAGGTGTATCCGTATTTGGCGGAGTAGGTGAGCGTACTCGTGAGGGAAATGATCTTTATATGGAAATGAAAGAATCCGGAGTAATTAATGAAAAAAATATTGCGGAATCAAAAGTAGCTCTAGTCTACGGTCAAATGAATGAACCGCCCGGAGCTCGTATGAGAGTTGGTTTAACTGCCCTAACTATGGCAGAATATTTCCGAGATGTCAATGAGCAGGACGTCCTTCTATTTATCGACAATATCTTCCGTTTTGTCCAAGCCGGATCCGAAGTATCCGCCTTATTGGGCCGAATGCCTTCCGCTGTGGGTTATCAACCCACCCTGGGTACTGAAATGGGTACTTTACAAGAAAGAATTACTTCTACCAAAGAAGGGTCTATAACTTCTATTCAAGCAGTTTATGTACCTGCAGACGATTTGACTGATCCTGCTCCTGCCACGACATTTGCACATTTGGATGCAACTACTGTACTATCAAGAGGATTAGCTGCCAAAGGTATCTATCCAGCAGTAGATCCTTTAGATTCAACGTCAACCATGCTCCAACCTCGCATCGTCGGTGAAGAACATTATGAAACTGCGCAAAGAGTGAAACAAACGTTACAACGTTACAAAGAACTTCAGGACATTATAGCTATTCTTGGGTTGGACGAATTATCCGAAGAGGATCGCTTAACCGTAGCAAGAGCACGAAAAATTGAACGTTTCTTATCACAACCTTTTTTCGTAGCAGAAGTATTTACCGGTTCCCCAGGGAAATATGTTGGTCTAGCAGAAACAATTCGAGGATTTAAATTGATTCTTTCTGGAGAATTAGATAGTCTTCCTGAACAAGCCTTTTATTTGGTGGGTAATATCGATGAAGCTACTGCGAAGGCTACGAACTTAACTTAGAAATGGAGAACAAATTCAAGAAATGACTTTAAATCTTTGTGTACTGACCCCCAATCGAATTGTTTGGGATTCAGAAGTGAAAGAAATTATTTTATCTACTAATAGTGGACAAATTGGGGTATTAAAAAATCATGCGCCTATTGCCACATCTTTAGATATAGGTATTTTGAGAATACGCCTTAACGACCGATGGTTAACGATGGCTCTGATGGGCGGTTTTGCTAGAATAGGCAATAATGAGATCACTATTTTAGTAAATGATGCAGAAAGGGGTAGTGACATTAATCCACAAGAAGCACAACAAACTCTTCAAATAGCAGAAGCTAACTTGAATAAGGCTGAAGGCAAGAGACAAACAATTGAAGCAAATCTAGCTCTCCGGCGAGCTAGGACACGAGTAGAGGCTATCAATATGATCTCATAACAAGTTGGTGCAGCCAAAAAATAGAAAAAAGATAGAAAATTACAATAAAACAATGGTGAGTAGAAAAACTTATTAGATACCGGAATTAATGGTATCTAATAAGTTCTACCAATACCTTACCTACTATTGGATTTGAACCAATGACTCCTGCCGTATGAAAGCAATACTCTAACCACTGAGTTAAGTAGGTCATTTATCATCCTAAATAAAAAAAGTAGCTGTCTATCAGATCAATGGATTATAAATGTTATATTACTTATAAACAATACAAACGCAATATAAATCAAAGAGATTGGATCATGTCATATTTATCTTGACAAGAATTTATTTATCGAATATGATCAAATATGTATCCAAAGCACAAGGGCTATAGCTCAGTTAGGTAGAGCACCTCGTTTACACATGCGCCAATGTTTTTTCATAGGAGTCCATCATGTAATTAAAAGAGTTGATCTTAATTGATAAATCGATGTCTTACTCCCGGAACAAAATAAGAGAACAATAGCCTGACAAAGGATTTAGACGTCAAATGGAATCCATAATGGATTTGAGATATTGATACGGTGAATACTTAATCTATTCAATGCTAGGCAATGAGTCTAGGGACCTCAAAAAAAATCTCTTTTCTTCCTATCTTATGAACTTTAAGGTGTATGAAGTTTCATTTCCTATTTGATATTTTTATTGAAGTAGGTTGATAGAGAGTCCATTTAACTTAAGTTGATCCAGGCCAGAAGCAGACCTACGTCAGGATAACCTTCTTCTTTGAAAAACTTTGGTAGTGCTCTTAGATTTTGATCTAAATAAGAAATCAGAGCACAGGGAGTCATTTCCTTTTTCTTTGTGTAAAGAAAAAAGATGGTAGACTAATTGATATTTCTATCAGTTAATGAAAAAGCCCAATGCAAAAAAAATGCACGTTGGGTCTTTCAAACAATTCAAATCATTTTGATAATAATAAATAATAGTTTGATGTGTTTTACCGAGAAGGTCTACGGTTCGAGTCCGTATAGCCCTAATATTACTACCGATACTACTCAGATTTAGATTTCTTATCTAATATCTGTCATTACAAATATATATGTACTAATACTATATGTACTAGATTAGTACTATATTGAATACTCCATACTAGTAATACTACTAGTATAAATATACTTTCAATACTTTTTGTAATAGAAAGAATGAATAAAGTAATTTCTATTCGAATAGATTAATAGTGGATAGAATAATATGAGTATTAGTATACTCAGATAATAATCTCAATTTTATTAGAAAAAATGTAAACTTAAGAAAATACAAAGCATTTCTATTTAGATTCTATTAATGAATCTAAGAATTTGAAAATTTCAATTCAAATCGACTCAGAATTAATATGAATCCAGTATATTTTCCCCATTCCTAGGAGGACATTTATGTTTTTGCTTTATGAATATGATATTTTTTGGACATTTCTAATAATATCGATCTTTATTCCTATTTTGGCATTTCTAATTTCTGGAATTTTAGCTCCAATTAGGAAAGGGCCAGAAAAACTTTCTAGTTATGAATCCGGAATAGAACCGATGGGCGATGCTTGGTTACAATTTCAAATCCGTTATTATATGTTTGCTCTAGTTTTTGTTGTTTTTGATGTTGAAACAGTCTTTCTTTACCCGTGGGCAATGAGTTTTGATGTATTGGGGGTATCCGTATTTATAGAAGCTTTCATCTTCGTGCTTATCCTAATTGTTGGTTTAGTTTATGCATGGCGAAAGGGAGCATTAGAATGGTCTTAATTCTTGAATATTTAGACAATTAAACAAAACATTGAGACAGTTATGAATTCCATTGAGTTTCCCTTACTTGATCAAAAAACCAAAAATTCAGTTATTTCTACTACATTAAATGATCTTTCAAATTGGTCAAGACTATCTAGTTTATGGCCGCTTCTCTATGGTACTAGTTGTTGCTTCATTGAATTTGCTTCATTAATAGGATCGCGATTTGACTTTGATCGTTATGGACTGGTACCACGCTCTAGTCCTAGGCAGGCAGACCTCATTTTAACAGCGGGCACCGTAACTATGAAAATGGCTCCTTCTTTAGTTCGATTATATGAGCAAATGCCCGAACCAAAATATGTTATTGCTATGGGAGCCTGTACAATTACAGGAGGTATGTTCAGTACCGATTCTTATAGTACTGTTCGGGGCGTGGATAAGCTAATTCCTGTGGATGTATATTTGCCGGGCTGTCCACCTAAACCGGAAGCCGTTATAGATGCTATAACAAAACTTCGTAAGAAAATATCTCGAGAAATCTATGAAGATCAATTTAGTTATCAACGAGAGAATAGGTGTTTTACTACCAACCACAAATTTTATGTTGGACGCGGTACTCATACCGGCAATTATAATCAAGGATTATTCTATCAACCATCATCTATTTCAGAGATAACCTCTGACACATTTTTGAAATATAAAAAAGTTCAGTATCCTCCGACGAACGAAAAAGTGAATTAAACAGGATCCTTTTGTACAAAATACAATAAGAAATAGCAAGCAAGTCAATCTTCAAAAATTTCATTGTAATGTAAATAAATGGTAAATACTTATACCAATCTTATAAAAAACTCGGGAGAAGTAAAAAAATGCAAGGTAATTTGTCTGCTTGGCTAGTCAAACACGGAATAGTTCATAGATCTTTAGGTTTTGATTATCAAGGAATAGAGACTTTACAAATAAAGCCTGAGGATTGGCATTCGATTGCTGTTATTTTATATGTATATGGTTACAATTATCTACGTTCCCAATGTGCCTATGATGTAGCACCAGGAGGACTATTAGCGAGTGTCTATCATCTTACGAGAATAGAGTATAGTCTAGATCAACCCGAAGAGGTATGCATAAAAGTATTTACCCCAAGGCAAAATCCGAGAATTCCTTCTATTTTCTGGGTTTGGAAAAGTGCAGATTTTCAAGAAAGGGAATCTTATGATATGTTAGGAATCTATTATGATAATCATCCGCGTCTGAAACGTATTTTAATGCCCGAAAGTTGGATAGGATGGCCTTTGCGTAAAGATTATATCGCCCCCAATTTTTATGAAATACAAGATGCTCACTAAATGATAAAAATCAGAAAGTAATCTGAACTTCGACAACCCCAGATATTAAAGAAATATCTGTATGTACATTTTCTTTTTCTTATAGATTAGACAGAATAATAGAGGTTTCATTCCTAATCTTATTCTAGATTAGGATGGTATAAATAAGAAAATTGAGAAATAAAAAAGACAATAATATAGGGATTAATTGAGATTCCAAAATTGGATGGAGCTATACTTATTTAGGACGAGCCAATAGGATGAACTGAAAAAGTTCTGCATCATTAACTATGTAAGATGCACATCAGCATCAATTCATACCTTTTTTATTTTCATTATAGATATTTTTATTTTCATTATATATATGATATTTACAACTTTAGAGCATATATTAACTCATATATCGTTTTCCGTGATATCAATTGTTATTTCAATTCATTTGATAACCTTATTAGGCAATGAAATCGTAGGATTATATGATTTGTCCAAAAAAGCCATGATAATAAGTTTTTTCTGTGTAACGGGATTGTTAATTACTCGTTGGTTTTTTTCGGGACATTTACCATTTAGTGATTTATATGAATCCCTAATCTTTCTTTCATGGGGTTTTTCAATTTTTCATATGGTTCCTTTTTTTAAAAAGGAGAAAAACCTTTTAAGTACAATAATTGCACCAAGTGTTATTTTTACCCAAGGCTTTGCGACTTCGGGTCTTTTAACCAAAATGCATCAATCCGTAATATTAGTATCCCTCAAGCTATTCCAATGCTTAACTTGCCTTGAGGATGCTTGAAACTCCTTGTAGAAGTCAACCTGCAACCTTCAAGTTTGAAAATGGTGATGTCTGAAATAGAGCTCACAGTTGCAGTGCAAAGGCTTGGATAGTTTGGATGTGATGTATGGAAGGTGTTTCAAGTGTTAAAGGGAGAAATGCATGAGCCAATATTAAAATGGCAAGAGTTTTGCAGAAGCTACCCTGTTTCGGCAGAAAAATGTGTTTTCTGAGTTTGAGAGTGTTTTAGATGTTGTGCATTCGTGTATTAGCTTGCAACAAGTTTGTGAAGTTGTTTTGAATGATTCCAAGTCCTCCCTTTATCAGCTTGTACAAGTTTTTGACTTTTGGCCACTTTTCTTGCTTTTGAAGAAAGTTGAAATGACTTAAGCCAAAATGCTGTACTAGCTTGCTTGCTAGCTGCAGAGGGTTGATATGCTTTGCCTGATATCTGTGGACATTGCTTGTGACAAAAGAACAGGTCCAAGGCTCAAGGATAGCAAAGTTGCAAAAAGCTTGCTTTATCAAAATGGCATTGTGCCCTTTATGCCATTTATGGATTTATTCTTTATACAATGCTTCAAAAGCCAAAATAAAGCCATTATCCCATGAGTTTGCATTTAATTATGGAGTTTAGAAGGGATTTAGGACCTGTAATGCAAGGTACAAGCATGCTTGATCAGATTTGCAACTTGGGGCATTGTGAAAATGGCTTGAACAATAGTGACAAAATGCCATTTTCTCTTCTTCGATTCTCCCTAACCACAAATGATCTTGGAGAGTTCTTGGACATTTTGGAAAGCTTGCAACATTCTATACAATCAATATTTGAAATACATTTTGAGATACCTCTTGGAACTAGGTGAAAAATTCCCATGAAGTTAGGTCAAAAACTTGTCTAAATTAGGGCAAATTTTCACTAAGTTAAAAAGTTTTTGGACCCCTATTCACAAATTCATAACTTGAGATCAAAGCATATTTTGGGAAAACTTTGTGAATCAAAGTTGTAGACTTCATGGAGTAATACAACTTTCATGTTGGAAGTTTTCTTTGAATCCAATTTCATCATGGTGAAAAAGTTATGGAAAGTTGGGAAAAAATAAGAAATTTTCCATACTTAGAAAAATTCTAAGTTATGAAAAATTTCAAATTAAAACCCTAATTTGCAATTTTAGGTTTCTTGATTAACAAGTTTCACATTTTGACATATCTTGATGAATTATGACCCTTGGCACTTGATTTTGACCAAAAAGTCAAAGTTTGACTTTCCAGTGCACAGTTGACTTTTGATCAGTTGACTGCAAAATTCATCTGTCAATCCTATGCATTTGAGATCTTTTGAACTATGTGATTAGGTAAAGATGATTCTATTGAGTCCTTGAAATCATTCTTGAACCCAATTGGTCATTGGCTAGGTCAAAAATCAGAAATTTCCCTTTATCAGTCAAAACCCTAATTTTGACCATTTTGCCCTTTTGATGATTTGATCAAATTTCTTGAGGAGTTGTGATCCAAACTTGATCAAATGGTACATATGAGTCTAAAATGTTGTTGTGGATCAAAACTTATGAAGTTTGACTGTAAATTGGCCATGGTTGACTTTTCCCCAATACAGTTGATTTTTAGGTCAATTGTCCAATTGACTGAGCAAAAATGTGATTCAAGGCTTGAAACTGGGTATGAGCAAACTTAAGGGTCCAAGATGGTGTATGAAAGTCACATGAAGCATTGATGGTCCAAAAATCCTTGTGCAAAATCAAACCCTAATTTCAGGTCATCAGTGCAAGATGAGGTCTTGAGCTGAGCAAACCCTAATCTTGTCTTGAGTCCCAAGAAATCTTGTGAGGAAAATCTTGATAAATGTGAGGGCAAATTTTAGGGTACAACCTTATGGCTTAAAATTGAAAAGGGAATGCATGCGAAAGAAAAAGAAAACAATGTAGGGAAAATAAAACTTGTGCTCGACCGGGCCCTACCACAATGCCTACGTATCCCTTTTAAGAAATCAGAGCAGCCGTAGTTCGGCTTACATATTTTGGTTGGTTTGTGTTTTTTAGTTAAGACAACAAAAATAGTCAAGATGGGAAAACATCAAATAAAACAACAAGCAAATGAGATGGTAAAACATCGACTAAGTAATAACAAAGTAACATGTCAAAGATGGCGAAACATCAAATGATAAAATAGATGACAAAACATCATACCTAACAATGATATTGAGAATCAAAGTAGGATAACAAACATGTGCGATGGTAATACATCGACTTCAAACAAGTGTGCGATGGAAAAACATCGGCTAAAAGGTAGTAAAGTATCATGGCGAAGATGGCAAAACATCAATAAATCGGATGACGAAACATCACACCTAACAATGATATTGAGAATCAAAGTAGGATAACAAACGTGTGCGATGGCGAAACATCGGCTTCAAACAAATGTGCAATGGCGAAACATCGGCTAAAAGGTAGTAAAGTATCATGGCAAAGATGGAAAAACATCAATAAATCGGATGACGAAACATCACACCTAACAATGATATTGAGAATCAAAGTAGGATAACAAACATGTGTGATGGCGAAACATCGGCTTCAAACAAATGTGCGATGGTGAAACATCGGCTTAAAGGTTCAAAAACAAAAGCAAGAGGCGCACAAACAAATAGGATTGGTTTGTATCTTTTACCTTGAAGAAGGGTTTGAGTTTATTAGAGGTGTTTTATGATTTGCCAAGAAAACAATTTTTGTTTTAAGATGCAAAATGCAAAGAAAGGAAAAACAAATAAGGGAAACTAGCCTAGCACTATCCCTAGTGTTATCATACAATGGTTGACCCTAAGGTTGAGGATAAAGGAAAATCCTACCCTATGTTAGCATACATGGATTCCTACCTTAATCAACATGTTAAAGGAAGCTTAACAAAACTATCCTATAGGGAACATGCAATGAGAGCGAAGTCGTGATCTCAATTTCTAAATTGAGTGACTCATCGATCAACAATTAAAGAAGAAAAACAATAAACATCCTACAGGGAACATGCACTGAGAGCGAAGTGGTGATAACAATTTCTAAATTGAGTGACTCATCGATCAACAATTAAAGAAACAAAGCAATAAACATCATATAGGGAACATGCAATGAGAGCGAAGTCGTGATCTCAATTTCTAAATTGAGTGACTCATCGATCAACAGTTAAAGAAACAAACACAACACATGTATCAGACAAAAACCAGAGGACCTCCTGACATATATCAACAACAGAGGTCCCATCATGCAACATAGACCTATGAAAGTAGAAGAAAGGAAATAGTGCAATACCAAACTAATAACTATCCGTAGCAACTGAGCAAGAATAAAAGAAACCCAGAGAACTTCAAGCAAGCTGGCATCAACAGATAAATCAAGTCAGAAATTACGCCATCAGGATGTAAGTATTGAGATTTTCATATATGAACAGATCCCATGGGCAATGTATGGCATTCATAATCACATATACATATCCTGCATAAACTATCAAATATGCCAAACACAAAAGCAATGTCAATATAATAAGTTGTGTTCCACAAATAAAGTGGAACACAGTAGCCTCAAGCCAAGACTGGAAAACTTTCCTCAAAGTACCTCGCACATTCAACAACCAAGTTAGTATTCCCATAAATAGAACGATGATTCACATAAGGGATGGATGATGACACCACAATGAAGTGAGGAAACATGATAGAAAATATCAAACATTAGTCATGATAGACAGAAGGAAACAAGGATATGCACAAATTGGTCAAAAGAATCAGAGGAATGTTGCTCTTTTCTATCACCATGTTGAGTTAACAATTGAATATCAATCAAGGATCATGGGAGCTTGATAAGAATACAATCAAAGACCATGAAGGTCAGTAGCAAACACAATTCAATCATGCACAATTAATTCATCACATGTCACAAGCAAAATAGAAAAGGAAACCCACACAATGCATCAAAAGGTTCAATCATTCAAACATAGGGTATGAAGTGAAATGGATTGAGTTTATGTGGATAATCAGAACCAACATGATCATTAGGTGCCCAATCATAGGCCTCACTCAAGCTCATTGGCCATCAAACAAATTGCAACAAGATATGCAACATTAATTGGGTACCTTCACTTCAAAGTACATCAAAAATGGAAACAAGGATCAATAATTCAAACCAAAAATTTATTAGCATCTTTGAAGTGTGTAGAAGTCAGAAAGCAAGCCTTAAGTTCATGAATGATCGAGGAAGAATTCAAATGAGGCCCAAAGTTCAAAACTAGTTGGCCAAACTATAAAAACTAGACAAGTTTTCAAAATAATTCATGGAAAAATATCAAACCAAGTCAAATAATTCAAGAAAAATGGTTTTCAGATCCTCAACACATTCATTAACCATAATCAAGACTTAAATTCCATTGAAAATCCAGGGCATAATGATTTTGAAAATGAAACTTGCACAATAAGCAACAAAACCCTAATTTTTGACTTTTAATCTTAAATATTGATTAGATAAGATCAAAATTCAAACAATTCAAACCAAGATCATGTAAAACATAAGGAAACCCTAAATGTCAGAATACATATTTTTTCACATTTTTTGAATTAAGGAAAAATCAAAAATAAAAATTAAATTCAAACAATTAATCAATTAAACAAATATTCACATCTTAAAATAAAAACACACATCCCTGATTTTTTGTGGAATTTTTGAATTAAAGGAAATATTAAAATAAAAATAAAACAAACAATTAACAATTAAACTATTATTTAAAAGAAAAAATGCAAACCCTAGCCAAAAGTCACGAAAAGGTCAAAATAAAATTATATTCGAATTTTATGATTAAAAAACAAGCTTGTATGATTTTTTTGAGAATTTTTGAATTAAGGGAGATATTAAAATAAAAATCAAACAAACAAATATTTCAAATAAACTTTTGAAATTAAATTTCTAATCAAAAATAGAAAAAATGCTAAACCACAATCAAAATCATTTTTTACATTATTTTATGAGTTCAAAATAATTTTTGTGGAATTTTTCAGATCAAAGAAATATTAAAACAAAAATAAACACTAAACAAATAATTAAATAATAACACAAATTTTTAAACCAATCAAAACATTTTCAAAAATTATCAAAAAAAACACACAAGGTCAGGAATATTATTCTTAGGTTTCCTGAATTTTTTCATAATTTTTAACCCATTTTTGAGCAAGAAATAAAATCATGAAAATCAATTTATGAAACAAAATTCAAATGAATTAAAAAAACCAAACCAACCAACCAGAGGAGGCCACGCAATCGTCTTCAACCTCTGGCTAGGACAAAAACGCGCGCATGATCAGATCCATCACCTCATGTTCCAATCAACATAACATGCTCAATTCTACACCATTTTTCATGAAACTTTGTGCAAATTAAAGCTAGCATATCATACTTCATCATGCAATTCGAATCACATCAAATAATCAAACATAGATTAAGAACAGATTGTGTGAAAATGACAAAAACTCACTGAGCAGAAAATTTCAGATGCATCATGTAGTTGTTTAGTTATTGGCTTGCATTTTTGGTAAAACCCAAGTGTATGTGTGAATGTCATGACTGATGTCATAACATTCTAGTTTAGTATGTACTGATTCATTAGGTACCTTTGCAGAAAAATATTGTCATACAGGTACTGATGTTTATAAGTGTGTATCTGAGCATTTTGCAAAATGATCACATTTACCTAAATCAGTAGACAGGTTTTCAGATGTCATAACAAATGTTAAGACATCCTGTTCTGAACTAACAGGTTTGCAGTTTGGTTAATTCTGAGTTTTTTCCAGGAAAATGACTCAGTCTTTCCAGAACAGAATCCTGCGTTTTCTTTGGGTTAACCTAGCTCAACCCTAACCTGGTTGATAAAGTCCTGTGACCTAGTCTTAAGGTCAAACGGAATTAACCCTAGCTTTTTGGGGAAACCCTAACTGAAGATGCAGCTGCTATATATTCAACAGAGCTGCTGTTTTGAAAGCAATCCCTTTTTGACAGAAGATCATTTAGAAGCTGTATAGTTTTTACTATTGTAATCCAAGCAATTATCATTGTGATAAGTGACTTGGAATAGGTTTTAATTATAAGGGTTGTGTAACACTCAAAGCTTTGAAGCAAGAGTGTTTGTATGTCTCTTGACTAAAGCTGTGAAGCAAAGTCAAGTTAGGTTTGTGTATCACTCAAAGCTGTGAAGCAAGAGTGTTTGTGTTGCTTGATTAAAAAGCTGTGAAGCATAATCAAGTGTATGTTTTGAAGAGTGTCTTCAACAATTCATCAGTCAAATTGTTTTTATGTATCACTGCTGTGATCGAGGGGGAGTGAGTAGGAACTCAGATTTAAGTTGTACTTAGATTGAAGTTGCATTGGGTAGGTCTTAAGTGAAGGAGATAAACTGGTTGGTTTATTCCTGAATTAACATCTCTTATAGTGGATTTCCTCCCTGGCTTGGTAGCCCCTAGAGTAGGTGTTGTTGCACACTGAACTGGGTAAACAATTGACTGTATTCTTTACTGTTTTTGTATTTACTGTCTTATAGAAAGTCAGATACGGTGTCACAACATTGAACGTGACATTGAGTATCTGCAGCCAGAATTTCAATTGGCATCAGAGCAGGCACCCTGCCTGTATTACTAGGTGAGATCTAGGGATATCACTTTCTGGCACTATGGACAAAGAAGGAGTTTTTGGAAATAGACCACCCACTCTGGATGGAACTAATTATGACTATTGGAAACCTCGTATGATTGCCTTCTTAAAATCTCTGGACAAAAAGGCTTGGAGAGCTGCTGACAAAGGATGGATCCATCCCACCATAACTGAGAAAGATGGGACAATCAGTTTGAAGCCTGAGGAAGATTGGAGTAAAGAAGAAGACGAGTTAGCCCTGGGAAATTCCAAAGCCTTAAATGCCTTGTTCAATGGAATTGATAGAAACATTTTCAGACTAGTACATCAATATGAACTGGCCAAGGAAGTTTGGGACACTCTCAAAACTACCCATGAGGGCACTTCCAAAGTGAAAATGTCAAGGCTTCAGATGTTGACTACCAAGTTTGAGAATCTAAAAATGATGGAAGATGAAACCATTCATGACTTTCACATGAACATCTTGGAGATTGCCAACACCTCAGGAGCACTGGGAGAAAAAATTGCAGAAGAAAAATTGGTGAGAAAGATTCTCAGATCCTTGCCTAAAAGATTTGCAATGAAGGTAACTGCCATAAAGGAAGCCCAGGACATCAGCAAGTTGAAAGTGGATGAACTTATTGGGTCTCTTCAGACTTTTGAGATGGGGATCACTGATAATGGTGACAAGAAGAACAAGAGCATAGCACTTGTATCCAACACTGATGTTGAAAACAAGGAGGATGAAGAAGAAAATATTTCAGAAGCTATAGCCATGCTTGGAAGACAGTTCAACAAACTCATCAAAAGAATAGATCCAAAGTCAAGGTCTAATGTTCATAACATTCCCTCTGACATTGACAGTTCCAGCAGAAGACCAAGGTCATAAGAGAAGGGAAACCAAGGCAGAGGTATTCAATGCCATGGCTGTGAAGGATATGGGCATATTCGAGCTGAATGTCCTACCTTTCTTAAGAAACAAAAGAAAGGAATGACTGTTACTTGGTCTGACTGTGATTCAGAAAGTAATTCTGAAGAAGAATCTGCCAAACTAGTTACTGCTCTAACTAGTGTTTGTACCTCTGAAAGTGACACTAGTGATGAAGAAGTGACATTTGAAGAACTGGCTGATACCTACAAGAAATTGTGTATCAGAAGTGCTGAAGTCTGTGTGCAGAATGAGAAGCAAGCAAAACTCATCATAAAGCTGGAGGCTGAAAAAAGGGCAAACCTTGAAACTATAAGTCATCTAGAAGGGGAAGTTCAATTACTGAACTCACAACTGAATCAAATGACCAAATCTGTCAAGATGCTGACTAATGGAACAGACAAATTGGAAGAGATCCTTCAGGTTGGATAAAATGTGGGAAATAAATCTGGACTAGGATTTATGGAAGCAAAGAAATCTGGTACAGATAAGAAGATCAGGCCTGATAAGCAAATGTTAAAACAGATGTCTCAACACAACTCTCAACATCAGGAACAGAGACATATGAAGAAAAGGTTCCAAAGATGGAGATGTCATCATTGTGGGAGATATGGCCACATAAAGCCCTTCTGCTTCAGATTGCATGGATACCCTAATCAGAACTCAGGTGTCAAACCTAAGTCTAAAAAGGTACCACATGCTCCTAAATGGAAGAAAAAGGCTACTGCCCTGATAGCCCACACTTCCCTGAGGGTCTCTGCAAAGGAAGACTGGTACTTTGACAGTGGATGTTTCAGACACATGACTGGAATCAAGAACCTCCTCAATAATGTTAAGCCTCACACCACCAGTTTTGTGACCTTTGGAGATGGTGCTAAAGGTGAAATCAAAGGAGTTGGTGAGTTGGACTGCCCTGGAGTTCCAAGTCTGAATGAAGTACTGCTGGTAAAAGGGCTGACTGCTAATCTCATTAGTATCAGTCAATTGTGTGATCTAGGATTCAAGGTCAATTTCTCAAAATCTGAATGTCTTGTAATTAATGAAAAGCAAGAAATTGTAATGAAAGGAGTCAGATCTAAAGACAACTGTTACTTGTGGGAGCCTGAGAACACTAATTTCTCCTCTGTGTGTTCCATTGCAAAAGAAGAAAAAGAGGTGAAACTGTGGCACCAAAAACTTGGCCATCTTCATCTAAGAGGTATGCAAAGGATTATCTCCATGGAGGCAGTCAGAGGGATTCCAAGACTGCAAATTGATGAAGGAAGAGTTTGTGGTGAATGTCAGGTTGGTAAGCAGACTAGAATGTAACATCCAAAGTCAAGACATCTGACCACCTCTAAGGTTCTAGAACTTCTTCATATGGATTTGATGGGACCAATGCAAGTGGAGAGTCTTGGTGGAAAAAGATATGCCTATGTGGTTGTGGATGATTTTTCCAGATTCACCTGGATTAACTTCATTAGGGAAAAATCTGATGTATTTGAAGTTTTTAAAGAATTGTTTAAAAAAATTCAAAGAGAAAAGGAAGGGTGTATTGTTAGAATCAGAAGTGATCATGGCAAGGAATTTGAAAACAACAAGTTTGATGATTTCTGTTCCTCAGAAGGAATTAGTCATGAATTTTCTTCTCCTATAACTCCTCAACAAAATGGAGTTGTGGAAAGAAAAAACAGGACCATACAGGAATCTGCCAGAGCAATGATACATGCCAAAAGACTTCCTATGTATTTTTGGGCTGAAGCTATGAATACAGCCTGCTATGTCCATAACAGGGTCACCTTGAGAAAGGGAACCTCATCCACCATATATGAACTCTGGAAAGGAAGAAAACCAACTGTGAAGTACTTCCATGTGTTTGGCAGCAAATGCTATATTCTGGCAGATCGTGAACAAAGAAGAAAACTGGACCCTAAAAGTGATGAAGGCATATTTCTAGGATACTCCTCAAACAGCAAAGCTTATAGAGTATTCAATTCCAGGACCAAAGTCATGATGGAATCAATAAATGTTATAATTGATGATTATCATGAAGAAATAGATGTCCCTTGTAATGTTGAGACATTCTTTGAGTCTCCAACCCAACAGAATGATCTACCCAACACCACCACAACAGAATCTGAATCAAAGGAAGCTAGCAAGATCCCTTCCATCAGAATTCAGAAGGATCATCCAAAAGAGCTCATCATAGGAGATCCCAACAGTGGAGTCATTACAAGATCTAGAGAAATCATCTCAAACTCTTGTTTTGTGTCCAAAATGGAACCAAGAAATGTCAAGGAAGCTTTAACTGATGAATACTGGATTGGTGCAATGCAAGATGAACTGAACCAATTCAAGCAACATGAAGTTTGGGAACTGGTTCCTAGACCTGAAGGAACTAACATCATTGGCACAAAATGGATTTTCAAGAACAAATCAGATGCTGAAGGAGTTGTCACCAGGAATAAGGCAAGACTTGTTGCTCAAGGGTACACTCAGGTTGAAGGGGTTGATTTTGATGAAACCTTTGCACCTGTAGCCAGGCTGGAATCAATCAGACTCCTATTGTCAATTTCTTGTCTTCTGAAGTTCAAGCTATTCCAGATGGATGTGAAAAGTGCCTTTCTAAATGGGTACTTGAATGAGGAAGCTTATGTGGAACAGCCTAAAGGCTTTGTGGATCCAAACCACCCTGATCATGTCTACAAATTGAGAAAAGCTCTATATGGCCTGAAACAAGCTCCTAGAGCATGGTATGACAGGTTAACAAAGTTTCTCTCAGACAAAGGATACAGAAAAGGAGGCTTGGACAAAACACTCTTTGTCAAAACTGAAGGAGGGAAGTTGATGGTTGCCCAAATATATGTTGATGACATAGTGTTTGGAGGAATGTCAGAACCTATGGTTAAACATTTTGCTGAACAGATGCAGGCTGAATTCGAAATGAGTCTCATGGGAGAACTAACTTATTTTCTTGGACTGCAAGTCTCACAGATGGAGGACTCAATCTTCTTATCTCAAAGCAAGTATGCTAAGAACATTGTAAAGAAGTTTGGTATGGAGAATTCCAGTCACAAAAGGACTCCTGCTCCTACTCATTTAAAGCTTTCCAAAGATTCAAGTGGGGTTAAGGTGGATCAAAGTCTGTACAGAAGCATGATAGGAAGCTTGTTGTACTTAACTGCCAGCAGACCTGATATTGCCTTTGCAGTTGGAGTTTGTGCAAGATACCAAGCTGATCCCAAAGTCAGTCATATCAATCAAATGAAGAGAATTTTGAAGTATGTGAGTGGAACTTACAACTATGGGTTGCTATATTCTCATGGCTGTGAACCAAATCTGACTGGTTACTGTGATGCTGATTGGGCTGGTAGTGCTGATGATAGAAAAAGCACCTCTGGAGGATGTTTCTTCTTGGGAAATAATCTGGTTTCCTGGTTCAGCAAGAAACAAAATTGTGTGTCTCTCTCTACTGCCGAAGCTGAATACATTGCAACTGGTAGTAGCTATTCTCAAATGATCTGGATGAAACAGATGCTTACTGAGTATAATGTCACTCAAGATGTTATGACATTGTACTGTGACAATCTGAGTACAATCAACATTTCCAAGAATCCCATTCAGCATAGTAGGACCAAACATATTGACATAAGACATCACTTTATCAGAGACCTTGTAGAAGAGAAGACAATCAAATTGGAACATGTTGCGATTGAGCTACAGCTGGCTGACATTTTTACCAAGGCTCTTGATGCAAATCAATTTGAAAACTTGAGGGGTAAGTTGGGTATTTGCCAACATGAGGAATTGTATCAATTAATTTTGCTTAAAACAAGGGTTAAAGGAGTTATGCTTGTTCTGATTGGGTTAAAATTATATTTTCCCATTTCCTTCAATTCTTTTAAGAAGTTGAATAGACACTCCTTTTCTTCCTTCCCTTCTCGTCTCCTCATCAAAACCCAGTCTCTCAATCAGAATTTTCTCTTCAGTTGCTCTTGGTCCTCTAAGACTGTCAAAATGTCTCAAACACCATCATCATCCAATACGACTATTTCAACCTCTTCCTCTGATCAAGATTCTAGGACAATCTCTTCTTGTCTGGACTCTGAAGTCCTGGAGATCTCTTCTCTTAGAAAAGTGGGAACTAACCCCACCAAGGTCAAAGAGTTGAGAACAAGACATGCAGGAAGGTCCCAAGCTTCTGCCTCTGGTAATCCATCTCATCCTTCTTCTTCAGTTCCCCCTGAAATTGCAAATAGGGAAGGGTCAACCTATGTTAGTCAAGCAATAGCTAAAATTGTTTCAAGAATTCTGAACGAGAACCACTCAGTTCCTGGCATTTCTGTTCCTTTGAATCAAGAAAGTTCAAATGCTGAAACAAATCCAGATGTCTCTAAGGATGTTGAGACATCAGACAAAGAGAAGAGTGCTGACATTGCTCACAAAAAAAGGAAGAAGCCCGAATCCTCTGAGTCTGATGACAGTGCTTAACGGTTGGTGGAGTTGCTGTTTGGTGGAGTTTGGAAGTGTGTTCAGTTTTTAGTTGCTGCTCTCATTACTTTTTCTGGATGACTGTATAACTTTTAAGAACATGTATCTTTGGCCCATTTGTGGCTAAAGAGGGGGAGATATATTTTGGTACTTAATTAGACATTCTATTTTTCTGCAGTCATTTCTTTCTGCTGCTATCTATCTCTGATTGCTTAGGGTCTTTAGCCAAAAATCTGCCAAAGGGGGAGTTTGTAGTTGTTTAGTTATTGGCTTGCATTTTTGGAAAAACCCAAGTGTATGTGTGAATGTCATGACTGATGTCATAACATTCTAGTTTAGTATGTACTGATTCATTAGGTACCTTTGCAGAAAAATATTGTCATACAGGTACTGATGTTTATAAGTGTGTATCTGAGCATTTTGCAAAATGATCACATTTACCTAAATCAATAGACAGGTTTTCAGATGTCATAACAAATGTTAAGACATCCTGTTATGAACTAACAAGTTTGCAGTTTGGTTAATTCTGAGTTTTTTTCAGGAAAATGACTCAGTCTTTCCAGAACAGAATCCTGCGTTTTCTTTGGGTTAACCTAGCTCAACCCTAACCTGGTTGATAAAGTCCTGTGACCTAGTCTTAAGGTCAAACGGAATTAACCCTAGATTTTTGGGGAAACCCTAACTGAAGATGCAGCTGCTATATATTCAACAGAGCTGCTGTTTTGAAAGCAATCCCTTTTTGACAGAAGATCATTTAGAAGCTGTATAGTTTTTACTATTGTAATCCAAGCAATTATCATTGTGATAAGTGACTTGGAATAGTTTAATTGTAAGGGTTGTGTAACACTCAAAGCTTTGAAGCAAGAGTGTTTGTATGTCTCTTGACTAAAGTTGTGAAGAAAAGTCAAGTTAGGTTTGTGTATCACTCAAAGCTGTGAAGCAAGAGTGTTTGTGTTGCTTGATTAAAAAGCTGTGAAGCATAATCAAGTGTATGTTTTGAAGAGTGTCTTCAACAATTCATTAGTCAAATTGTTTTTATGTATCACTGCTGTGATCGAGGGGGAGTGAGTAGGAACTCAGGTTTAAGTTGTACTTAGATTGAAGTTGCATTGGGTAGGTCTTAAGTGAAGGAGATAAACTGGTTGGTTTATTCCTGAATTAACATCTCTTATAGTGGATTTCCTCCCTGGCTTGGTAGCCCCCAGAGTAGGTGTTGTTGTACACTGAACTGGGTAAACAATTGACTGTGTTCTTTACTGTTTTTGTATTTACTGTCTTATAGAAAGTCAGATATGGTGTCACAACATTGAACGTGACATTGAGTATCTGCAGCCAGAATTTCAATTGGCATCAGAGCAGGCACCCTGCCTGTATTACTGGGTGAGATATAGGGATATCACTTTCTGGCACTATGGACAAAGAATGAGTTTTTGGAAATAGACCACCCACTCTGGATGGAACTAATTATGACTATTGGAAACCTCGTATGATTGCCTTCTTAAAATCTCTGGACAAAAAGGCTTGGAGAGCTGCTGACAAAGGATGGATCCATCCCACCATAACTGAGAAAGATGGGACAATCAGTTTGAAGCCTGAGGAAGATTGGAGTAAAGAAGAAGACGAGTTAGCCCTGGGAAATTCCAAAGCCTTAAATGCCTTGTTCAATGGAATTGATAGAAACATTTTCAGACTAGTACATCAATATGAACTGGCCAAGGAAGTTTGGGACACTCTCAAAACTACCCATGAGGGCACTTCCAAAGTGAAAATGTCAAGGCTTTAGATGTTGACTACCAAGTTTGAGAATCTAAAAATGATGGAAGATGAAACCATTCATGACTTTCACATGAACATCTTGGAGATTGCCAACACCTCAGGAGCACTGGGAGAAAAAATTGCAGAAGAAAAATTGGTGAGAAAGATTCTCAGATCCTTGCCTAAAAGATTTGCAATGAAGGTAACTGCCATAGAGGAAGCCCAGGACATCAGCAAGTTGAAAGTGGATGAACTTATTGGGTCTCTTCAGACTTTTGAGATGGGGATCACTGATAATGGTGACAAGAAGAACAAGAGCATAGCACTTGTATCCAACACTGATGTTGAAAACAAGGAGGATGAAGAAGAAAATATTTCAGAAGCTATAGCCATGCTTGGAAGACAGTTCAACAAACTCATCAAAAGAATAGATCCAAAGTCAAGGTCTAATGTTCATAACATTCCCTCTGACATTGACAGTTCTAGCAGAAGACCAAGGTCAGAAGAGAAGGGAAACCAAGGCAGAGGTATTCAATGCCATGGCTATGAAGGATATGGGCATATTCGAGCTGAATGTCCTACCTTTCTTAAGAAACAAAAGAAAGGAATGACTGTTACTTGGTCTGACTGTGATTCAGAAAGTAATTCTGAAGAAGAATCTGCCAAACTAGTTACTGCTCTAACTAGTGTTTGTACCTCTGAAAGTGACACTAGTGATGAAGAAGTGACATTTGAAGAACTGGCTGATACCTACAAGAAATTGTGTATCAGAAGTGCTGAAGTCTGTGTGCAGAATGAGAAACAAGCAAAACTCATCATAAAGCTGGAGGCTGAAAAAAGGGCAAACCTTGAAACTATAAGTCATCTATAAGGGGAAGTTCAATTACTGAACTCACAACTGAATCAAATGACCAAATCTGTCAAGATGCTGACTAATGGAACAGACAAATTGGAAGAGATCCTTCAGGTTGGAAAAAATGTGGGAAATAAATCTGGACTAGGATTTATGGAAGCAAAGAAATCTGGTACAGATAAGAAGATCAGGCCTGATAAGCAAATGTCAAAACAGATGTCTCAACACAACTCTCAACATCAGGAACAGAGACATATGAAGAAAAGGTACCAAAGATGGAGATGTCATTATTGTGGGAGATATGGCCACATAAAGCCCTTCTGCTTCAGATTGCATGGATACCCTAATCAGAACTCAGGTGTGAAACCTAAGTCTAAAAAGGTACCACATGCTCCTAAATGGAAGAAAAAGGCTACTGCCCTGATAGCCCACACTTCCCTGAGGGTCTCTGCAAAGGAAGACTGGTACTTTGACAGTGGATGTTCCAGACACATGACTGGAATCAAGAACCTCCTCAATAATGTTAAGCCTCACACCACCCGTTTTGTGACCTTTGGAGATGGTGCTAAAGGTGAAATCAAAGGAGTTGGTGAGTTGGACTGCCCTGGAGTTCCAAGTCTGAATGAAGTACTGCTGGTAAAAGGGCTGACTGCTAATCTCATTAGTATCAGTCAATTGTGTGATCTAGGATTCAAGGTCAATTTCTCAAAATCCGAATGTCTTGTAATTAATGAAAAGCAAGAAACTGTAATGAAAGGAGTCAGATCTAAAGACAACTGTTACTTGTGGGAGCCTGAGAACACTAATTTCTCCTCTGTGTGTTCCATTGCAAAAGAAGAAAAAGAGGTGAAACTGTGGCACCAAAAACTTGGCCATCTTCATCTAAGAGGTATGAAAAGGATTATCTCCATGGAGGCAGTCAGAGGGATTCCAAGACTGCAAATTGATGAAGGAAGAGTTTGTGGTGAATGTCAGGTTGGTAAGCAGACTAGAATGTCACATCCAAAGTCAAGACATTTGACCACCTCTAAGGTTCTAGAACTTCTTCATATGGATTTGATGGGACCAATGCAAGTGGAGAGTCTTGGTGGAAAAAGATATGCCTATGTGGTTGTGGATGATTTTTCCAGATTCACCTGGATTAACTTCATTAGACATCTCATTACTTTTTCTGGATGACTGTATAAATTTTAAGAACATGTATCTTTGGCCCATTTGTGGCTAAAGAGGGGGAGATATATTTTGGTACTTAATTAGACATTCTATTTTTCTGCAGTCATTTCTTTCTGCTGCTATTTATCTCTGATTGCTTAGGGTCTTTAGCCAAAAATCTGCCAAAGGGGGAGTTTGTAGTTGTTTAGTTATTGGCTTGCATTTTTGGTAAAACCCAAGTGTATGTGTGAATGTCATGACTGATGTCATAACATTCTAGGTTAGTATGTACTGATTCATTAGGTACCTTTGCAGACAAATATTGTCATACAGGTACTGATGTTTATAAGTGTGTATCTGAGCATTTTGCAAAATGATCACATTTACCTAAATCAGTAGACAGGTTTTCAGATGTCATAACAAATGTTAAGACATCCTGTTCTGAACTAACAGGTTTGCAGTTTGGTTAATTCTGAGTTTTTTTCAGGAAAATGACTCAGTCTTTCCAGAACAGAATCCTGCGTTTTCTTTGGGTTAACCTAGCTCAACCCTAACCTGGTTGATAAAGTCCTGTGACCTAGTCTTAAGGTCAAACGGAATTAACCCTAGCTTTTTGGGGAAACCCTAACTGAAGATGCAGCTGCTATATTTTCAACAGAGCTGCTGTTTTGAAAGCAATCCCTTTTTGACAGAAGATCATTTAGAAGCTGTATAGTTTTTACTATTGTAATCCAAGCAATTATCATTGTGATAAGTGACTTGGAATAGGTTTTAATTGTAAGGGTTGTGTAACACTCAAAGCTTTGAAGCAAGAGTGTTTGTATGTCTCTTGACTAAAGCTGTGAAGCAAAGTCAAGTTAGGTTTGTGTATCACTCAAAGCTGTGAAGCAAGAGTGTTTGTGTTGCTTGATTAAAAAGCTGTGAAGCATAATCAAGTGTATGTTTTGAAGAGTGTCTTCAACAATTCATTAGTCAAATTATTTTTATGTATCACTGCTGTGATCGAGGGGGAGTGAGTAGGAACTCAGGTTTAAGTTGTACTTAGATTGAAGTTGCATTGGGTAGGTCTTAAGTGAAGGAGATAAACTGGTTGGTTTATTCCTGAATTAACATCTCTTATAGTGGATTTCCTCCCTGGCTTGGTAGCCCCCAAAGTAGGTGTTGTTGCACACTGAACTGGGTAAACAATTGACTGTGTTCTTTACTGTTTTTGTATTTACTGTCTTATAGAAAGTCAGATACGGTGTCACAACATTGAACGTGACATTGAGTATCTACAGCCAGAATTTCACATCATACATGCATATCTCATCAAATCAAAAGCTCTGAAGCTACAGAACCACTTAATGAACTTTAAACAACATGATTATGAACTCAAATCACACAATGCACAACTAGAAATCAAGATCCAAAGTTAAGAATTCTAACCTTTGAGGCAAAAACGAATGTACTGTCTCCTTCACTCCAGTTGCAAACCAAGTCTCGATCTATAATCCTTATCACTTGGAGAAGAGAATGCAAGAAGAATCACTCAAAATGCGCAAGTGAATTGAGAGAATCGAAGAAATTTGCAGAACAAGTAGCTATGGAGTTTTCTGGGCTTAGGGGTGAAATGAAGCATGAATCTCGTTCAATGAAGCTTGCCTCTCAATATATAGAGCATGAAGAGGAGGGTAGGATAGGTTTTTCACACTGAAAACCGTTAGAAAGAATGAATTCCTCTTTTTGCCAAAATCAAGTGTGCACATGCAGCCCTCAAGTTCCTCGTGCGTTTGCTTGGCTTTTACGTGCATTTCAAACCATTTTATCTCAGGAAGAGATTAGCAAAAGAATTAAGGCTCAAATCCTTGTCTTAAACAAGTGTTGGTGATTAGGCATTTTCATGCCACTTTTTGCAAAACCACGAGTTGCCCTTGCATTTGCCCATGTGTAGCTCAAACTTTGGCATGATAGGCCTTAGTACACTGCATATTAGTCATGGTCCAAATTTTAAGTGAAAAAAATGGCCATAAATCAAGTTATCAAGAATTTGCAATTTGCATGGTATGCATGAATTCAATGAAATGCTTCCAAATTCCAAGGTCCATAACTTGCTCATAATTTTGAATTTAGACACAAATGAGTACAATTTGGAAAGGTATTGAAAAGATCTACAATACCTTAGTTTTTATTTTTTGCAATTGAATCTATTAAGTTTCCCAAAATTGAGCTTGAAATTAACTACTTTTGGAAAATGACCTATAATTTTGTGACTTCTATGCTTCATAACTCTTGACTCTTTGCCAATTTGTACATGAGACCAAAAGGAGACGAAAGATCATCCTCTTATCTTTCCAAGCATACTTCATTTGCATTTTTTTGATCAAAGGTGAATAAAATATGAATTTTTGAAGTTAAGTCCTCATTTTCCAAAATTAGAAACTTTTAGGGTTTCTTCATGAACAAGTTTCAACCCAAACCTCAATCTTTTTGATCCAATGATCAACATGGACTTGAAATATGAAAGGTACACCCTTGAATTGATGGTTGAACAAAATTTCACTTGGTCAACCTTGACTTTGACTGATTTTGACCAAAATGACCATTTTGCCCCTTTGAATCAATTGATCCACTTCCCTTCAAAATTGATGGTCAAAACTTCAAACATATGATCTTCCAAACATATAGAGGACATGTACAAAGTTTCACTTCAAAATTCTCAAGAAATCTTGATGAAATCCCAAACCCTAGTTTTGGTTAACACCTTAGAAGACTGATGAATCATCTCCAAAATTTCAAATCCTCTGGGTATCTTGGCCAATTTCTTGTACAAAGACTTTCCAAATACCAATGAGATGTTGTAGCTTCCAAATCAAGACTTGTACATTGATCAATAGCCTTGATCAAACAAAACCCTAATTTGACTGGTGAATCAAAAGAATGATTCTTCTTATAATCAAACACAAACTTCAATCCTCTGATGATCCAAAGAGATGGATAAAATATCTTGAGATATGCAATAACTTTTGAGCTTGAAAGATCCAGAGGTTTAGATGATAAAATTCTACTTGAGCAACTTGTCATTGCAATCAGCCTTCAATGCTTGAGGAAAATTTGATAACCAAAGTACTTTGATCCCATCACAATGTATGAATGCAATGCAATATGATATTCATGATGAAACATAAGCCAAAATCAAGAGGGTAAATTTTGGGGTGCAACAACTGCAAGTGCACAGTCTATCGCGTAATTTTAAAAGATATCGAACCCATAAGGACTGATGGTCAAAACTACCGTTATCTAAGGGTTACTATGTAAAGCTAAGGCTAATCATAAAATTTGGGAGTTTGGGTTTAATCGAGAATTAACTAAAATCTAGTAATTAATGACGGGACACCGATATGTATTTTGTTAACTTATGGGATTCTGTAAGTCATTGGAATTTATTTTTAGTATTAGAACACAGTTTTAGTGAAACTATTCGTTTAAAAACCTTTGTCTCAAACTTCCGTTCTATTGAATCTGATCATATCAGTTAAGCTCAAAATGAGCGCTTCCACTGTTTCATTTAAAACTCAAAAGTATTTTTTGAAAACAAATAAGATATAATTAACTTTAAAGCGCTTCCGCTGTTTTTAAAATCAATGTTTTAATAACCACTATCAGGTTAAAACCTCAAACTTTCGCTCTGTTGATTTTAACCTTAGACTGTTTCTTACTTTCGTACAAAAACAATTAAATATTCAATTGGAAATTAAAACCAGAAAAGTTTTTTTTTTTTTGTAAAATAATAATGCCAATTAAATACCGAATCCTTTCGGTCAAGTTTTACATATCGGTATAGGGAATCTAGGCATACATAATATTATTGCAGAATATCATAAAATTAAAGTGTAAATTCGACATCTCATGCATAGTAAGAAATAAATAAATTATGCTATTTAGAATAAGAACCTGAAAAGTGAATAAGAAAGCGATTAATTCCAATAAAGTGTGTGTCCTCCACAAGCCGGCATGATTGACTTGATGTAAAAATAGCTTGAATATAATTAAAGTAATCCTAAACAAATTCTGGAAGCCTTGAAACAAACTAATGTTGTAGTATTTCTCTGATGTGGAAAAATACTGCTTTAACGGTGAGGTTTTTATTGCCTAAGTGGTTCTACGACTGGAAAATTAATGCAGGAATTCTAAGACTGGAAAGTATCAGAAGCAAAATACAATAAAAATAATGTTCAGCAGAAAAATAAAACTTCGTAACAATTTTCATTCAAGGTGCGGGAGAGGAAGATCAAAACGAGAGGGAGAGGCCTCTTCAATTGTTGGTAACTGCCTCCATATATAGATTCTATTTTGTTGAGGAAAAATAGATAACCTCCCATAATTTACGTTACTGAAGCATGGAGAAAATCCAGGAATATGCGTTGAGTACGCTCCATTGGCGAAGGCTTCATAACTTCTTGATCGTAGTGAGCGTGGTGTGGTGCGTGACATGGGGCACATAATCCATGTTTTTCCCAGTCATAACCTGACTGTGCCGAGGGGCACATAAACTTAACTTGTGCCGGTCGTAACGCCTTTGTGGCGCGTGGCACGCTTCTCTGCTACATAAATGCATTTTTGCTGTTTTAAAGCCATTTCTTCTTCATTTTCCATTCTTTTTCTTCCTTTTCTTATTTATGCCTTGCAAATGCTAAGTACCTGAAATATGTTTCAAAAAATACAAAAATGGATAAAATGTGACATAATAATCAAAGAATCGGAATTTTAATCTATATAATTCAGGCGGAAAATGCTATATCTTTTCGTGTTATCAAACTCCCCTAAGCTTGAACCTTTGCTTGTCCTCAAGCAATAAAATTGATATAAAAACTAATAAGGCACAAGTTAAATGCAATTTCATGACACAATTCGAATCAAAGAGGCTGCATAAGTTTTACGAAAACGTAAGCTCAACATAACACAAAAGATACGGTAATAACACTAAACATCCCCAATTGTGCTGACCAATCCAGTCATGCCATTATAGCTCAACCTAATTCTTTTCGCTAAATTTTACTCGTTTTCATTCTAGCGCAATCACATTAAGCCCTTTATCTTTACACGCACATAGTAGAGTAGCCGGTTAGTGACTATGATCCTTTTAAGCATGAGGTTCTGGAATGTAAATGCGGTAACCTCCTTTAATTCACCCAATTGCAAGTTGCGGGGGATCAAACTGTAGTCTGCCCTACCAAGTTCAGTACCAGACACCTCTGAACCAACTGAAAATACGTTTTTATGTTATATCATGTACGTACTACATCTGTTGGATGAAGTGACCGTGTGAGGGTTGCCTAACTTAATTGGTGCATTCCCTATTTTCTTACAGTAAAGTGTATATCTTTCAAATACACTGGATCATTCACTTATATTCATCGACTCCCTACGTAGTTTGTGTTTAAGACAGTGCTGACTGCTAGATAAACTACTCGGGGTTATTTTAAAGCTAAATTTTAAGGTTTTGGTATAAAGGGTACTGAAATCGATCTAGCGCAATCTGGGGATTTAGAGTGTTACGACGGTATCCATCACACTTTTGTTTCACTCAAAGCTTCTCATATATCTTTTGAAAGGTGAGAAACCTATATATTCTTTGAATGCAACGGATTATGCAGGTAACTAACAATTTTTTTTGTTATGGCTCAAGAAAGTGGGAAATTAGATAACAACGGAAAAATAGCATAAATGAAGTCGAAAATACAACGATGTTTTTTATTACAAATGGAAATGAAAGAAAAACCTACTTAGAAAGCAACAAAGAGTTCCTAAACTAACTAACTCCCCCAAGCTTGAAATAAGCAATGTCCCAATGCTTTAAAAACAAAAAGGAAACAGGAAGAGAAATAAAATAAATCTATTATTATTCGTTATCGCGTCCTCTTCCTCTTCCTTATGCTCATCCACGTGTACCCAGAGGATGGGGCATAGCTACATGGTATATATAATCCTGAAAACCATCCATGCGTACAGTCAAGGCCTCCATTTCTTCAATTAATCTCATAGTCCAAAGCTCGTTTATTTCATCGTATTCTTGATGTTGAGTTTACATGGCCAACATAAGTTGCATCATTACATTTTGGTTATTTTGCATAGCTTGCATTCTCTCATCTTGTTCCATTATGGCACCCATAATGTCATCATTCGAGGCCGATACTCTTTATCTTCTTCTCCTAGGCCTAGTGGACGTGCTTGCCACTTTTTCAGGAGGAGCTTGTTGTTCAGTGTCTCCTTGTTCCATTTCCTACTCCATAACATCCGCTTGGACATTCCCCTGGTCGCTTCACGCATTATCTCCAAGTGCAGGAGCATCAAGGTCATAAAGCCACTTAGACAAATCTGTAACATTAGTAAGTGCAAAGTTTGGCAAAATAATACTTGGAACTACCTTGTTGTGCACCATGAGATTGTATCTACCATCCCTCCTGACCTTAATCAAGTGGCCAGCCCGACAGTTATCAATGTCAATGAACATGGGCGGTAGTGATGGCAAATTTACAAGCTTGTCTTGAAGGCCAAGCCCAAGTTCTATAGAGGTTAATATCACTCCAATGTAGAAAGGTGTAGATCCTCTGACGCACAAGGACTGGGTATGCGATAGGAGGAAGGTGCTTGCATTGATCCTTTGGTTGGGTTTGAAGGTACAATTGAGGAGGAACAACTCTTTTGAATTTTGTTGTTGTTGTTCATTCTTCCAAAAATGGTATTGGAGATGACACGATGGAAGTACCTTATTACGGGATTATGGATGGATGATGCATAAAGTCCTTCACAGTTGTTTGGTTCCTCATTGGTAAGAACTTTCCAAAGCGCGAAACCTGTAGATGCCCAATCAAGGTCTTCTGGAATGTAGTGGTGTACCATCCCTTCAGTAGGAAAGTGGAAGAAGGCACTTATAGTGGATTGACTTATGGAATATTCAGTGCTGAACATTCTAAAAGTGGAGGATCCGGATAGGTGATCGTTATCATCACATGGTAGGTTATATGAGAACGAGCTTAGAAATTCCAAGGTTAACGACTCGTATTTGGGAGGTTTTGCATGCAAATGGATGCTAAGTCGGAGTGATGGAGTAACCACTAGACGCTATCAAGCAAGCCTAATTTTCAGAGGCACTCAGTATCCACATATCGTGTCGGTACGACAAAGTGTTGATAGAACTTGAGGTACTGAGCCCTTTGGTGCTCTCCGACTTCTCCGTTATGAAATGTAATGCCAGAATGATCTGGTTTAGGTCTGGAATTTCTTCGTGCCATTGATGAAGCAAGGAAAGAAGATTGGTGAAGGTTTATGTGAGAGATTGAGGATTTTAAATTGGTAATGGGTTTGGAGATGATTTATAGAGAGATATAACGATGGAATTAGGTGAGGTTTAGTGGATTTTTATGGCAATGTTAATTGGGAAGAGAAATAGGCAATAGGTTCAATATATTGTGAGCAACAGTTGAAGAAATGGAAGGGTGAAAGGGTTTTGTGAGGGTTTCTATAATAATACAGGAACACTTCTATATTATCAAGGCGTGCCGAGCGTCACACATATGTGCCGAGTGGCACAGGGCTGTGTGAAGCATAACAGGTGTCACGCTTGTATGGAGAACGACATGCGTCTGAATATAGTTTGTTATGCATTAAATCATTTCAATACTATACATAATACACATACACACACGCGCACACACACACACACACACACACACACACACACACACACACACACACACACACACACACACATATATATATATATATATATATATATATATATATATATATATATATATATATATATATATATATATATATATATATATATATATATATATATATATATATATATATATATATATATATATATATATATATATATATATATATATAATACTAATGTAGTAAATTGATGAAATAAATAAAACTCATGATTAAATGAACTGAAAGATAAAATTCCAAAAATACTGAAAAATAGAATTCCAAAACTTGAAATAATAAAGTATCAAATAAATAAACAAAAATATAATAAAACTTCTCTCCACACTTAAACAAAACATTGACCTCAATGTGAAAAGGAAAGAAAAACAATGTAGTATGTCTGGTAAATCAGCCACGTCGATCAAGCGATGCAGAGAAAAGATGTTGATAAATATAATCTAGTTGTTCGACTATCGTATCCATAAAGGAATGAAAGTCAATTCGTAGAATAACAAGGTCGTCCTTTAACAAATCAATCTCTGATTGGATGACAATTAAAGCAGGAGCAAGATGAAATACTGTAGGCGAAGAAACAACTGGAGAGTCGGGGAAGTTTGAGCCAATCTGTTCGGGAGATGGGAAGTCATGTTAAAAGGGAGGTGTCTCAGGGTCAATATCCTCATCAGACAGGAAAGCATCTAAGTGGTCATAAATCAAGGGGGTCTCAAGATTGTATGGTGGTGACATGTGTGGTGCGTCCCAATCATATAACCAGTTATTTTGGTCATGTATGCTTGTCCTAGGGCCAGGTAGGGTAAAAAGTGGCACTAACTTATTGTTAATAAGTAGTTCGAAGTTACCTGGGCCTAGGTTTCCGATGATACCCCTATTGAAACAGAAATTTATGTTCATCGGGTGAAATCTACCCTGAGGGACAAGGTCTAGAAGTTGTTGTCTTAATCTGATAGCATTAGCTATCATGGTCACCAAGCCACCTATGAGAATGGGTTCATGTACTGCTCTCGCAAGGCGGTGAAAATTTTCTAACATAAATGTAGCTCCATTGATGGGGCGGTTTTGCGAGGCGCAGAACATGATAAAAAACTCAGTTTTAGAAAGTGGTAATGTTTTCTGCTTTACCAAAAAGGGTGTGGGCTAGGATTCTGTGAAAGTATCTTAAAGCTGGCTTGTGGATGCTTTCATAATGCATGTCATCAGGCTCAGGGTTACTAATGCCAGTAATATCCCCCCAGAAATAATCTAGCTCACCTATATTAAAAAGCTGTTCATGGACTACGGTAAATGCGTCCAGGCTATGTGGGAATCCTAGTAACTCTGCTAGCTCTCTGTGGGTGAAGGTGTAGTCTATACCAAATAGTCTAAATCTAATCAATCCTCTATTGAATCCCAAACCGTGGTCGGGTTTGTAGATAAGGGAGCTTAAAACTCTAAAGTTAGTCTACAGTAAGAGCTAAATTTTCTCCTCAAAGCAAATGTATCCCATCCTATTTGGCTCAATAAATACAAAACACTATCCCGAATCCCTAAGGTGATCATGGCTGGTCCGTCGGGGTAGATACTTAATCCTATCTCCCTATTAGAAAGTGACTCAAACCTCCTTCATTGATTTCTCCCTCTAAACACAATGCCCATCGTGTCAACCAGATTCATCTTGTTAGTATAACTAGCTAATCAGAAAGTTAGCCTAAAGTAGGTTGGCAGTTAGCATTAAGTTAGTAGTGGGAAAAATTAAAGAAACAATACTGCATATTTTAACATTAATAATAATAAAAGCAAGAAAAGAAAAGAAAAACGAAAAATAAGCAAAGCAAAAAGGAAAAGACTCAAAAATGGGTTGTCTCTTAAGAAGCGCTTTGTTTAAAGTCGTAAGCTCGACATTACATGGTGATTAGTCTGATAAGTGGGGTGGTAGCGCATGTAGCCTAATTGTTGTGCAATATTCCTTGTTATTTATGCTATGATAATGTTTTAAGCATTGTCCGTTCATAATGAACGGTTTACAACTCATTCCTTTGATTTCTATTGCACCATTTTGAAAAACCTTAGTGACTTCGAACGGACCAAACCATCTAGAGAGAAGTTTTCCCAGGAATAATTTAAGTCTAGAATTAAACAAGAGAACTATATCGCCTTCATTGAATTCTTTTCTATATATTCGTTTATCGTGCCATATTTTTGTTCTCTCTTTATATATCCGGGCGTTTTCATAAGAGTCTAGTCCAAGTTCTTCTAGTTTGTGGATATCTAAGATTCGTTTCTCACATGTAGCGGTATAATTTAAATTAAGGGTCTTAATGGCCCAATAAGCTTTATGTTCTATTTCTACCGGCAGATGACAGGATTTCCCATAAACTAGTTTAAATGGTGTGGTTCCAATCGGAGTTTTATATGCTGTCCTATATGCCCATAGAGCGTCATGTAACTTAGATGACCAGTCTTTCCTAGAAGTTGCTACAGTTTTTTCTAAAATTTTCTTTATTTCTCTGTTGGAGACCTCTACTTGCCCACTTGTTTGAGGATGATAATGTGTTGCGACATGAAGTCGGACTTCGTACTTCGCTAATAATTATTCTAGGATTTTGGAAATGAAATGGGAACCACCGTCACTAATGACGAGTCTCGGTACACTGAATCTTGGAAAATTATGTTCTTGAAAATCTTGACTACTACTCGAACGTCATTTATTGGAGAGGCTACAACCTCGATCCATTTCGAAACATAGTCGACAATAACTAGTATGTAGTGATTCCCAAAGGAAGATGGGAAGGGTCCCATGAAATCGATTCCCCATACATCAAAGACTTCAACTTCTAGAATGCCCTTTTGAGGAATCTCATCGTGTCTAGAGATGTTTCTAGTGCGTTGGCATTGGTTGCAATTTTTAACCGCTATATGGACGTCTTTCCAAAGACTAGGCCAATAAAGGCCATCTTGTAATATCTTAGTGCAGGTCTTTGATGTACTTGCATGTCCTCCGTAAGGGGCGGCATGATAGTGGAAAAATATGTTCGATTTTATTTTCGGGAACACATCGACAGAAAATACCATCTTGGCCTCTTTTGAAAAGCAAAGGCTCATCCCAATAGTAATGTTTAAGGTCATGAAATAATTTCTTCTTTTACTGATAAGACATATCGGGTGGAAGCACTCTAGCAGCCAAGTAGATCACCAAATCAGCGTACCATGGTAGTATGGTTGTGGTGCATATTGCTTCCATAATTTCATTTGTGTTCTTGTCTTCATAAGGCACAGGGTACTCAATTATGATACTATCTAATTCTAATTGGGCTACAAGGCATTCATAAGGAAAATCATCATTGATGGGAATATGATCTGGTTTGATGCCTTCTATTCTGGATAGGTGGCCAGCTACTACATTTTCGGTGCCTCTCTTGTCTTTTATTTATAAATCAAATTCTTGTAGAAGTAATATCCATCTTAGTAATCTTGGTTTAGCGTCTTTCTTACTCAAGAGGTACCGGATTGCAGCGTGGTCGGTATAGATAATTATTCGTGCTCCTACTAAGTAGGAACATAATTTATCCAAAGAAAACACAACATCTAACAATTCTTTTTCAATGGTGGCGTAATTCGTCTGCGTAGGATCTAGGGTTCTACTTGCATAGTAGATCATATGAAGCTTTTTATCCTTTCTTTGTCCTAAGACTGCGCCTACGGTATAATCACTAGCATCACACATTATCTCGAATGGTTCATTCCAATCAGGAGGTTGCATAATAGGTTCTGAAATTAATGCCTTTTATAGAGTTGTAAACGCGTCCAAACATTTGTCAGTGAAAATGAACTCAACATCTTTCATCAGCAGTTCGGTTAGAGGTTTGGTTATTTTAGAGAAGTCTTTAATGAAACGTTGATAGAAACCAGCGTGTCCCAGAAAACTTCTTATCTCTCTAACAATTTTGGGTGGTTGAAGAGTTTCTATAACTTCGATCTTTGCTTTATCTACTTCAATTCCTTTATCGGATACTATATGTCCTAAGACAATTCCTTATCGGACCATGAAGTGGCATTTTTCCCAGTTTAATACGAGATTGACACTTACGCATCTTTCTAGTACCATTTCAAGGTTCGATAAACATCCTTCAAAACTTTCTCCACAAACAGAGAAGTCATCCATAAAAACTTCCATCATGCCATCTAGAAAGTCATAGAAGATGGACATCATACATCTCTGGAATGTTGCAGGGGCATTGCATAATCCGAATGACATTTTCTATAGGCGAACGTACCATAAGGACAAGTGAAAGTCATTTTTCTTGGTTATCGGGATGGATAGGAATTTGGAAAAATCTGGAATAACCGTCTAAATAGCAGAAGTGAGAGTGTTTAACTAGTCGTTCAAGCATTTAATCAATGAAGGGTAAATGAAAGTGATCTTTACGAGTGGCTTTATTTAACTTTCTATAGTCGATGCATATTCCCCACCCGATGTGAGTTTGTTGCGCTACGAATTCTCCTTTAGTGTTGCTGACAACTGTCACACCACCTTTCTTAGGTATGACATGTACTGGGCTAACCCATTTACTGTCGGATATTAGGTATATGATTCCTGCTTCTAGTAGCTTTTCTACTTCCTTTTTGATTACATCACTCAGAATGGGATTTATTCTGCTTTGATGTTCCCTAGAGGTTTTATAGTCTTCCTCCAGCATAATATGGTCCATGCAGATAGAAGGGCTTATTCCTTTTAGATCTGATATGTTATAACCTAAAGTGGTTGGGTATTTTCTTAGGACATGTAATAATTTTTCAGTTTCTACTTGTCCTAGGTTTGCATTGACTATAACTAGTCGTTCAAGTTTTGTGTCTAGGAATTCATATCTTAGGTCTTTTGGTAGCGTTTTGAGTTCTATGGCAAGCTTTTTTTGACATGGTATAGGGTCAAGAGTTAGGGCTCAACATTCACTCAGATTTTCATCTTGATATTCAGGGCGCCAATTATCATCTTCGAGAATCGGGGGTATGGGAATCTTCAATACTTCCGAATAGGTGGTTTGTTGTTTCTCCAATTCTTTCATGCATTTATCGATTTCATCTAGGAAACAACATGAATCATCGATAGCTGGTGCCATAAGGAATTTAGATAAGATGAATTCAACCTTTTCTTCTCCGACTTTGAAAGTCAGTTTTCCATTTTTAACATCTATTATGGCTCCTGTAGTGGATAGGAATGGTCTACCTAATATGATAGGAATATTGGAGTCTTCTTTAATGTCCATGATTATAAAATCAGTGGGGATATAGAATTGTCCTATGCGTACATGAACATTTTCTAACATACCTAAAGGAAATTTCACTGATCGATCTGCTAATTGTGCGGACATTCTTGTTGGTCTTAGCTCTCCCATGTTGAGTTTCTTGCAAATTGATAATGGAATCAGACTAATACTGGCTCCTAAATTGCATAGTGCTTTGTCTATGACAAATTTTCCAATTATGCAAGGTATGGAAAAACTACCCGGGTCTTTAAGTTTAGGAGGCATATTGTTTTGTATTATAGCACTGCACTCAGCAGTGAGCAACACAGTTTCGTTATCCTCAAGATTTTTCTTATTGGATAAGATTTCTTTAAGAAATTTAGAGTAGGAGGGCATTTGTGTGATAACTTCTATAAAAGGTATGGTAATGTTAAGCTGTTTCAGAAGTTCAACAAATTTCTTGAATTGCCCTACGTTTTTAGACTTAGCAAATCTTAAGGATATGGAATAGGTGGTTTATACGATGGCGGAGGCACATAAGGTTCTTCTTTTTCTACGGCCTCTTCGTCACCTTCTTTTTCTACTCCCCTTAGTTCAACTTCTTTCTCAATTCCTTTTCCACATTTTTGGTACATGGCTGGGTTTTCTATTTTAGGTTCAGTTGGTCCGCTTAGTTCTGTTCCACTCCTTAGTATTATGGCATTAGCGTGTCCCTTAGGATTTGGTTGAGGTTGTCTAGGAAAAGTTCCAGCTGGAGCAACTGTAGCGGCTTGCTATTGAGCCACTTGGGAATTTTGTGTTTCTAACATTTTGTTGTGTGTGGCAAGAGCATAAATCTTATTAGTCAATTAATTAATCTGTTCACTGGTGTGAATGTTTTGATTCATGAAATCTTTGTTAGTTTAATCTTGGTTGGCTACAAATTTTTCTATCATGATTTCGATGTTAGACTTCCTAGGGATATTTGAAATATTTGGGACATTTTGTGTGGATTTCTGAAATCTATGAGGTGTAGTAGGAGCTTGCCCTGGTGCGTACAAAGCGTTATTGCTTTTGTATGAAATGTTTGGATGGTTCTTCCAAGAAGGGTTATAGTTATTGCCATATGGGTTTCCTTGAGTGTAGTTTACTTGATCAACTGGTACTCCTGTTAAAAGTGGGCATTCAGATGTGTTATGTGTGTGAAGTCCGCATAGATCACATGTTGGAGTTACTGCAGCCACGGTGGCTGCGGGAGTTGTGGTCAAGCTTTCTATCTTTTGGGTAAGGGCTTCTACCTTAGCATTAACTTGGTCTAAGCTACTAACTTCGTGCATACTTCCTGTCGTTTGATATTTCTCCATCATGGTTCTATCGCTTCCCCACTGATAATGATTTTGAGGCATACTTTCGATAAGTTGATAGGCATCATGGTATGGTTTATCCATCAGTGCATCGCCAGCAGCTGCATCAATTGTTAGTCTTGTGTTGTACAAGAGACCATTGTAAAAGGTGTGGATGATTATCCATTCTTCTAGACCGTGATGCGGATAGAGTCACAACATGTCTTTGTATCTTTCCCATGCTTCGAAAAGAGATTCACTTTCCTTTTGTTTAAAACCGTTGATATTGGCTCTTAGCAAAGCTGTCTTACTTGGCGGAAAATATCATGCTAGGAAAACATTCTTCAATTTGTTCCATGTTATAACGGAGTTGGATGGTAGAGACTGGAGCCATGCTATAACTCTATCTCTTAATGAGAAAGGAAAAAGACAGAGTCTTATTTCTTCAGGGCTGACAACATTTGCTTTCACTGTGTTTGCGTACTGCACAAACATGGATAGATGAAGATTTGGATCATCCGTAGGACATCCTGAAAATTGGCTTTGTTGAACAACTTGCAAAAGTGAAGGCTTTAACTCGAAATCATTTGGTGCAATAGCGAGAGCTGCAATACTGTTGTGGGGTTCCTCTTGTGACGGGGCAGCATAATCCTTCAGAGGACGATTTTGGGGTCCTTCAGCCATTTTGGGGGCAGGAAGAGAAAAGTTAGGAAGATTGGTTTCAGGAAGATTGTACTTGGCTTGGTACACTCTTATTTGGCGTCTTATACTAACAAAACACTCGACTTCGTCAATTGGTTGTTTTGATTACTCGTCCTTAGAGCGGGTACTTGGCATATAATCGACGGTTAAAAATTAAAATAAAATTGGTTTCCTTAGTCTATACTGCGTAACAAGGGATTCACAGTATTCGACTAATTCAGTCCCCGACAACAGCACCAAAAACTTGATTGTAACTTTATGAGTCTATCGGGTATAGTGACTACAAGTGCACAGTCTATCACGTAGTTTTAAAAGATATCGAACCCACAAGGACTGATGTTCAAAATTACCGTTATCTAAGGGTTACTATGTAAATCTAAGGCTAATCATAAAATTTGGGAGTTTGGGTTTAATCGGGAATTAACTAAAATCTAGTAATTAATGACGGGACACCGATATGTATTTCGTTAACTTATGGGATTCAGTAAGTCATTGGAAATTATTTTTAGTATTAAAACACAGTTTCGGTGAAACTATTCGTTTAAAAACCTTCGTCTCAAACTTCCGTTCTATTGAATCAGATCATATCAGTTAAGCTCAAAATGAGCGCTTCCGCTGTTTCATTTAAAACTCAAAAGTATTTTTTGAAAACAAATAAGATTCAATTAACTTTAAAGCGCTTCCGTTGTTTTTAAATTCAATGTTTTAATAACCACTATCTGGTTAAAACCTCAAACTTCCACTCTGTTGATTTTAACCTTAGACTGTTTCTTACTTCCGTATAAAAGCAATTAAATATTCAATTGGAAATTAAAACCAGAAAAGTGTTTTTTTTTGTAAAATAATAATGCCAATTAATTACTGAATCCTTTTAGTCAAGTTTTACATACCGGTATAGAGAATCTAGCCAGACATAATATTATTGCAGAATATCATGAAATTAAAGTGTAAATTCGACATCTCATGCATAGTAAGAAATAAATAAATTATGCTATTTAGAATAAGAACCTGAAAAGTGAACAAGAGAGCGATTAATTCCAATAAAATGTGTGTCCTCCACAAGCCAAAAGGATTGACTTGATGTAAAAATAGCTTAAATATAGTTAAAGTAATCCTAAACAAATTCTGGAAGCCATACAACAAACTAATGTCTTAGTATTTCTCCGATGTGAAAAAATATTGCTTTGACGGTGAGGTTTTTATTGCCTAGGTGGTTCTACGATTGGAAAATTAATGCTGGAATTCTAAGACTGGAAAATATCAAAGCAGAATACAATAAAAATAATGTTCAGCAGAAAAATAAAACTTCGTAACAATTTTCGTTCAAGGTGCGGGAGAGGAAGATCAAAACGAGAGGGAGCGGCTTCTTTAATTGTTGGTAACTGCCTCCATATATAGAGTCTATTTTGTTGAGTAAAAATAGGTAACATCCCATGACTTACTTTACTAAAGCGTGAAGAAAATCCAGGAATATGTGCTGAGTACGCTCCATTGGCGAAGGCTTCGTAACTGCTTGGATCGTGGCGAGCGTGGTGTGGTGCGTGACGTGGGGAACACAATCCATGTTTGTCTCAGTTGTAACGTGAGAGTTCCGAGGGGCACAAAAACTTAACTTGTGCCGATCGTAACGCTTTTGTGGCAGGTGGCACACTTTTCTACTACAGAAATGCATTTTTGCGGTTTTAAAGCCATTTCTTCTTCATTTTCCATCCTTTTTCTTCCTTTTATTATTTATGCCTTGCAAATGCTAAGTACCTGGAATATGTTTCAAAAACTAAAAAAAGGGATAAAATGTGACATAATAATCGAAGAATCAAAATTTTAATCTATATAATTCAGGCGGAAAATGCTATATGTCTTCGTGTTATCAGCAGGAAGGTAAACTCTAAACTATTACAAAGCTTCGGGGAAGATACATAATAGTAAAGTGGAAAATAAAAAACCCTAAGTTATTGCATCTCGTAAACAGTTACATAATAATGAAGAAGCGACAAAAATAAACTACGCTATTTAAAATTGTGAAAATAAAATAAGAATAAGAAAGATAAAAAAGAAAATGGTTTTGGAGGTTTTTTATGAAAAAAAGGTCGTTTTGATGATTAATAAACCTAAAAAAGTCTAATTAATTTTTAAAAAAAATGCTTAATTAAATAAATTAAAAAAAGTTAATGATAAAAACCTAATTATTTTTAGGGTTTGTAAAAAAACATTTTTTAGGTTTTGTAAGAAAAGGGTTTTGTTTCATGATTAGATGAATTTAGGGTTTAAGAGAAAGAAAATAATGACAGAAGAATAAGTTTAGAAGCAAAATAAAACAAATTTCCAGGGGTAGGTGTTGAACCCACGCCCTTAGTCTTTCCCCCTGCACGCCTTGCCACTACACCAGACGTTTGTTTGTGTTAGTATAATGGAATCGAACGCTCTACATAATATACCTGCAAAAACATGAAGAAATGTGAAAACAAATCCCAAAATACCAAAAGGCAGGGATCAAACCCATGCCTTGGTATAATAATACCTTAACACGCACTCGCTTGCCACTGAGGTGACCATACATCTAGTGATATAACTGAAACAAAAATAATTATATTATAAAACCAATTAACTGGACCGGAGAGGTGCCAGAGCCCTAGCTCCAGTCATCTTCTCCAGCGACTATGTTTCTTCCAACCTACAAAACAACCATTGTTAGAGATCCAAAGGGATCCTACCCCCCTAAACCAGGCCTTGTGAATTCAATGGGGATGTCTGTTTTGGCTAAAACGCGCTAGGTTGTGAGATATGGAAAAAATAACATGGATTGGTGTGAGCATGGTGATGTGTGATTCTGGTAGCATGGAGGCCATGCGGTTGGTCTAACCAGCACCTTGAGATCTCAGAAGCATGTTAAATAAGTTAGTACACATTAAAACATAATGAAAGCAAATATATGAGTTCATGAGATAGAAGGCAACCAGAGATGCATGGAATGTTGTTTTCGTGTGGTTTGGATCACCAAGTTTGATTCATTCTTACCCTAGAGAGCTTCTGGAGGTGAACGGAACGACTAGCTTGCCTTGAGAGTGGCTGCAATTAGGGTTCTAAGGTTGCCCTAGTTTGAATGATTTTTTGAGATTTTGGGGATGTCTTTTTGTGCATGAATGAATGAGATATATAGAAGAGAACTAAATTAAAAGATAGTGGGCTTGGACCTTTGTAAGAAGCCTTGGTCTTATCTTATTTAACTTTGAATTTAAATTAATAAAATCAAAATAAATAGAATAAAAATCCATGGGGTGTATGAAGTGATTCACGGGTTCACTATATGTTGCAAAACACATTTAGACCTTGAAACATCAGTCCACTAGCCAAAAATTAAAGTTTTGTCACTTTTGGTTTCATGCATTTGCTCAAAATTTCCCAACTTGCACCAATCATAACTCTCTCAATTTTCATCATTTGAAGGTGATCTTTGACTTTTTAGAAAGCTCAAGATGTCCTATATAATCTATATTTTTATCATTTTTGCATTTGAAGATTTTATCTTGATGTAAGTTGCCTTGACAAAAAGTGTCTCTTTGTTGATTTTTGAAATGACCTATAATGTCTTGGCCCATATCTCTCAAATGAAACTTTTTTGGACTTGATCTTAGAGATACAAAGTTGTAGATAATTTAATTTCCTTCAAAATAAAATTTGGTTGAGGAAAATATGATGAAGCATGTGAAAGTTGTGCTTGGTCAAAGTTCAATTGATTTCTCCGTAAGAAAACCCTAATTTGGCAACTTTTGACTTTTGATGAATCCTGAGTTTTCTTGATGAATCATGATCCACCCTTGATCAAATGATGAATATGACTTCAAAACCTTGATGTTTACAAAAAAAATTGAGGCTTGACTGTATGTTGAGCACAATTGGCTTGTTGTCCAATATAGTTGATTTTTAGTCATCTGAGCCATTGATTGGGCAAACTTGTGATGCAAGGCTTGAAACTTGTAAACCTGTCTTGTTTCGGGAATTCATACCACTTGGTCGTATCGATAATTACCATGTCTTGTTTCGGGAATTAATTTGTGACCTGTAAGAAATTTTTTGATGATATTTGCCTATTTGTGGACTAACCTGAAAGAGACAAAGTTATTTTTATGTAATGTCATGATGTATGTAATGCATTGTGTGATGATGCTCTCAAAATAAATGAGAATGTGTTATATGCATTTCGTATGTATATGATATGATGTTTTGTAAATAATGTATGGATGTAAGATGTCGTTGAAGCATATTGGTAGCTTTGTATAATCCTTGACTGGGGAAAATAAATCCCTGATTGTTGCTGGAAATGAAGAATATGAATCTTCCATCTCATTTAGAATGTCTACATTAAGGATTCTTGATTTTTGTTTTGAGGATACTCCGCTGGGAATGTTTGACTTCTGCTTGGGGATAGAAGAGTTCAGGAACATTGGTCGTTTATCGCTCTACTGGGAATTTAGTTCTTATATACCCTGACTGGGGATAACAGAGATTGATAACCCTCTGAGGCATTGTCTAAACGAGTTTCCGATATGGATACCAACTCTTCTTGGAAGGACAAAGTTAGATGATATCTGGCCCGATTTTAGATTCTTTAGCAACTCTCTGGGGATAGCAACCTCGGATATAGTTTGCTAGAGAAGAGAAACTTGCCGGGGATTTGCAGTAATTAGAGAAATGAATTTTGTTGGGGAAGTAAACCCTGCTGGGGAAATAAATCATGTTGGAGAAGAGAATTCTGCAGGGGATTTTGTAGTGTTGGAGAAATAAAATATGCTGAAGAATTAAATTCCTGTAAATTGTACCAAGGAATCATCTTTGATGGAAATTGGAATTTCATAGGCTGTGTGGAGGGAGTTTCCATCGTATGTTGGGGAAATGATTAAACTTCCTTGTACGCTAGGGGACCTATTGGGGAATTTGATAATGTGAACTGCTAGAAGATGCCCCAATTCCTGTCTGAAGGCATATTAGATTTGCTAGGGAAATGTATCTTTGTCGGAGATGAGCTTGTGAAGATGGCTCTGCGATATTAGTTCTAGGGGGATTTGTGGATGACTTGAATGTTATCCCAACTCCTAGAGTCTTTAGTAAATGCTGACCCCTGTTCTTACGAACGTGTTTGTTAACACTAGTCATATTCATATGCATATCTTCATTCAGTTTAGTCATTGGATGTTTTTGTAAACAAAACAGAGAAAGTAAAACAAATTAGAATTTTGAAATTTACTTTGTATTGAAAGTTTGCCTATAAACATGCAGTTTTGTACAAAGAGACATAAATCCTAGTAAGAGGAAATCGTCATAAAATGAAAAGAGTACAAAGTAAAACAGAGAAAAACAGTTATGTGGAAACGATCCCATTAAGTTTTGACTCTGCTATTGCCCATATATCTTCAAGCATCTCATCCAATGGGACATAGTCGTACGCTTTAATTCCTAACTTTTTCCTGGACCGCCCTTTCGGGTTTTCAGTCCACCGGGATACCCTTTTTTGCCCTAGCCTTTTCAGGTTTTCGGCTTATCGGGTGTACAGTCTTTATATATATATATATCCCTAATTTTTTCCCGAACCCTTTTTGGTTCGCCGGGATGCCCTTATTTTTTGCCTAGGCCAGTCAACCTAGCGAGTCTCTTTTTCATGCGTAGTATTTTTTGACTATGTCTGCATTCACAGGGTGTGGGAAATCTTCATCGTCCATGGTGGTAAGTATCATTGCACTGCCATAAAATATCTTCTTGATCACAAATGGCCCTTCGTATGTGGGCGCCCACTTTCCCCTGGGATCACCTTGTGGTAGAATGATGCGCTTTATCACCAAATCACCAACCCGATATATTCGATGTTTGACTTTCTTGTTAAAGGATTTAATCATGTGCTTATGGTACATCTGACAATGATAAACAACCACAAGCCTCTCCTCGTCGATTAAGTTTATATTGTTCAGCCTAGTCTGAATCCACTCGTCTTCATCTAAACCTGTATCTTTCATAATCCTTAGAGAAGGAATCTGGACTTCGACAGGTAAGACAACGTCCATACTGGAGACTAGAGAGAATGGGGTTTCCGCAGTTGACGTTCGTACTGAAGTACGATAGCCATGAAGAGAAAATGGTAACATCTCATCCAATTTTTATATGTCACCGTCATCTTCTGTATGATCTTCTTTATGTTCTTATTGGTGGCTTCCACTGTGTTATTCATCTTTGGTCGATACTGAGAAGAATTGTGGTGCTTAATCTTGAACTGCATGCAGAGTTCTATGATCATAGTGTTGTTAAGATTGGTAGCATTGTCCGTGATAATCCTTTCGGGGATGCTATACCGACAGAGAAGGTTATGCTTAATGAACCGGGCCACAACATTCTTGGTAACAAAAGCAAATGAGGCTGCTTCGACCAACTTTTTGAAATAATCAATAGTGACGAGGATGAAACGATGTTCGTTAGAAGCAGTAGGCTTAATTTCTCCAATCATATCAATTCCCCACATTGCAAATGTCCAAGGAGCAGTCAAGACGTTCAAAGGAACCAGAGGCACATGTACTTTATCAGCATAGATCTGACATTTGTGACAGGTTATAGAGTGGTGATGGCAATTAATTTCCATAGTCGGCCAATAATAACCTGCCCTCAGAATCTTCTTAGCCATCATATGCCCACTGGAATGAGTACCGAAGACTCCTTCATGCATATCTTCCATAATTTTCTCAGCTTCCATCTTGTCTACACACCGAAGCCGAGTCGAATCATGATTGCGCTTGTATACAATTCCGTTGCTCAGGAAGAACTTAGAAGAGAACCTCTATAGAAATTTCTTGTCATTAATAGACGCCCCCTTTATGTACTCTTGAGCCTCGAGGTATGTCTTTACCTCATGAAACCAAGGCTTTTCCTCTACTCCTTCAATATCAACCTCGTAGAAATGTGCTGGTTCATGAAGTCTCTCAATAGTAATTCGAGGAGCCTCATTGTCCCATTTGACTTTGAACATAGATGACATGGTTTCCATGCATCTTCCAGTTGATTCTCTTCTCGTGGGATATGATCAAAAGTGATTTCTTCGAAGTACGAGATTAAGGTCAATACATGTTCCCGATAAGGAATGAGATTCAGGTGCTTCGTGTCCCATTATCCCTTAATCTGATGATCACCAGATTTGAGTCCCCGTATACATTCAAGAACTTAATTCTCATATCGTTAGCAGCTTTGATGCCCATAATGCACGCTTCGTATTTTTCCATATTGTTGGTACAGTCAAAGCATAGTCTAGCGGTAAACGGCGTATGGAAATCCTTGGGAGAGATAATCACAACACCAATTCCATTGCCAAGTGCATTGGAAGCTCCATCAAAAACCATAGTCCATCGGGATCCTTGGTCAGGTCCTTCATACGGTCCAGGTACTTCACAATCTATAACTAGCATAATGTTCTCATTTGGGAACTCGAAATTCATAGGCTGGTAGTCGTCTACGGCTTGATAAGCCAAATGATCTTCTAGTCACTTCCTTTAATTGCCTCCTTAGTGGTGTACTGAATGTCGTATTCTGCTAAGACCATTTCACATCTTGCTATTCTTCTGGAGAGAGCGGGTTCCTCGAATATGTATTTTATTGGATCCATCTTAGAGATTAACAAAGTAGTATTAGTCAACATATACTGTCTTAGTCAGAGAGAAGCCCATGCCAAAGTGCAACAAGTTTTCTCGAGCAGTGAGTATCTTGTTTAGTAGTCAGTAAACTTTTTGTTAAGGTAGTATGTTGCATGCTCTTTTCGACCAGACTCGTCATGTTGCCCCAGTACATACCCCATTGAATTCTCTAATATTGTTAGGTACATGATCAGAGGTCTTCCATCAACTGGTAGCATCAGAACCGGAGGTTCCTGGAGATACTCCTTTATTTTATCGAAGGCTATCTGACAATCATTGTTCCACTTCACTACCTAATCTTTCTTCAGCAATTTAAAGATCGGTTTAAAAGTAGCGGTCAAATGAGAAATAAATATGGCTATATAATTCAATCGGCCCAAGAAACCTCTGACCTCTTTCTTAGTATAGGGAGCTGGCATTTCTTGAATGGCTTTGACCTTGGCGGGGTTGACTTAAATACCTTTACCGCTGACGACGAAATCTAGGAGTTTACCAGATCTTACCCCAAAAGTGCATTTGTTCGGATTCAACCTCAGCTTGTACTTCTTTAGTCTCTTAAACAGGTTGTGTAGATGGTCAAGATGTTCTTATTCAGTATGAGGCTTGGCTATCATATCGTCGATGTAGACCTCTATCTTGTGATGGATCATGTCATGGAACAAAGCTACCATAGCATGCTGATATGTTACACCGACGTTCTTCAAACCGAAAGGCATAACCTTGTAACAGAAAGTGCCCCACTATGTGACGAAGGTGGTTTTCTCCATGTCTTTGGGTGCCATCTTGATCTGATTATAATCGGAGAAACCTTCCATGAAGGAAAACACCTCGTACTGAGCGGTGTTGTCAACCAGAACATCAATATGTGGCAGTGGAAAGTCATCTTTAGGGCTTGCCATGTTCAGATCCATGTAGTCTACACACATACGCACTTTGCCATCCTTCTTAGGTACTGGCACCACATTTTCAACCCACCCAGGATAAGACGTAACAACCAAGAAACATGTGTTGAACTGCTTCATAACCTCAACTTTGATCTTTTCCAACATCTCGGGACGCATACGACGAACCTTTTACTTAATTGGAGAATAACCCTCTCTCATTGGTAGATGGTGAACCACAATATCAGTATAAAGACCTGGCATGTCTTCATACGACCAAGCAAAGATCTCAACATAGTCATGCAATATCTGGATTAATCTATTCTTGACATTGTCTTCTAGGTTGGCACCTATCTTGACTTCTTTCTTGTCTTCTGTATTACCCAAGTTTATAACCTCGACCGACTTTTCAAGGAATTGTATAGCCTTTTCCTCTTGCACTAACAGTCTGGCAAGTTCTCCAGGTATTTCACAATCTTCCTCACCTTCATCCTCGGCTTGGTAGATCGGATTTTTGAAGTCATAAATGGCAATAGCAGAATTATTGTCAATGGGATCCATAGTGGATATGGGTCTGCAATTTGTTGTGTAGGTGTGTGTAAGAACACATAGCTATTTTGAAAAGTGATAAAATAAAAGAAAGAAAAAGAGAGCAAAATTTGAATGTAAGATGTCCAATGATTTATTGAATGAAAATATGTTAATGAAATGACAACCCTAACAAATGGACCGTTATGCCCCGGGTAAGACACAAGGCTTAAAATCATTGTTTAAAAATTACATAGCCAAAACTTGAAAGCAATAAAACAAAAAGTAGCATTTACTCCTGACTAAAGGAGATTGAGGTAAGGTCTTCAATCTTCCAGTTGCTGAGCCCGTTGCCGATGGTGGGAAAGATCCAGCTGTCTAGGTCGTAGTCACTATCAGCATCTTCTACCACGTTGACTCCATTGTTGCTGGCGCAAAATGGTGGTCTTCTAGCACGAGCACGATGAACAACCCTTTGAGCCTTTGCAGTGAAACTGAAACCAAAATTTTCATACTTGTAACGAAGGTCAGGAAGCTTACCCCAAGTATTGCAACCACCTTATTTTACTACATCTCTAGTGTCCTTAAAAGAAGCCATTCTGGGCGGGACCTTAGTAACTTTGGGAATAGCAGAAATGTCTTCAGTAGCGGTAGTTGTCTGAGGCATAACTTCAAAAGTCTGGCAGGGGTTTTTGATGAATTTGTCGTCCATATCAACATACTTGAATGAGTTCAAATGACTCACCATATACTCTTCTTCACCACAAATCATAACAACCTTTCCTTTTACGGGATATTTCAACTTTTGGTGTAGGGTTGAAGTAACAGTGCCTGCCCCATGAATTCAGGGGCGTCCAAGTAAACAAGAATAGGTCGGACGATTGTCTATCACATAAAAGGTAGAATCGAATACCTGTGACCCTACTCTGACCGGAAGATCCACCTCTCCGTGTACCATCCTTTTTTAACCATTAAAGGCCCTGACCACAATGTCATTGGCTTTCGGAATAACCCCTTCACAGTCAAGTTTGTCTAGAGCACCCATCCGTAGAACATTCAACCAGGAACCCTTATCCACCAACACATGAGATAAAATAGTTCCCCTGCATTCAATAGAGACATATAACGCCTTGTTATGGTTTCTTCCTTCGGGAGTCAGGTCGGCATCAGAAAAGCCTAGCCCATTATTAATCGTCAAGCTAGACACATAAATTTCAAATTGATCAGCAGAGATTTCTTGCGGCACATGACCAGATTTCAAGAACTTTACCAAAGCCTGGGCATGGGCTTCAGAGCATAATAAGAGGGATAACATGGATATCTTTGAGGGAGTCTTCCCCAGCTGTTCAACAATCTTGTAATCACTATTTCAGATGATTTTTAGTACTTCCTCCATTTCTTGCTTGGAGGTATCCTCAACAGTAACCTCTTTTGATGCCTCCGTCTGGACAGGCTCCGTCATTTTCTCTTTGCCTCGAGTCTCAGTAATTGACTCAGTAGTGGTAACACGAACTGGTGTGGCGACAGTCTTCGGAGAGATTTTCAGAGAGAAAACCCTTCTTCTTCTAGTAACCTTAATGATCCCAGTAATATTGTCAATGTTGAGATCAACAACATCAGTACCTTCATTCTCAACAATCAATGTCTCTTGCTTGACTCTATGGTAGTAGACATGGGCTCCATAGTTCCAAGGGACACTTTGTCCGAGGAATATGGAATAGGTTCGACTGAAGTGATTATTAGAGCAGCAACTTTGGGATTGGCAGTAATATTTACAGAACCTTTGGAAGTGATCCTGATACGAGTGCCGAAAATTATAAATACCTCTTCCAGCTCCAAGTCTTGAAACAAAATCAATAGAAGGAACCTTCTCAACTAGTATTATGTGGTCGTCCATCAGACGTTTAATACCTTCTTTTAGAAACTTGTAGGCATGGGCTTGGGTTGCACACCAGTAACATCTTTCAATGCAACCCGGAAATAAACCGGCTTGCAACAAATTCTTCTTGATAATTAGGAGGGGAGTAATCAAGTCACTTACAACAGAAACATAAAGAACATCATCAATTGCATTAATGCCTTTGTCGTGCTTAGGAATAGGTGCAATAGTCACATTTGGGGTCTCAGGAGGATCAAAATCAATCTCTTTGTTGTCAATCATGTCCTGAATTTTATTCTTCAAAGCCCAGCAACTATTGGTGTCGTGTCTGGGACTATTGGAATGATAAACACATCTTACATTGGGATTGTACTTCGGGGAAGAAGTGTTGGGATTCTGAGGCGAATCTTTTAACCTTATCAACTCTGCCTTCAATAGATGTTGTAATGCATGAGACAATGGCATGTTGCTCTTAGTAAATTTTCTACTGGGTGCACCTGACCTACGCTGATTTCCTTGTTGGTGTTGTTGCAGAGGCCAAGATTAGAAATTAGCACAACTCCCACAGACTGGTTGCGGTCATTTCTAGTATGATCCTTCTAGCTATACACAATATTAGTTTCCTTCTTTCTGTTGAACTTATTCTTCATAACACTTGAAGACGTAGCTACCTGAATCTTTCCGCTTCTAATTCGACCTTCAACATATTCCCCAGTTAATATCAGCTCAGTGAACCCGGCTGAAGAGCTTCCGATCAGATGATTGAAGAAAGGACCTATCAGAGTTCCCATAAACATATCAACCATCTCCCTATCAGATAAAGGAGGTTAACTCTTCCTGCTTGGTCTCTCCATTTCTAGGCATACTACTTAAAGCCTCCGTTCGAGCCCATAGTCATACTTTGTAATTGCACACGGATTGGTGCAAGAGCAACATTATATTGATATTGTTTGTAAAATGAAGCAACCAGATCCTCCCAAGTACGGATGTTGGTTCGTTCTAGTTGATAGAACCACTCCAACTGTGTTCCCGACAAACTTTATTGAAAGAAATGTACCCATAACTTCCTGTCAGTAGTATGGGGTTAAATCTTCTGAAAATACGACCTTAGATGAAGCTTTGATAGGAAACACCATCATACTTCAAAAAAAGTAGGGACCTTGAATTTGTGAGGAATCACAAGTCCCGAGATTAGACCCAAATCTTCAAAGTCCAGCCCATGCACTCTTTTAATCTCCATAGCATTCAAACGATCTTCCAGTTGTTTGTATTTGTCATCGACATGAGGATATTGTTCATCTTAATAGTCTGCTTCTTCTTCATCAGAACCCTGATTGTTACTCTTGTCATCTTCCTCTTTGTTATCATCTTCATTTGATGGGACCTCAAAATCTAGAGCCCTTCTGACCTAACCTTTGAATATTCTACCTATATTAAGAAAGACAACTGGATTCTTAGTCATCTTCTTTCTCTCTTTGATGATGAGGGCTTTCAAGTCTTCCCGCCCTTTGGCTAAGTTCAGGAACATTTGCTGAAATTGAGTGTTCCGAGCTTGAAGATCTTTCATGGTTTGCTCGAGAGCCATCTTTTACAGAAATAACAGCAATAAGATGAGAAAACCTATCTTGGGAGTACTTGCTATGATATGATGTGTATGGTATGTGAATGCATATGCAATGTTTTCAGGGATCTCGCGGGATAAACAAAAATAAGATGTTAGAAGTTGACTCTGATTGCAACTTTGACTAAAGAACTTTGCGTCTTTGAAAATCCTTCTATGAGAATCAAGCTCACCTTGTCGAGTGGGTCCTAGCCTTTGACTCAAAAGAATGCGCTTCAGTCTTTGACGACATCTGATTAGAGGAAAATAAATCCTCTTGCCCCTGCTGGACGTCTGGTTCATGATAAACCTGCATCACAGGTCCCTGAGATCCTTGAAATGGTCAGTAAAAATGATATGGTATGATGTTATGATGTCATGATGTCATGTTTGAACATATAGCAAACACAAACAAAGCATACAATAGCCTCAGGTTTAAAGGCTTGCATGAGGTTTGTAGGTAAGTACCCTCTTGAAGTTCAGTCGGCTCAACCTGTCCTAAGAATAGTAACCGGGTTCAAGGAGTCTCATATCATGAATCTTTCTCGAAGGTTTTATTTTAGTAGATCAACTAATTTTCCATCAAAACATCCTGTGAGTCGAATCTCAATGAGTGTAGCATCGAGTATCAACCAACTTTGGACTGCACCAAAGCCGACCATTTAACTATCTTTTAATGGCCAAGTTGGGTCAATTAAAGTTCTAAAAGTTAGTTAGTGCTTATGACACCACGTGGAAGCCTAGTGTTTTCCTCAACTGACTCAAGGGACACCAGTACAAACCAAAGTTTCACACTAACGTAGCCATCATTTCAACCATATTGGTATACGCCGTACAGTTTCCATGATCTATTGCTACTTACCTAAGGTATCCCCAGATCCGGGTGTAGGATCTTTGTAAGAAATAAACCCGAGAAACCCTTGAATATAAAGAAAACAAGGCAAACAATTTTAAGTAAAAGTGATCTAACTCTAAGATAGCCCCTCTTTTTAAGTACTCCCCAGTAGAGTTTCCAGTTCTGTAATACGGTGGGAGAACTGACTTGGTTTTGCATTTGATCGCAAATATTGTGGATAGCAAGAGTCGCCACCGACTTTTCTTTTATCCAATAAAGAAAGGGTGAAAAGAACATGAAAGACCTTGATAGATTTTGAGTTCGGGCAGTAGATTATGAAAAAGAAAGGTGTTAGCATTCTTTTCATCTGTAGTTATATACGGGCTCTTAATCGCTTAGCTCACTTTTTGAAAATTGCTTTTTGTTGTGTGTTTGAAAATATTTTGAAAAGTTGCTAATGTAAGGCAAGACTTTGTAACGATTCTCGTATCTGTCCTTGAGAATACGTATAGAGTGTTTTGAAAATATTTTGAAAGTTTTTGTGAGAAATGTTTTATTTTGAAGAGCTTTGTGAGAAAGCGATTACAAGTATCTACCCACTCAAGGTCATTCTTGTATTTTCCTTCTCCTTTAGATAGTGCTATCTGTACCATTAGTTAGTAGGAAGCCCTATCGTTGTATGTGAAGGGACATGCGAGGGTCATCGTACAATCATTGAAGGCAACTGGTAAGGATTCTTTAGCAATTTTTGTAAGAGACTAGTTCATTTACCGAAAGGCAACATCGAAAGGGTCATCAAAGGACTATGATCTTTGTATCGAGGTACTTTGCTAAAGCAACCCCACTTTCGAGGGACGTGACTGTTTAACAGAAACGCAATAAGAGAGGTTACCCTAGAGGTGTGAGTGTGCGAGGTGTGTTGTTCTCACTTACTTTACCTTTGAGATTAGGATTTTCTATCATCAAGTTTTTATCTTTCCATGCAAGCCCTAATTACTAAGCAGTAAACATAAAATAATAAAAAAGCGATAAAGTGCAGAAAATAAAAGCAGGAAGGTAAACCCAAAGCTATTACAATGCTTCGGGGCAGATACATAATAGTAAAGTGGAAAATAAAAAACCCTAAGCTATTACAACCCGTAAATAGTTACATAATAATGAAGAAGAAACAAAAGTAAACTACGCTATTTACAATTGCGAAAATAAAATAAGAATAAGAAAGATAAAAAAGAAAATGTTTTTGGAGGTTTTTTTATGAAAAAAAGTATTTTTGATGATAAATAAACCTAAAAAAAGTCTAATTAATTTTTTTTTAAAAATAGATTGATTAATTAAATTAATTAAAAAAAGTTAATGATATAAACCTAAAACCTAATTAATTTTAGGGTTTGTAAAAAATCATTTTTTAGGTTTAGTAAAAAAGGGTTTTGGTTCATGGTTAGGTGAATTTAGGGTTTAAGAGAAAGAAAATAAGGAGAGAAGAATAAGTTTAGAAGCAAAATAAAACAAATTTCCAGGGGTGGGTGTTGATCCCACGCCCTTAGTATTTCCCCCTGCACGCCTTGCCACTATTCCAGGGGCTTGTTTGTGTTAGTATAATGGAATTAGACGCGCTACATGTTATACCTGCAAAAACATGAAAAAATGTGAAAAAAATCCCAAAATACCAAAAGGCATATGGATCGAACCCACACCTTGGCATAGTAAGACCTTAACGTGCGCTCGCTTGCCACTGGGGTGACCATACATCTGGTGATATAATTGAAACAAAATAATTATATTATAAAACCAATTAACTGGACCGGAGAGGCGCCAGAGCCCTAGCTCCGGTCGTCTTCTCTGACGACTATGTTTCTTCCAACCTGCAAAACAACCATTGTTATAGATCCAAAGGGACCCTAACCACCTAAATCAGGCCTTGCAAATTCAATGGGGATATCTATTTTGGATAAAATGCGCTATGTAATGAGACATGGATAAAATAACATGAATCAGTGTGAGCATGGTGATGAGTGATTCCGGTAGCATGGAGGCCATGCGATTGATCTAACCTGCACCTTGAGATCTCAGAAGCATGTTAAATAAGTTAGTATACATTAAAACATAATGAAAGCAAAGATATGAATTCATGAAATATAGGGCAAACTGGAGATGCATGGAATACTGTTTTCATGTGGTTTAGATCACCAAGTTTGATCCATACTTACCCTTGAGAGCTGCTGCAGGTGAATGGAACGGTTGGCTTGCCTTGAGAGTGGTTGCAATTAGGGTTCTAAGATTGCCCTAGTTTGAATGATTTTTTTGAGACTTTGGGGATGGATTTTTGTGCAAGGACATTCGTATAAGGGTTTATCTGAATGAATGAGATATATAGAAGAAAATTAAGTTAAAAGATAGTGGGCTTGGACCTTTGTAAGAAGCCTTGGTCTTATATTATTTAACTTTGAATTTAAATTAATAAAACCAAAATGAATAGAATACATATCCATGGGGTGTATAAAGTGATTCAGGGGTTTACTATAAGTTGCAAAACACGTTTGGACCTTGAAAGATTAGTCCACTAGCCTAAAAATTCAAGTTTGGTCACTTTTGGTTTCATGCATTTGCTCAAAATTTCCCAACTTGCAACAATCATAACTCTCTAAATTTTTATCATTTGAAGGTGACCTTTGACTTTTTGGAAAGCTCAAGATGTCCTATACAATCCCTATTTTTTTTTAATCATTTTTTCTTTTGAAGAATTTATCTTGATGTAAGTTGCCTTAACAAAAAGTGTCTTTTTGATGACTTTTCAAATGACCTATAATGTCTTGGCCCATATCTCTCAAATGAAGTATTTTTTGGACTTCAACTTAGAGAGAGAAAGTTGTAGATAATTGAATTTCCTTCAAAATGAGCTTTGGTTGAGGAAAATCTAATGAAGCATGAGAAAGTTTTGCTTGGTCAAAGTTCAATTGACTTCTCTTTAAGAAAACCCTAATTTGGCAACTTTTGACTTTTAATGAATCCTGAGTTTTCTCGATGAATCATGATCAACCCTTGATAAAATGATGAATATTATTTCAAAACCTTGATATTGACTAAAAATATTAATGTTTGACTGTATGTTGACCATAATTGACTTTTTGTCAAATACAATTGATTTTCAGTCATCTGAGCCATTGACTGGGAAAACTTGTGATGCAAGGCTTGAAACTTGGCATGAGGATACTTAGAGACATATAAGAACCCATGACATCCACTTGAGGCCTTATAAACCCAATCTTACTTGGGAAAAATGAAACCCTAGTGGTGGATCCATTGCTTAGGAGGAGAATTTGTCTGATCAATTCTTGAGTAACCTTGAGCAAATGAAAACCCTGGGAGAATGTCTTTAATAATGGGAGGGAAAATTTTGGGGTAAAACACCTACGTACCTCCTTTATGCAATAGAGGATCAGGGTACTCGTAATTCACCTAATTTTTTTTAAGTTGATGTGTTAATTGATTTTAAATGAAGAGACAAGTCGTCATTTTTAGGGAGAAGACTCGCCTAATCGCCTACAAAGTATGAGAAAGAGGGACAACACATAAACATGAGGGAGGGTTTGAGAATGCCTATAGTACTCAAGTGGAGAAGTCGACATATTTACAACCATGGGGATAGTGAGATGACCTCTCGGCTATAAATGAATCATGTCTAATCTTGAAAAAAAAATTAAAGGAAAAGGTGCACGAGGGCACAAAAAAGGTTTGAATGAAGTTAAATGGTTTTAGTCTCTTCGAAATATGTCAAAGTATGATTAAATGGATTGAAGTTTGTTTAAAGAAAATAAGTTTTGAAAATATGCTTGACAAGGTCAAGGTTTATTATGAAAGTAGTTCAAGTTTGAAAAACGAGAAGAGTTTTGAAAAAGAGGGAAAAGATTTTGAAATTAAAGAAGATGAGAGAAGATGAAGAGAATATCCTAAAGCACAAAGTAAAAGCTAAAGAAAGAGACGGTTTAACCAACAAGAAGCCAACATTTAACATATAGAAGTCAATGTAGAATTTCCATCCTTTGGATTAAGAAACCAAGCAAGCAATAATACTAAGATAAAACCAAGCTTCAAACGAAGAAAGCCTCAAATAAACTTGTACCTCGGATGAAGTAAAAACCAAATAAAGTCTTCAAAAAAAAGGGCAGAGTAACAACTGTACACAGAGGAATTCCCAATCACAGATAAAGCATAGAAATCAAAATAACCTGCACATAGAGAAAAACAACCCAATGCCTTTAAGTAAACCCCAAGGACTTCAGACAACATAACAACAGGGAAACAAGGTCTCCAAGTATCAAAATCTTAAGGTAAAGCTTCTAATCCTAAGCCTAGGAGGAATGATAATTGTTAGTTGTTAGTAGTAACAAAGTATGAGCAACAATGACTGAATGATGATATTAGACCAAAAATAATGAAAAATCAGTAGAGGAATGATAAAATTAAAGCCTCCTAACAACAAGTTTCATAGGTATTGGACTAAATACCCCCAATAAACCATACTTGGACTTGCAAACATAATGTTTGTGCCACGAATGATCATTTTCTGAATTGGGACAAATTTAGCGCTATGTTAAGCAATCATAAGTGGACTTATGTAGAGGCCACGCCTATTTTGAGGTTGGTCAATAGCAATGTATGCACCATACATGTTAGAGACATGGTAGAAACAAGCTCCTAAAACATGTAGCACAAGTAAAAAACAAAAATAAAGAAGAAAGGGATAAGATGAAGAGGGAAAGGGGAATGAGAAGTTAATTTGGATCACATTGATGGGAAAAACAACAAGTGTACTATTTGGCCTCTTGTAATAATAAGGAAAATTCCTCGAATGTTGATCTCAAGGACTGTACAGAAGTGCTAAGTTCAATTCGTGGTTCAATTAAATAAAAATTAAATTTGGGGTTCAATTCGTGATCTCAAGGAATGTTATCATGCGAGATTCACGACCCAAAAAGAAAGGTAAAGACAATGGGTAAAGATTGGCGTATGATCTATAACCCAAGAAAAGTAACACGAGGGTAAGACCTGCGAGTGACCCACGACCCTAGAAACAAGGTGAGGAGAGGGTAAAGTCTACGGACGACCTACGACCCTAAGGGAGATAAAGTTAAGGTAAGATCTATGGACGATCTATGACCCTAAAAGATAGCGCGATGGTAAGATCTACGGATGATCTACGACCCTAAAAACAAGATGAGAAGAGGGTAAAGTCTACGGATGACCTGCGACCCTAAGAGAGATAAAGCGATGGTAAGATATACGGACGACCTACGATCTTAGAAAGATAAAACAAGGGTAAGATCTACGGACAATCTACGACCCTAAAAACAAGATGAGGAGAGGGTAAAGTATACGAATGACCTACGACCCTAAGAGAGATAAAGCGAAGGTAAGATCTATGGATGACCTACGACCTTAAAAAGATAACGCGATGGTAAGATCTACGGACGATCTACGACCCTAAAAATAAGATGAGGAGAGGGTAAAGTCTACGGACAACCTACGACCCTAAGAGAGATAAAGTGAAGGTAAGATCTATGGATGACCTTTCGACCTTAGAAAAGATAACACGAGGGTAAGACCTACGAGCGACCTATGACCCTAAAAAAGATAACGTGATGGTAAGACCTATGAGCGACCTACGACCCTAGAAAAGATAACGTGAGGGTAAGACCTACGAGCAGCCAATGACCCTAGAAAAGATAACGTGAGGGTAAGAACTACGAACGACCTACGACCCTAGAAAATATAACGTGAGGGTAAGACCTACGAACGACCTACGACCCTATAAAAGATAACGTGAGGGTAAGACCTACGAACGACCTACGACCTTATAGAAGATAACGTGAGTATTGAGAGTTGGGGAGTACGACGTACTGACACCATGGATTATTTTAGTTGGTAGTGTAATAACAAATGTTAAATGGAAATTATGAGGATGATATTCTTTGTGGGGATGTTTTGTTGGTTTGGGATTGATTTGGGGATTTTGGGCAAGGTACCACATCTGACTCATGCTTCGTATGCATTTGAAGTGTGACCTGATGATCCATGGATATGCTATGCGTTTGAGGATACAATGCAATATGCCGTGATGATTATTGTATGCAAAGTGCCAAAAGCTCATTGGGGTCTGTTGCTCGTCATCTTGAGGTACCAATATAGATTGGTGCTTGACATTTGAGAGAAAAGAGTTATCCTTGTCGAGTTCACTGGGGATTAAATCTTGCTGAGGAGGAGTAGCTTATTCTGACTTTGTTCACCTGCTGGACTGCTTGTGAATGACTGAGTAGAGACGTGGATCTCATCAAATGCCCCAAGTTTTCTCTATTACCAGGGAGGAAAGGGCCCCGTCTGACTTTCCTTACTTCAAGAACCACTTGGGGATTAGGAAATGGACATGAGTGTCTTCAGATGCCCCGAGTTCACTTCATTGCTGGGGGGTTGCGCGTTTAAACATATGTAGGGAATGGTGATGATTCCGAGGACGTTAACTCAACCAAAGTGAACGTCATGACGCTTTTAGCCTGATTACATTTGTACGAATGACAGGAATTTGCTTGAGTAGCTTCATAAGAGGGGAGGAGGAATGCCCCTGTCTGCAAGGATCTTTTCGAGTGGAATGCTGGAAGATTTATGTCATATACGATGCAAAGCGGCATGCCACAATATCTGCTTCTGATCATGGATTCTCGTAGACATTTGTCGAATCTCGATGTAACTTCCCCAGGTTGCACAATTTTTGAATAGGTTACTCAGCCTGATTTCCCCAGTTTGAAGTTTAAAGAGATTTACCGACGTGATTGCTTCTGATTGACTGGAAAAATATGGAAGAGATTTATCGACGTGATAGCCTCTGATTGGCAGCTTGAGGGAATGCCCCGGAATAAGATCATTCTTTGTTTTTTGACAAGTTTCTGCAGCAATTCGTCCTTCGAGATGACCATGTTTTCAATTGATGCTCATCACGCAAGCTTACTTGATGTTCAAATACCTATTTATATGCAACAAATGTTTGTCTAAGAATGATGATTCTAATGCAAATTCTATACTTGTCTTGAAGTTAGAAAAACTTTTATTGAAATGATGTCGAAGTGTCAGTTTTTTTTCTTCGTTTTTATGAATAGGTGGCGTGTTACCAAATCAAATTTTAGTACATCCCTGAGGAGTCAGGTTACCGTATTCTCGCTACAGTATTGATTTCGAATTAACCCATGCTTCAGTTAGGACTTTTAAGGGTTGACGAGGGTCTATCTTCCTTATAACTCCGATGTTTGGGGATTTGAAACAATGCCTGTACATCGTCAGCAAGGTTTTATTCAAAAGCATACCGTTTGAGAATCTAAGTATCAGATCTTCATCATCCTCCCTCAAGAATTATTTGGTTCTTTAAATTAAACAGAGTTAAGCATTAAAAGCAAGTACAATAACAAAATGTAAATGAGTGAATACGAATGGATTAGTTCAAGACAAACACAGTCAATGCATGGTGATTCAATATAAAAAGACAAATAGTTTTGCATACAATGGGTACTGAACAAAACAAGAAAGGTTACAAATGATAATGCAAATGAAATCAGAAATTGCCATGCTCAGGAGACTTCTTCAGGCTTGGCTCATTTGAGGAGACGCTCTTGTAGTCTTGATACCTATCTCAGCAAGGGGATTCAATCCATTATCAAACCCTTTGGAATGAACGTGATAACTTTGGCATCAAGGAGGTCTTGAACATTGTTTTTTAATGCCCTACAATTCTCAATTGTGTGGCCTAGAGCCCCTAAATGGAATTCACAACGAGCACTGACATCATACCCTTGTGGGAGAGGATTTGGTGTTGGACCAAGTTCACGCAATTGAACCAACTGATTGGCAAGCAACTGAGGGAGAAGTTGAGCATAAGACATGGGAATGGGGCCCACCCTCCTTTTAATAACTTTCTTCCTCTTTCGTCCTTGTTGCCCTTGGGGTTGATGACTCAGCTGAAAAGACCCAAATCGTGCTCGTTGAACATACAATTGTCTCCGTGTGCACTGATGTTGATGATGGATTGGCTGATGCTGAGTCACCCGCGGTTGTTGAGCGGAGATTGTACAACATGCTCGAGGAACATTAGGATGAACAAATGATGTTTGACAGTTCATAGCTTGATCTTGATGATGGACCAAGGCCTTTCCTTTGTTGATAGTAGCGCTAGTCTCTCCCTCTTTCTTCTTGAGGAGGCCAAAGCAAGGTTTCTTGTTACTTCCATTGATAGCGCTAGATGTACCTTGAATTTTTCCTGACTTGAGGCCATCTTCAATACATTCCCCGATGGTAACTAAGTTAAAAAAGGAGGTCGAAATACTACCGAGTATATGTTGGAGATATGGGTCTTGCAGGGTGCCCATGAACAAATAATTCAATTCAGGATCCAAGAGAGGAGGATGGACCCTTGCAACCAGTTCACGCCACCTTTGAGCATACTCTTTGAACGTCTCTACAAATTTTTGTATCAGTCCTTGAAGCTGAGTGCAGCTAGGAGCCATGGAAGTATGGTAATGGTAATGTTTCAAAAAGGCGTCAGCAAGTTCTCCCCAAGTACTGACGTGAGATCTTTCCAATTGCATATACCAATCCAATGGTGCCCCGGTCAATCTATCTTGAAAGAAGTGCATGAGTAACAGTTCATTTTCAGCATAGGCAGCCATTTTGTGACAATAGGAACGAAGATGAGTCTCTGGGCAAGAAGTTCCTTTGTATTTGTCAAAATCCGGGACTTTGAACTAAGGAGGAATAACTACCCCAGGCACGAGGCACATTGCAGCAGTATTGAATCCGGAAGCCTTGATACCCTCCATGGCTCTAGGTCGCTCTTCGAGAGCATGATACATTTTTGCAGTTTCGGCAACTCTGGTAGCAAGATTCACTTGGGGTTCATCAAGATCAATAACATCATGATGATCGTCGACATCATTCCTAGGAGTTCCGGTGGGAGTCTCAACATTTGCATTTTCATTCCTCCCATTAGCAGAAGTGGAGGGTGCAGCAGTAGTAAGCTTGGCAACACTTTGATGTCGTTCTTCTTGACCCTTGATCACGGCCTGAAGGGTTTCCATAAGTTGATCCATGCGAGTACCCATGGTGTCCATATCCCGGCGGAGTGCATTTTGGTTCTCTTTAAAAAGATCTATTAGCCTTTGCTGGTTGCCTCTGGTACGATAAGGATGTGGAGAAGTCATCTTTGCTGTTTACTATAGTCTGTGGAAAGGGACCCCAATGAGTTTTTGTTATGAAAAATGAATGCATGGTAGTATGGATGAATGCTTTATCTTCATTTCCGAGGAAACCTAAAGACTCGTCTATCTTTTTAAATTTTCCTTTCCCTTTTTTTGAAAAGCTACATAAACGAGACTTGTCTTTGGATTCCTCTAGATATGATATATATATATATATATATATATATATATATATATATATATATATATATATATATATATATATATATATATATATATATATATATATATATAATATATATATATATATATATGATGATGATGATGATATGATGTCATGGTATGCTATGGCATGAAATCTCAGCTCCACATATTCTGGATAACCATCGCGTAGTCCGTTGCACAGGCTGAAAGTAACAGGATCAAAAGTTCGACGTCACAGGCATGGAGCCAAAGTAACCACCCATGAGGTATGTACTAGGGGTTTATCACCTGCCGAACAAGGTTCTAAAGAGTTCTCGAAGTCTACGCTCTTCCTTTGGATATTACCGACGTCCCAATTACTTGGTAATCAGTAATATTTGCAGGAAAAACTCGTCCGAGTGCAATATCGCGTGACAACTACTTCCGGATTACCCCGTTATAGTCTCCACACTGCACCTAAAAGGCCAGGATAGGTTAACGGTTCTACGGCCCTCAACTTCTCGAGTTCCCAGGTCGAAAGCAACGACGTCTTCTCGATTACTCGGTAAACATCACTACTTTCAAGGGGACCTACACTGAGTGGGGGATTTTCATGCCTCCTTCTTCGGGATTACTGCCTCAAAGTTACCCTGACTATACCTCCCGTCCTAATCCTATGTGTAACCCAAGTTCGGGTATAGGACTTTATCAAAAGCAATCACCAAACCCAACATCACAATGTATCCAAAATATGTGAGTAGTAACAATATATGCAATATATACAAATAAAGCAATAATAAAACATTAAATCAAAATAAAGCAAATAAATAAACATTCAAAAAGACAAATAAAAAAAACTAGGAGAGACTCGCAAAAAGTCCCCAGCAGAGTAGCCAACTGAAGCTACCAGCAGAAAACACAGAGCCGCCACCGAACTTTATTTATCCCGAAGGAAGGGGAAATATCGATAAAACCACAAGGGAATGGATAAGATGGTCTTGCGACCAAGAGAAAGGGTAAGGGAGTCGGTTACGCGAGGGGAAGGTATTAGTACCCCTCGCATTCGTTGTACTCAACGAGATCCGTTTTGTTTGTTTGTCTTAAAGGGTGTGTTTATCTACAACTATGCTTTCTTAAGGGGAAATGAATGGTTTTTATTATTGCGTTCGTGAGGGTTTCGTGACCCTTTGCCTACGTATCCAATGAAGGAATCAGAATGCCGTAGTTTCTCTAGAAAATGGTTGGTTTGTTTGTGTTTTTTAGTGGGCGACGTTAACGCACGCATTCTAGCAATAGGCACCGCCGGTATCGCGGTAGAACGGAGATAACATGCCCTTTAGGGGAGTCTTGATTGGTTGAGTGTTTTTGCGAGTTTTAAAATAAATTCAAGTAATGATTAAAGAGTGTTTTTGGATTTTTGACTTGTGAAAGTTAAGTTTTAATGACAAAAGAAGAAGAGGGTAAGAGAGAAACTAGAAAAATCCCTAATGTTGTCATGCATGGGTTTCATCCTAAGGTCTAATTAGTTCACATCTTAAAGAAGAAGAAACTATCATCCTAAGGGAGCAAGTTATAGGTAAGAGGAGGCGGTGTTTGTGAAGGGTGGTCGTGTGTGGTGATCATGGTAAGAGTGACAAAATGTGTAGTATTAGGATAAATGTAAGTGAAATGCTTGGCGTATGGGAATTGAATCAGGTTATGATTAGTCAAGAGGTGTACTTGATTAATCTCGTGAGATTAGGTGCTCCTACCCTCCACTATGAGACCCTTCGTGCATGGCATCACTTGGTATATGGACCAAAGTGGTTGATTTGGGTTATGGTTAACCAAGGGAAAGACTTGCTTAACCTCGTGAGAATGGCCATGCCCAAACTCAATTGTGAGACCCTTTACGAAGATGCTTAGTATGTGGACCAAGGGGAAAGGAATTGCTTCAATAGATAAGATAAAAAGCCCATACAAGGTGGCTATATGCATGCTCCTAAAAAGTGGGACTAGCGTGGCGCTAGTATTCTAAAAGACCAATTGAAACAATCAATCAAATAGTTGTCACTGTAGAATAGCCCAAGACCAAACTATGAAATGTGTGCGGGTGTGCATTTTGTCATTGGATACCTGTTCATTGATGATGAGCCCAAGAGGAGGCCAAGTGTTCTACTTTGGACAAGATATAAATGATTAGCAATTTAAACATACAAAGAAAAATAGCAAAAGGACAGAATTCTAAATTATTACAGATCACATGGGGATGGGGTACAAGTTTGATGAATGGGGATGAATCAGATCGAAAGTTCGATTAAAAATCTAGTTAAACAAGCAATACAACCGAATCGAAAATTAATCAAAAAACCTATTAAATTATCTATAAAATTAACTATTCTAAATAAATAATAAAAGGGAAATTAGTTTAATAAATTATTAGTAAGGTAATTAATTTTTTTTGTATTTTTATATTTTTTTTGAATTTTTTAAGTAATGAAAATACTAAAAGAAAATTAAAACTTAAATTCTAAACATATTTTTTGTGATTTTTTTTTGAGAGAGAAAACGTTAAGACAAAATTATAAATATATACTTTTATTATATTAATATGTTTATATATATATATATATATATATATATATATATATATATATATATATATATATATATATATATATATATATATATATATATATATATATATATATATATATATATATATATATATATATATATATATATATATATATATATATATATATATATATATATATATATATATATATATATATATATATATATATATATATATATATATATAAAATAACTAATTATAAATTATAAAATAAAAAAAAAGAGAAGAAAATAACAAAGAATTTAGAAATGGGCCTGAATGTAGAAATCTGGGGTGCAAAAAGTAGGAATAGCCCAGACCCAACAAGGACGATCCGCCTGATCCTGTGCAGCTTATTGAGAAGGGTGTATCATGGACGTGCAGGTCTGGAATGTTGATGCTAAAAGATGATGACGCGATGAAGATCCATTGGCCACAAATTGGGAATGCATCGTAGGGCCTGGAAGGATGCCTGTGTAGAATCTTAAAAATTCAACAAACAGGTGGTGACAAATGTCACCATCGGGTTAATCTCTTAACCCATAATTATCAAAAAAGAAACGAAATCATAATAAATGTAAAAAAGAAAAAAACTATTATGACTCTCTCTCTCTCTCAGCCGTAGGTTCTCTCGCCTCTCTCTCTTATATTCAAACGAAAAACATCTCATCAGACGACAGAGACACCGCAACTTACACCGATTTTTGATTTTCTTTAAAACTTCTGAATCGTTTCCTCCTTTTGGTCATTACTCTCCGATTGGATTTCGCAGATTTTGAGGGATTTGGCCGGGATCTTGAAAGGGAAAAACTGAAACCCTAGGTTCTCAATATGATGGAAATTGATGATAATGATGATGAATGGCGACGATAACAAAGAAGGAAGGCCATGATCAAAGACAAGTTCGTCAAACAACTAAGATTTCTCTCAGTAACGTCTTTCCAATTTTGCTATTTGTATCAGTTCTCTGTGATTCTGTGGCTTGTGAGATTTTGGATTTGATATCTTTTCTCTTCTTCCTTCTAGTGGTTTTCTGAGGGGTTTGTGTAAGGAATATGATGAAAAATAGTGTTTGCGTGTTTTGCTGTTGTTTTTTTGAATGATTGTCTCTCTTTTCTCTAGCTGAACTCTGAAGGGTTTGCATGGAACATGATGATGATGATTATGTCTGTGTTTTTTGGTTTTTTTTTACAGTTTATGTTGTTTCTGGTTTGTTGGTTTTTTGATTGATGCATTTTTTTCCTTGTTTGTTGGTTTTTTGATTGATGCAGTTTGTTTCTGGTTTGTTGGTTTTTTGATTGATGCAATTTGTTTCGGGTTTGTTGGTTTTTTGATTGATGCCGTTTGTTTCTGGTTTGTTGGTTTTTTGATTGATGCAGTTTGTTTCAAAAAACCTCCCCTACTGTATGTTTTTGTATTTGTTATATATCCAAGGAAAAAAGAATTAGGGGGGGGGGGGGGGGGGGGAAACAATAACATGATTTTTGAACTCTTTCGTTGCCCTGCTTTGTTACTTTTTTATGCTACTTTTAGCTTGCCTGTTTAGTGCAAGTTGAACAGGTTTTATGACAGTTTTTGGCTTATTCTATTTGGACCGTTTGGACACACAATATGCAGGGAAGCAATTCTGACTTTGTTTTTCTGTAAAGCAAACTGTTGGCAAAATTTGTTTGTTGACTTTGTTACTGCAGTAAAATTGTTTTTGAATGAGTTGTGATGTTCTTTGTTGGGCTGGAAATGTGATTTTTGTACCTTTTTTACTGCTAGGTAAATGTGATGATGTCTACTAAAATTGCAGTAGCTTTGTCTCTCTTTGTCTTTACTGTGAACCAAATTGGTTTTTGTGATTTGTAGTAAAGAACTAAGCCCATGATTAACACTTGAATTCTGATTATTGCTTGAAACAAAATGTATGAGGCCTTTGCTTGTTGAACTCAAATTCATGACTGAAATGATCTCTACTTCTGATTCCTTCAAACAAACCTAATGATGAAATTGAAAAGGAAACTTGGTTGAAAATTATTGTTTATGCTCAATGCTTATGCTTCTTGATAGCTTGCTAACATTTATGTTTTCTTTTGTCTCATGAGTTTGAGTTGATGAGGAATGGATGAAGATGGCAAGGCAAAACCATGGCATTGTCTGGAGGAGTTCGGAAGGAGATTTGAAAATAGTTTTGAAGAATTCTATAGTCCATAGGATAACTACATTAGCTTAAGAGTCCTCTTTGAACTTGTGCATTATAAAAAGCATTAGGACTTGTAATTAGAATGCTTGCAACAAACTTTTTAGAGAAATGATGTATTTGAATGTGTAGTTTATTGCAACATCTTGTAAACTTGTAAGCTAACCAATTCAAAAATGGAATTTGTGATACAAACTACATCTTGAATTAAGTCCAATGAAACAAATGAAATTCTTCAATCTTTTCTCTTAAAGACGCCTTCTTCAAATGGGCTAGACAACCTTAACAAATTCGAACCAAAATGAACAGTCGAGTGAATTCCGAATGAATGAATATTTTTCACAACTTGAATTAAATCTTGCAAAGGTCTTGTAACTTGTGACTTATCCTCTAAGCCATCCAAATCCATTTGATAAACCTTCAACCCCTTACTTTGATTTTAGGAATCCAAGCTATATTGCAATTGATGTGACAAAATATAACAATGCCTTGATCACAATACAAATACACAACATCATCCTTGTACCATGATTTAAATTTTGCAATTCAATCTTCAAAAGAATATCACTTGACAAAATCACTGCCTTGAATAGTTCTTGAAAAATAAATGGCTTGAGGTATTGAAAAAAAGAAGCCAAACCATAACTCATAAGATCCTCCTCTGAAACCAAAAACAAACCCTAGTATCTTGGTGCTCTCGAACGAACCTTGTAGTGACCCGATGAGAGAAGAAACTCACGCACAACCTTTAGCCTCATAAAACCCTAATTCCTTGACCTTTGGGATGGAAATAAACCCTATTATTGTCACTGATGAATTTGGATGGAGAATAGCTTTGTAACTGGATGAATAAGAAATCCATAATAATGACACCTCAGAATCTTAATTCCACATAGTCCACTGCCCAAGAACCAAATGAAACTGCCTTTAACTGACGAAGGAACCTTAAAACCAACATGAAACCCTAGTCTTGCACATTCCACTTCTTGAACCAAAGTGCTTTATTCAATGAAGCGTATGATATGTAAATGAATTAGTGGAAATGATGCAAATGGGATGCAAAGTTCAAAGCTAGAAAAAAGTAAAAAAGATAGGGCAAATTTAGGGTACGACAAAGAGTTAACCGGTAACTATAGGGTATCCCTAGTCCTAGGTGATATCTGTTATAGTCTAATCATACAAAAACCTTAATAGTTATGGTCCAGCTAATTGCTAACCATAAATCAATCCTTGTTTGTCCGACAAAAAAACATTAAAAACCTTGTACAATAAAATTGAATAGGAAAAACAATTGTATTATGAAATTAGGAATTCAGAGTCATTACAAATTCAAATTAGGGACACCCCTAGGATTGGGGGGTTTAGCTACTAATACTATTCAAAGAAAACAAAAGATAAATGGTACACATTACAAGTAATGGGGAGAAATTTGATGTTAAATCATGTCTGCTCATGAAAATCTCCTTCCGCTGAAACCCTTGTCTTCTCCAATCTTCTCTCGTGTAATTCTCTATTGGCAAAAAGTCCCCTAATTCATCGTGGAAACTCATCTAAATAACAAAACTCACTTAGGTCGGATGAAAGTACCCAAAACGCCCCCACAACTTAACAAATGAGCAAAATAAAAAAGACCAAAAATCAGCGTCACAGGCCAACACGGCCCGTGTTGGGCAACACGGCCGCCCGTGTTGGGCAACGCGGTCGCCCGTGTTGGCCCTTAAACTTTTAATTATCAAATTCAAGTCCCAGGGGTTGTAACACGGCCCATGTTGGGCAACACCACCTCCCGTGTTGCACCCCTGACATCCCATATTTTTCAATGCGCCACATCCTTCCTCCTGACACGCCCCATGTTGGGCAACACGGGCACCCATGTCAGGCCTCCTGAAATGTGAGTTTTTCATTTCTCTGAAACTTTAAGTTTTTGCATTTTTTTCACCCTGAATTGTCCTATTTTATTCCCCTGACCCTGAAAACCCTAAAACACGCAACCAAAGCATAAGATGTGGTAAAATGAAATAAAACGCTCGATAATAAAAGAAAAGATAACTACAATTAACGATAAATAAATGTGTAACTACCAATGATCAAACTCCCCCAAACTTAAATTTTTGTTTGACCTCAAGCGACCATTACACAAATATACAAAAACAAATATACAAAAACAAAAGAAAATATTTTTGGTATTTTTATTAGAAATCAGTAAAAATATAAAAAACACATATATACAAGATACACAATTAGGGTGCTTGGCAATCCCTCCGAGAGAAAACTTAAAGGTAGAAGAACGAGTAACAAAGATAGCCAACCCACATACGTGATCCTGATACATTGTGATGCTTATGAGATGATAGAGGATCTTAGGGTGGGAAATTGGGGTACGACAACTGCCCCTATTTAAATATCTTCAACCGAGTGACATGGAGATGATCAATCTTCATATAATCATAGTGGGAGATAGTTAAATACCAAAGTATCCAATTTTTGTCCCTTTATACAATGTTATGAATGAATGCAATGGACTTTTTTTTGAGATTTTTTTATATATGATATGACATGAATGCATAGGATAAGACACTCTGTAGGGAAACAAGATATTTATGATAGATTGACTGAGATGACGTGGGAGGACACGCTGGAGAAATACAAGATATTAATGGAATCCAATATTGGCATTGAAGGATGAAAACAGGATACTGGGGATAAGGCATCCGATTATTGGCTTTGGATAAAAGAACAACCACATAATCTAATCATTGGCTTTATATGAAAGGAAATAAATTCAAGACATCCAATTATTGGCTTCGGATAAAAGACGACCGCAACATCCAATAATTAGCTTTGGGTGAAGGTAAAGCGCATCATCCAATCATTGGATTTGAATGAAGGGTAATAGATAACCATGATATCCAATAATTGGCTTTGGATGAGAGAATACCACATCATCTAATTATTGGCTTTAGAAGAGGGGAGAACGTTTTATGAAGGGAAAACACAACATGTAATAGTTGGCTTTAGATGAAGAACGACCACATCACTCAATTATTTTCTTTGAATGAGGGAAAAGGCATGATATCCAATAACTGGCTTTAGATAAAGAAAAGACCACAACATTCAATGATTTTCTTTGAATGAGGGGAAAATGAATGATATCTAATTATGGCTTTGGACGAAATAAAAGACCACAACATCCAATGATTTGCTTTGAATGAGGTAAGAAACTCTCTGGAAAATACATCAAAAACATCCAAGAATGTCATTGGATATGGAATGAGACCAAATCTGAAGATACATCAGAGTCATCCAAGAATGACACTAGACGGAAAAGAAACACGACATCCAATAACCTGCTTTGGATGAAGGGAAAGACCACAACATTCAATTATTTTGTTTGAATGAATAGAGAAGGAACGATATCCAGTAATTGGATTTGGATAGAAACACAAATCATGATATCCAATATTGGCTTTAGAGGAAACAAAAGATCACGACATCCAATGTTAACTTCAGATGGCAGAGAGAAACATGATATCCAAGATTAGAATTGGTTGAAAGTAAGAAACAACATGCCCAATATTAGCATTGGACAAAAAAGGAGAACAAAAACACACTCAATATTAGCATTGAAATGGAAACAACATACCCAATATTAGCTTTGGACGGAAAAGAGAAACAACATATCCAAGAATAGCATTGGATGAAAAGAGAAATAGACGGACTGACATCTGCTTTAGTAGGTGCCAAGTAAGTTGGACTTTGACCACAAGGTAAGATGTTGATAGCAACAAGACCTTGGAAAATGAAAATGAGGATGAAACACCCTTGCTATGCATGACATATGAATGATCTATGTAATGCATACATTTACAACAATCGAGTTTGAGTCTTTTGTGGAGGTATGGTGGGAACTCTGATTTATCAACACGAGGAACACTTCCAACTTTTCTTTGAAAGAAAATGTCTTGAGAAACACTTCTGTCACACTTGTGAACTATATCGAACTAATGATCTTTTGAGGAAGGACTGAAAAGCTGCTTGGGGATTGTCTTGAAGTAAACTGCCCTAAATTAACTAATTATTGAGCATAAACTGATCATGGTTTCACTGGCTTGCTGGGAATAAACTGATCATGGCTTCAGTTCTTGAAATGATTAAGGGAAAGGATTTCCCCAGTGTGATTCTTGAAAATGATCTTCTAGTTAACCAATTCTGAGAATAACTTGTATTAAGCAGTAAATCTTAAACTGATTCACAACAGGATCTAGAAGATACTTGGCCCTGATAAGATCACTGACCAAGTTTCTTAACTGTTTGAACTTCCTCAATGAGGAAAGCTTGTTTGCAAGAAAAATTGTTCACTCAAACATGGTAATTTTAAGGAAAATTTAATGAAAAAGTTTTGAAATAAAAAATCATTTTTGAAATGATGTTATTGATGTGTGGAAAATGAATCATTGGTCCAAACACGATGATCTAAACACTTAAAGTGAAAGAGAAAGCAAATGTATGATACCAAGACAGATGATTTGCAAAAGATCTTAGGAGTCAGCTTACGTAACCTTGTTGTAGTATGCTTTCAAAAGAAACCTGACTTCAATTAGGTCTTTTGAGGGTTATAACGTGGTCTGGTTCACAATTTAATAAACAAAGGATAAAGGCTCAAATTTTATTTGTACCCAACCCATTCTTCGTGATGTTCTTCAGTCATACGTCCAGTTAAATCAGACTATGCATTCAGGTTTCAAGAGATTTTGGAATTGTACTGATGATAAAAATGATGATGGTTCAGAAACCAAGGGATTTTTTTTGAGATGGCAGTCACTTCTCCTTACAATATTTTGCTATTTTTGATGAGGACTCTTTCCAACTCTGGTGGAGAATTTTTGAAGATTTGAAGAACTCTTGATTTTGAATTTGTTATCCCTAACTTTTTCCCGAACCATTTAATTTGAGATTACAGTCAGCGGGATGCCCTAATTTTGGCCTAAGTCTCCTTCATAGGTTTTGAATTAGCGGGCTTTTTCTTTAATATGTTCATTTTTTTGGAAGATAGTGACTGCCTGGCTTAATGATTATGGAGAGCCATCATTGTCACTTTTGATTTGGAAGACATCTTCGACACTTCTTTGATGTGTGCGAATGAAAGCTTGATTTCAACATTTATTGAAAGGTGCCTTGCATGATTTCTCTTGTTTTTTGAATGCACATCCAAATTAACGGAGAACCACCCATCCCAGGTTAAGATTGCAGTTTTTTTCGTATAGAAAGAAACTCCAACTTCTAGGATTAAAGGGGTTGACAAGGGATTAACTTCCTTATTTCTCCAATGTTTGGGAATTGAAACAATGCCTTACATCGTCGGTAAAGTTTTATTCGAAAGCATACCAACAGTAGTTATGAGTATTTTGTTTTCGTCATCCTTCCTCCAATCTTTGCATAAACCAGAGCTTGATAAAGAAAGTAAACATGAGATATATTTTTTTAAAGAAAGCAGTAAATGAAAATGAATTGAATCAAAACATTTCAATGATCATTTCATTAAACTTAACTTGAAAGTACAAATAATGTTTGAAAGCAACAAATTAAAACAACTAAAGGAAAATGTAAACAGAAAGAAACATGGCCTAGTGACAAATTGTAACAAGGATGAGTTGTCCTGCCTGAAACACCGACTTTAAGAAGTGACTTGAGACACTTTGACTCAGTCATTAGCCAATTGGTTTTGGCAAAAGATTGTTGACAACATTAGGACCTGCATCTTTAAAGGAGAAAATATTCGCCTTCACCAATTCTTGCACTATTTTTTTTTAATGAATATCAGTTTTCTAAATCATGACCATCAACTCCCTGATGAAACTCACAGTGAAGGTCAGATCTGAATCCAGATGAAGGAGGATTTCAGGGAATCAGAGGCCTAGTTGTAATCAAACCCTTCTACATAATTACATGATATAATTCAATGTATGTCATAGGGATAAGATCAAATTGACCCTTATTCCCTACATTACGATTCTGATTCTACACAGCATTTTGTCGGTGGGGAATCTTAACTGGTTCAACATTAATCAAAGGAGCAACATCAGCTACTTGTGGTTGATCATAGTACTAAAGCCTAATGAGAGGTATTCCTCTCTCATTCGAGACAACAATGGCTTCACCTTCTTTCTTCTTCTTGAAATTTTTAAAGGATTTCTTTGCACCATTAGAAGATTCAACTATTGTACCCCAATTTTCCCCCCTAAGATTCCTCTATTATCTCATACCATCACAATGCAACAAGATCACACATTAGGGTTTTGGGTACTTCTTCTACTTCATCCTATCTTTAGGTTTGTCCATGAGGGATCATTAAGCACCTTGATTGTACATCTTGTACATATATCCTTTTGACTAACATCAAAATATGTGTATATGTCTCTTTGAATGTCATCTTGTAGGTAATGGCATAATTGCATGTATCTTACCATCTCCTAGCACAGAGGATCAAAACTAGGGTTTGGAATTTAATCAGGAAATCTCTGACTTTTTGGACAATACTTGATTTCATGTTTCTCTACATGTTCATGAGCAACTATGATTGGAAATTTGATCATCAATTTTGGTTTGGAAAAGCTCAATTGATAAAAGGGGGTAAATTGGTCATTTTGTCAGAAAGTCAACCAAAGTCAACTGTTTACCAAGGGGACTTTTGGTAAAATATCAATTCAATGTCCCTATTTTCACATTTCATGGTCAAATATGGCATAAAATAAAAAGTAAAAGTTGAATTGGATATAACTTGTCAAAGAAGTTATTTGAAGACTTAAATTTTTCTAAGTGTTCATAGTGCTGAACTTTGATTGGTCATAACTTTCTCAATTTTTATTGAAAATGTACAAACTTTAGATGCCTGGAAAGAGGATACAATATTATTCAACTTTGTATTAGATGCCTCAATTCCAAAAAATGAAAGGAGAAAAAGTTAAGGAACTTGGAAGTTTTTAACACTTAGTGAAATTTCTCAAATATGCACAAAAATTTAATTCCTTCATGATTAATTTTGAATGTTCATTTGGGCTCAAATCAAAAAATTGGCAACATCAAAGTTGAATATTGAAGTGTGCTCTTCATTTTTGGTTCAAGAATCATCTCAAATGGTCAAGTGAGGAGAGAGATATGATGCTTAGAAATTGGGGCTTCAAGTTGTAATTTTGCCCAGCCACGCGCGCTAAGCCAAGCATTTTATCAAACAGTTCATGGGCATATCTTCACCATAATTTTTCTCCTTGAAATATTGATTATTTTGAAAAATGTCCAACATCAAAGATCAAGCCCTAAATGTGAGGAACAACTTTGCTTCAGAAAGTTTCTTAAAATGACTCCTACATTTTGAGATATAATCATGGGAAGAAGGCACCATGCAAACTAAATTTATGCCCAGCACAAGGAATACCGCGTGCGTAGAATGCCCAGTCGGGCTTTACATTTCATCAAACAGTTCATGAGCATGCATTCATAGCCAATTATCTCATTGATTCAAGCTTTATATTGAAAATTTTTGAACATGAAAGTCGGAGTATGTAATGTCCTCTCCATTTTTTATTTAAACTTTGTCATGTCTCATGCACTATGGAGAGAGATATAAGGAGATAAAGGTAGGATCATGATTTTTTCCAAATCTGCATGGAAATGCATGGATTTACATCAGCCAAGCCATGACCTACCAGCTCACACGCCTATGCATTCCTCACTCACTCAAAACGCACGCTTGTATCATCACTTAAAGGCAAAATGCAGAATTACCACTTATCACATTTCCTTGTCTCTTTTTCCCTCACCTTCTTTCCCTTACTCTATAAAAAGAAGCAACATTCAGCATAGCAAGGCAAGCAAAAAATTGAAGAGCATTTCCTCTCTCCCTGACGAAATTTTTCTCTATCAGTAAACTCAAAATTTTCATTCATTTTCCTTGAAGTTTTCTTGCTCAAGATCGTTTTCTCCACCTCATCTTGCTACCTTGAAGTGTGAATAAGAGGTTGCATCAGGTTTCTTACTTCAAAACAGAGGCACCAAGTGTATTTATTTTCCACTCATTAAGGTAGAATTCAAAATCTGAATCTCTCTCATGCTAGCTTTAACCTTGCATTAAATTTTGTTTACATTGAATTTAGGTGGCCAGATCCTACATCTGAGTATAATCATGCATGCATTTGTTGCTTGATTTTCGTTCCATGAGTCTGCTCAAAATTTAATTTGTTTTTCTGCCTTCATACTCAATTTATGTACATACCTTCCATTGATTGTTGAATTCATGAGAATTTTATTGTTCTACGCATTGAGGTGATAAATTTTGGTGTTTAAATCAAAGGAAATGGTTGAGAATCGAATGAGAAATTAAAGTCAGAAATCTGTTTGTTAAAATGCTTAAATCAAAGCCGTGTTCATGCATAAATATTCGCGCACGTTTTTCTCTATCATCAATGCATCATTTCATGAGGTTTTTGTATACCATCGTGTTCAACACATTTTGATCTTGAACTTTGATGTTTGCATTTTTTTATTTTCATCGAGGAACACGTGAGTTATCATGACCTGAAAGTTTGGTTTCAAAAATGCAAAAATAGAAAGGGTTTGCTGTTTGGTAGGGATGATTACGTGGCTGTTTTCTATTGAACATGTTCTTGCTTCATTTTACAGCGCTTTCTTTTGAAAATAGGTGTAATACACCTTAATTTCATTTTAATTTTCTTTATTTCTCTAATTTTGTTTAATTACTTTTATTAATTCAAAAATTACCACAAAAATATTTTATACTATATTTTCTATATACTTTCATATTTTGATTTTTATTTCATTTTTTTTTGTCATTTTTCTTGATTAAATACATTCATGTAGTTAATTAGGGTTTAATATTCTTTTAAGTTTTAAAACTTTATTCTCCTATTTCTACTAAATCAAAAAATTATAAAAAAAATAATTTCTAACATATCTCTGAGTCTAATTCTTAAAAATAATTCTTATCCAATTTTATAAAATTCTTGAGTTACAAATTAAATCATTTGTTGGACATATCATCTTTTCTTTGTCTTTTTTTATTAGTTTGTCTAAATAATTTTCATTTAATTCTTTCTTTTGGGATAAAATTCAAGAAAAATATACTTACTGGTCCTTAGAGTTTGCTTGACATTTAGATAATGTTACACCAAATTTATTTAAACTTTATATCAAATTGAATAATTTTGAACTTAATTTCCCTTTTTTAGGGTTTGGTTTGATCATTCACACTAATTGATTAATACTTCTAACTTCCCATGCCTATAAAATCAGAGATGAAGTTGTTTAGAGTGATTGAACAAGTTGACATCCTAAAGATCATATTTCTAGAATTTTAAAATGTGATTTCATATTTTTTCACAAATTGATTTCCAAAACATCTCTAGTTTAATCATTTTGCTAGCTAGTTTCAAAGTTTGTATTTCTAAATCAAATTTCCGCCTCAATCCAAGAACTCTAAATTCTATTTCTGACTTTTATAGAACTTTAGGAAGTTAGGGTTTTAATTTCATAATTATACAAGTTATTTTCCTATTTTAAACATAATTTTTTACTTAGGTTTGTATTTAGGGTTTTACTTTTGATTAAGGCTTCTAGTTGAGAACTTTTGTACATAATTCTTGATTAATTTTTTATTTGGCATCTGATACTGACTTGAGGCTTATTTTAGGACAAATTATTCAACATAATTGGATCTTGGGTATTGATAGGTTGAAAAACTAAATCCATCAAGATGGATGAAAGATGTTGATGATATTTGAAACTAAATTTCATCTAACACATCCCCTCCCTTTTCATATTATCCTCTTCTCACTTGTGCTAAATGTTATTAGAGAATTATTTAGATATAATTTCTCAAAACATATGGTACAAATATTACTATTGACCGACCTCAAAATAGGTGCGATTTCTATATAAGTTCACTTACGATTGCTTAACATAGCGTTAAATTTTGTCCCGATTCTAGAAATGAACATTCGTGGCCCAAACCCATGTTTGTAAGCCAAAGTATGTTAATTTGAATCCTTTGATCCAATGATCTTGAGATTCATTGTTAGGAGGCTTTGGTCTTATCAATCCTATAACGAATCTTCATAAACTTTGGTCAAAGTGAATCACTTAAACATCATTGATCATTTATTGTTGCCTTGAGATTTTGAAATGAATGATATACTTGGAAAAAGCAAATGAAACTTGTTGTTGAGAGGATTTGATTTTATCAATCTTCTAATGAGTTTCAAATGCAAGTTACAAGATGGTCATTCAATTAACCTCTAACTTCTAACAATTGACTTTACTTTATGCCTTTACTTTATACTCTTTACTTTAAGCATATTTATATTAGCATTTCCATTTCATACTATTTTCATCTTTGCTCACTTGAGAATTTATCTTTATGTCATTTTGTTTTTGCTCACTTAATAAAAAAACTTTAATGTTACTTGGACTACTTGGTTACTATCCTTAGCATTATGGAGATTGAGGACTTCTTGGACTTAGGATTAGAGACCTTTACCTACATTGGGACCTTGTGACCTCAACTGTTATTTTGTATGGAGTTATTGGGATTTACCCCAAGACATTGGGTTGTTTGTTTTCTTTGTGTGCAGGTTATTGTGATTACATGCTTTGTCTGTAATCAGGAATTCATTTGTATACAACCGTTATTCTGCCTAATTTTTGTGAAGACTTAATACAATTGAAGCTTGGTTTTCTTAAGTGGTTTATTATCTTTGTTTGTTTGGTTTCAAAATTCAAAGGATGTGAATTCTACATTGACTCATTGTGTCAAGTGTTGGCTTCTTGTTGGTTAGATAGTTCTTTTCCCTAACTTTTACCTTATACTTTAGGATAGTACCTTCATCTCCTCCTGTTTTCTTTAATTTCAAAAATATTCTCCCTCCTTTTGAAAACTCTTCTTGTTTCTAACTTGAGCCGCTTTTACAATAAACTTGGACTTAGGTCCATGCATTTTTAAAAGTATATTCTTAATCAAACTTTAAACAATTTAACAATACTTTGACATTTTTTGTGAGAATACTAAAATTCAATCAATCTCATTCAAACCATTTTGCCACTTTGGGCTTTTACTTTAAAATTTTCTCAAAATATTAGACTCTTTTCAATCCTTGTAGTGATCGAGCTACTATACTTCTATGATATATAGTGAAGTGAGATATTTCTCACTTGTGTGTTTAGTGAGACTTTATTGATTCTAAAATCCAGGATATATTCTCCACTTTGAGATGACTCAAATTCTCCTTTCTCATGATCGTTGGTAGTAAGTATGTTCTTCCACTCAGATAAGGCGATGATGTCTCATTTGTTAAAATTAACCAACACACATGTGTCTTAGAATTCTTAAAGATGAACTACGAGTACCCTGATCCCCTATTGCACGGAAGGTGGTATGTAGGCACTAAAGGTTCGCAACCGCGACGGGTTCAAAAATCATAAAAAATATTTCTTTTCTCATCTCTATAATCTATTTTCATACAACACCTATAGCCAAAATACAAAGATTTTCAAAGAGGTTCCTGCGGAGTACCATAGATGTTTAGGGTGCTAATACATTCCCTTTGCATAACCAACCCCCAAACTTAGATTCTCTCCCCCTCTTTTTGGGTTATTCGCTCTTTTCCCATTCCTTTGGAAATAATAAAGCGCGATGGTAATTTTTATTTGATATGTGCGAGTTAAGTCAATCCAATGGCCTTGTCTCAACATTTATATCACTACAGAAGATTTTGATACTTTACCCATCTTGATTACTTCTTCTAATCTTTGTCCAATAGTCAGCAGGTCTGTGAAGCTAGAGGATACACTACCAATCATATTCTCCCAAAATAAAGGGGACATGGTATCCATGAACAAATCATTCATATCTTTCTTTGCCAGAGGTGGTTCAACTTGTGAGGCCAGTTCTCTCCAACGTTGAGCATATTACTTGAAAGATTGTTTCTCATTCTAAGACATATTTTGCAGTTGGAAACAATCAAGATTCATGTCAAGGTTGTATTTGTATTGCTTCATGAAAGCATCAGCAAAATCTTTTAAGCACTGGATACAGTTCCCCTCAAGTCCCATGTACCACTTGAGTGATGTACCACTCAGACTGTCTTGAAAGCAATGGATAAGCAGCTTTTGATTGTTGGTATAGGCATACATCTTCCTGAAGTACATGACCAAATAACTTCTTGGACAAGTATGTGTAGCGATAGAAATATTGAGACTAAGCCATTGGATTGACTTAACTCGCACATATCAAATAAAAATCGCCATCGCACTTTATTATTTCCATAGGAATGGGAAACGAGCGAATAATCCGAGAAAGAGGGGAAGATATTATAGGTACGGGGGTTGGTTATGTAAAGGGAAAATATTAGCACCCTAAACATCTATGGTACTCCGCAAGAACCTCTTTGAAAATTTGTGTATTTTGGCTGTAAATATTGTAAACAAAAATAGATGGTGGAGATGGGAAAAGAAGTTTATTTTACAATTTTTGCACCCATCGCGGTTGCGAACCTTTAGTGCCTATATACCACCTTCCGTGCAATATGGAATCAAGGTACTCATAGTTCTCCTTTAAAAATTTAAAATACAAGTGTGTTGGTTAATTTTAAGAGAAAAGACATCATCGTCATATCCGAGTGGAAGACATACTTACTACCCACGATTATGAGAAAGGAGAATTTGCGTCATCTCAAAGTGGAGAATATAACTTGGATTTTAAAATCAACAAAGCCTCGCTCAACACCCAAGTGGAAAATTTCTCACTTCACTACATATCGTAGAAGTATAGTAGCTCACATCACTACAAGGATTAACAAGAGTTTGATCTTTTGAGAAAATTTTAAAGTAAAAAGCCAAAGCCGCAAAATTGTTTGAATGAGATTGATTGACTTTTAGTCTTCTCACAGAAAAAATGTCAAAGTATGACTAAGTTGGGTTATGTTTGATTAAGAAAATATTTTTTAAAATGCACGAACCTAAGTCCAAATTTATTATGAAAGCAGTTCAAGTTTGAAAATAATAAGAGTTTTGAAAAGGAGGGAGAAGATTATTGAAATTAAAGATGGGAGGAGATGAAGGGATTATCCTAAAGCATAAGGTAAAAGCTAGGGAAAAGAATAGTCTAACCAACAATAAGCCAACACTTGACATAAAGCATCAATGTAGAATTCCATTCCTTTAGATTGAAACCAAGCAAACAAAGATACTAAACCTTTCAAGAATATCAAGCCTCAGATGCATTAAGTCTTCTAAAAAATTAGGCAGAGTAACAACTGTATACATATGAATTCCCAATCACAGACAAATCACATAATAAGAATAACCTGCACACAAAGAAAATGAACCCAATGTCTTGGGGTAAACCCCAAGAGCTCCAGACAAAATAACAATCAGAGTCACAAGGTCTCAATGGTATCAAAGGCTTCTAATCCTAAGTCCGAGAAATCCACAACTCCATTATGCCAGGGATAGTAACCAAATAGTCCAAGTAACACTAAAGTTTTTTTTTGTGTGTTTAAGTTGGTTATTAAGTGTCTTCAAAAAGAAAATGAAAACTCTAGTGAGCAAAATAAAAATGACATAAAGATAAATGCTCAAATGATCAAAGATAAAAAATGGCATGAAATGTAAATGTTAAAGTAAATGGTGCATAAAAGTAAAGGCGTAAAATAAAGGCATAAAGTAAAGGCACAAAGTAAAAGTTAATTATTAGTGAATTAGAAGTTAGAGGTTATTTGAATGACCATCTTGAAACTTTCATTTGAGAACTCATTAGAAGATTGATAAAATCAAAGCTTCTCAACAAAAATTCTCATTTGCTTTTTGTTAAGTATATCATTCATTTCAAGTTCTCGAAGCGACAACATATGATCAACGGTGTTTAAATGATTCGCTTAGACCAAAGTTTATGATGGTTCATTAGAGGATTGATAAGACCAAAGCCTCCTAATAATGAACCTCAAGGTTATTGGATCAAAGGTTTCAAATTAAACATACTTGGGCTTGCAAATATAGGTTTAGGCCATGAATGATGATTTCTCGAATTGGGACAAATTTAGCACTATGTTAAGCAATCGTAAGTGGACTTATATAGAAGTTGCACATATTTTGAGGCCGTTCAATAACAATCTATGTACCATACATTTAGAGAAATGGTATGTAGATCATTCTCCAATAACATGCAGCACAAGTAAGAATGGGATAAGATGAAACGGGGGGATGTATCAGATGAAATTAAAGTTTCAAACATCATCATCATTGATCTATTTTAGTGGATTTGGTTTTTCAAAATAACACCCAAGTGAGGACCAAATAATTAATAAAATAATATTTAATAAAACAATATTTAAATAGTTAATAAAAGGGAAACAATTGGTAAAATACACAAAGTATATAAAAAAACCAAAAATAATCCCAAAAAATAGTCAAAAGTCAACATGAATTCATAATTGTTGATCAATTTTCTTGGAATTTTTTTAAGTCAGAAGTTATTTTTAAAATTTAAAGAAACATGCAAAATAAATCAAAAATTGTAAAAAAAAAAAAAGTAAAATCAGAAATAAAAATAAAATGAGGTCACCAATATTTTTCAAGAGGTCATTGGATTCTTCCATAATTTTTCCAGAATATAAAAATTAAGGAAAATATTTTTAATCAATTAAAATATGTTAAATAAAGTGAGAAATTCTAAAAAATATCAAATCTCAATAAAATTATGAAAAAATAAAAATTAGAAAGTGAAAAATCCAAACTATTTTTAAGAATTTTTTCAGAATTTTAGAAGTTGAAATGAATTTTTTATGAATTTGTGAAGTTTAAAACAATTAAAATATAAAATCAAAAAAAAAAAAAAAAACCAAAATGACGTAGACCATTGAATCAATGTCAAAACGCGTTAGTAATCAAATCTAAGAGATCTGGCACACTATGCATATTATAGACATTAGTGAATAAACCACCAGATCATTAATTAAAAAAACATATTTGAAAAAACAAGTGGCACCTTGTCATTGGTTGAGAGATGACACGTTGGTCATCTTCAACCTCCAGCCACGCGAATTGTAGTTCTTACAAACTATAAAATCAGGAGCTCAGACCGGTGCCATTCGTTTTGTCTCTTCAAGACGATTTCAATGGCACCCTCGCGAAAAATTTATATAAATTATAGCTCAGTCGATTTGAAGAAAACCAGAAGAAAAAATTTGAATAGGGATTTGAAAATTCATGATGAAAACTCACTTCCAATTAAAAACAAATGATGCAATGAGTATCAAAGTGATGAGAGCTTCATTGTAGTAACAAATTTTGAAATAATTGATAAAGGAATCTAGCTGTTGAAGTTCAAATTCAGAGCTCTAGAACTTGACTTGGCTAGCACAGTTTAGGAGACTTCAGGGCTTAATTCTTCTTATGTTAGCTTCAGTGAAGTTCAAGCATGAAGAATTAGCCAAGAAAATGGATTGTCAAAGGTTGTAGAACCAAATTCGAAGTTACAAAATTATGAGTTATAGAGAGAGTTTGGCAGGGTGATTTTGTTTGTCCAAGCTTGCCAAAATGAGTGGAATGGGGTCTGTATTTATAGTAAAAGTGAATGTAATGCTGGGAGAGGGTGAATGATAACCAATCAAGTCAAATTGTGCACACCCTGATCATGACAAAAGTGTGACTTGCAAGTTGTCAAAACTCAGCCATTTCTTGCATTTTAATCCCTAATCCGGCCTTAGAAAATTTGTTAAACATGTTTAAGTGGAAAACACGCACAAAATTGGTGTTTAGAAGCCACATTATGAAAATTAAAATCTGACTATTTTGACAAAATCAGTTTCAAGGTGCCAACTTTAAATCCATGGTGCACACAACTCAAGGGGCTTTATGATATCACTTTTTTTTGCAATGGAAAGATTTCACCATAAAATTCACAATGTTCCAAGAAATGTAGCATTTGGATGTTTAAGTAAAGAGTTATGATCAATTGAAATTGTGAAAAACACACTGAATTGTGGACTTAGAAAAATTCCAAGTTTTGAGTTTAAAAGTGACTTATAATCTCTTGCCTTCAAACATGGCCTTCCACTCAAAATTATGTTTTTGTCAATGAAGATGGAATGAAGTAGGCTTCTTAAAGAGCATTGTAAAACTTAAATCATCCAAAAAATCCAAAAATTAAGAGATTTATGACCTTTTGAAGTTAATGGAAATCCATGAAGTGACCTGTAATCTTATGAACTCTTAAGGAATCTTTGAGCTTTAAACATAAAAGAAGAGTTGAAGTTCACACTCTTAATATCATTGTGGAAAAAATGGGCTTAATGAGATAAAAAATTACCAAATTCTGATCATTTGAAGTCAAACCCTAAAATTCAAAGGCCTTTCAATGAGACTTGTAATCTTTCTCAATCATTAATGATCTTCAATTCAAAATTAGTCTTAGATTTATGAACAGAGCTTGTTAAGGACCATTTAAAGAGAATCATGTCTTTAGAGGCACTGAAAAATCTCAAAAAATGAGTAATATATGGTCCTTGGAAGTCAATAAACCCTAGCTCTAAGAGTGCCAAAACTGACTTGAAACCCCTTTCAACTTTTGATGATTTTTCTTGAAAAATTGGATCTTGTCACATGAAAATAGGTTGTTTTTGATGATAATAAGAATCCATAGCAAAAATAACCAACTCAAAATATTGAAAATTGAGGGAGTTATGCACTTGTGATCACTGGATCAAACATTTTCTCAATTAGGTCAACTTGTTGAACCAAGCTTTGAATATTTTGATCTTTGTTGAAAAAACAAAGCATTATGAATCATAATAGGTTTTAAAATGATATTGTCTTGAAGCACACTCAAAAAATGGAGCTTAAGTCTCAATGAAGCTTGTTGAAGAAGGCACGAAAATAAACACATGAACTTATCTCTTTAATGAATGTCAATACCAACCTTGAGGAAAGTTTGACCTAAATAAGGTGAGGGAATTATTTGAACCACAAATATTTGACATCATGGACATAGCCTTGGAACTTGAGCTCTTGCAAGCCATTGAAGAGTCAATTGATTGAGAGCCAACCCCCAACCCTAGGTTAGATGGTGAGATGAATGGAATTGTATTACCCCTTACAATATGAACATTTAAAGAAACATATATTCATATTTTGATGTTATTTAAAAGAACACGTGTACAAGATACACACTTCAAGTTGCTTGGTAACCCCTCGAGAGAAAACATAAAGATAGGATGAAGATAAGGAGAACCAACCCTAATGTGTGATCTTGGTGTGTTGATGATATGAGATGATGAGAAATCTTATTGGCAAAAATTAGGGTATAACAGCTGCCCTTATTTAAGTGTCTTCTATCCGGAGATACGAAGGTTAGAATATTCATCTCGATGCGATTGAAGATACTTAAATATAAAACAAAACCTATTTTTGGCCCTAAGATGCAATGGAATGTTTATGATCATGCATGCAAATAAACAAATACAAAGGAGACATAGGACACCACTGGGATGCGGGAAATATAATAAAGGATCAAAAGAAAGTCTGACTAGGAAAATAAATTACCGGGGAACAAAAAACTCAACTCTACTGGGGTAAAGCCCAAGGAGGAGATAAGGAATCATAAACTCAAATAATGAGGAGAAAGTAATGGATGACAATTATTGACAGATGAATGCGAACTATCCACTTATAGAGAAGATAGCAAAAAAGTAACGTCGACTTACAGGGAATAGAAATGGTAATATAATACTGGTAAATACCAATATTAGAGTAGGTAACAAATGATTGGCATCAGTACTTATGATTGGAAACAAATGAACTTATTTAGAGCAAAGTGAATCTCAATGATGAACTATCTCCTATAATGATGAGACTACCATTCATCGAAGTAACAAATCTCAACAACGAACTATTTCCCATAATGACGAGACTACCATTCATCAAAGTAACAAATCTCAACAACAAACTATCTCCCATAATGACGAGACTACCATTCATCGGAGTAACAAATCTCAACAAAGAACTATCTCCTATAATGACGAGACTACCATTTATCGGAGTTACAAATCTCAACAACAAACTATCTCCCATAATGACGAGACTACCATTCGTCAGAGTAACAAATCTCAACAACTAACTATCTCCCATAATGATGAGACTACCATTCATCGGAGTAACAAATCTTCTCTGCATTGACAGACTTACTGGGGAAGAACAGGTTGCTAAAATAAAGAGACCTGCCACTTGTTGTTTACGAAGAGTATTGCGATAATGCTGTAGGGAAATGAATCTTGACTTTCTGGGGAAGTGCCAACACATTCATGATGAGTTAACAAATTGTTCTCGTGCAAAATAAATGCACATTCTCAGACCAGGGCTCGAAGCCTGCAGAAATCATATTAGTAATGTTTTCGGAGACTACAGATTCAAACCAAAAATAAACCGGCATGAAACAATCAACCAGGACAGCACCCAATGAGGAATAAGCTCAAAAGGGTATCACATTCCATCCAGATAATGAACTAAATAGGAAGGCTAAAACAAAATTCTTTCATGAGGAATAACTCAGTGGGGAAATTGAAAGGATATACACTTTCTTCTTAAGGTTGACAATCTATTGGAGATAGGATAACATAACTCTACGAATAGGGTAATATTCCAACAAAAACAATAATGAATGCAAATGAGCAATGGATTTTGAATTCACCTATGCATGATGTATGTATGGATGTATGAATGTTATCATGTACATGCTGACAAAACAGATATACATCATTCAGGATAACCAGACAAAACCAACTTGGTTAAAGTTAAAACTTGGCTAAACCACATCCAGGATTAATATTTCATAAGAAAGTAAGCACAAACTAAGGAAACAAATTCCTTCTTCGCGGCCTAACTCCATTAGGAAGAAACAAGGCTTGACAATGATCACATCATAATCTGATAGCGATAAACCAATACAGATGCAGGGATTACTACCCTTCTCCAAGCTTCACCGGGAAATATCACAGACCTTACTATGGAAGACAATGCCTCATCTTCTAGACTTCCACTAGAGATTATAATATTGACTTCACTAGGGAAGTTGAAAACAACATCGTTTAGACTTCAACTAGGGATCTTGTGTTGCTTCATTGGGGAGGACAACACCACATCATCGAGGGGAGACCAAATACATCCTTAGATATTGTTGAACCTCAAAATTTTCCCTCTCATTTCACTCAATACATGCCTCTAGATGTCACCAACTTGCCCTAGGATGACTGAGAATTGACCTGGAAAATTCTCCTCCTAAGGCAATGAGCCTCAACTAGGGTTTCAACTTTAAGTAAGATGTGTGAGTCCCAAAGATACAAAATGTTCTCCATTGTTCCCATATGTCCTCAAGATCATCCACTCCAAAGTTCATGCCTTGAACAACAAGTTTGCTCAGTCAACTGCTCAAATGCCTGAAAATCAACTGTACTAGGTCAAAAGTCAACTGTGGCCCAAAAACAGTCAAACTTCAAGATTTTTGGTCAACATCAACATTTTGAAGTAATATACATCATTTTATCAAGTATTTATCATGATTCCTCAAGAAATGCTCCTAACTCATCAAAAGTCAAAAATGGCAAATTAGGGTTTCTATAGGAAAAGTCAACCAAACTTTGACCAAGCATAACTTTCTCATACTTTATCAGAAATTTTTCCACTAAGGCTCATTTTGAAGATAATCCAATTCCCTACAATTTATCCTCATCCCTAAAGTTCAATAAATGCTCCAATCAAGAGATACAAGCTTATATATTATAGGTCCTTTCAAAAAGTCAACAAAAACATCTTTTGGGCCAAAGATCCTTACATGAACATGGAAGACCTAATTGAGATAAAACCAAAAGGGTTGTTTAGAGGACATCATAAGCTCTCTAAGAAGTCAAAGAACACCCTCTTAGGGTTAAAATTGAGAGAGATATGCATTACTAAAGTTGACCAAATTTTGGAAAAATGCATGAAGCGAATAATGACCAAACTTGAATTTTTTCCAAATGGGCCCATGTTTTCATGCTTGAAACTTGTTCTTAACATGGCCCACGACCTCTGAGCTCACTAATACATTATCTCTTTAATTTTATTATTTTTTTTTATTTTGTTTATTCATTAAAATTCAAATTAAATAAATAATGGAAATCATGTAAGATATGATTTGAGAATCTTTTTCTCATCAAATAAGGGATAAGATAGGATGGCATTATAAAGAAAAATGCATGGGACAAAAGGAGAAAGATATTTTCTTGAAATATCAAGTTTTGATATAACTTAAAAACTCATATTCTTGTCATCAAACCATGGAGATTTGGCACGAATTTGTTAACCTAATTGCTAGCAAATATAAATAGAACAGATTGAGAGTGTTAGACGGTGTGGCAAGTGATCAAGAGGGGGGGGGTGAATAGATCACCTCCTACTTATTAAAGTATTTAAAAATATTTTATCAAAGCTTGTTGAAAGCAGCAGAAAATTAATATCCTGAATCAGTTCCGTCTATTTTGAACCGACTACTAGAAAACCGGACATGTGAAAAACTTGCTGGATTTTATTAGATTAAATGGATGAGTATACAACTCACATTTCTTAATGTTTTAATGCACTTATCACTAAAGAAATATTTCCAATGAATTAAGAATTTTTTTAGGAATTTTGTCAAACACTTCGCATATGCTTGTTTGATGATTTAATAGTGGTGATTTGATGAAATTATTTGAACCACTATTTTTATCATTAGAAAGAAAAACTCAGCAAGCCAGTTGAATCACAAAATTATGGAACATGTAAAAAGATAAAGAGAAAGAAAGAACGATACGCAGACAGTTTGGTAAGGAAGTTCCCCACTGTCGTCCTCGCGTGTGGGTACGTCTCCCTCTCAATTTCAGAATTGAAACTGAGAACTCTTATAACAATATGCTGAATGTTTGAATACAAGGTTACACTACACAGACATATAGAAATCCCTATGATCTTCTTATTCCTATAAGAACCACCACTTGATATGAGATATATCAAGATTCCCTGCAAGATCCACAATCGATCATCCACTTCCACGACCTGTTTACAAAAATCCCTTTGATTTCCAAACCCCTCGCTACGGCTGAATCCGACTTGTGCGACCGTGACTAACAAAACATCAAGAACACACCCGTTCTTGAAGTACAAACCCATTGGTTTTTTCTTGAAGCCTCCTTCATAATCTTCTACTCATCTGAGATCTTTTCAATACACAGCTGAACGTCATCTCTGACCTCTTGATCCAATTCAACAAGGATGTTTAATTTTCGTTGTTGTTGTTGAATGAAGATGATTGAGAAGGTGATGAAGATGAAGTTTCTTTCAAGCTTCTTTCTGCTCACAAATTTTTGCATACAATTCTAATATGTTGCGTTTTTTTTTCTGAGAAATACTTGCTTATATATGTAACAGAAAATGGTTAGGCAAAAAAACATATTATGAGTCGATGCATGTTGGTCATGAGTCGACTCATGTTAGTTATGAATTACATGATGGGTCGATACATGTTGTTTCAAGTCGATGCAAGAACATATCATAACATATTACATAACCAACTATTTTACATCCGTCGATGCATAACACGTATGTGTCGATGCATACTGATTGTATTTTTAATTTTTAAATATAAAACATGGTATGAGTCGATGCATGATATTATGTATTAATGCATATAAGTTCAAAAATGTTTTCCAAGAGCATCAGAATGTCATGTGTCGATGCATGATATTATGTATCGATGCATATAAGTTCAAAAATGTTTTCCAGGAGCATCAGAATGTCATGTGTCGATGCATGAGGTTTTGTGTCGATGCATACAAGTTTAAGTTTGCATTACAGGGGCATCAAAATGTTATGTTTCGATGCATAAGATTTTTTATCGATGCATAATAGTTGGAGATATCATTCCAAGGACTCCAGTATGTTATGAATCGATGCAAAACCTGTTGTGTCGACTCATAATGATGCTTTATGAGTAAAACAGATTTTTTAACTCATTTTAAACATGTTATACTATATAATTGTAATGCACACTTGTATTTATTATTGCACATATATTTGAAATCATTCAAAACCAATTATGAAGGGGTTGCTCACAAACTCCCCCTTTTTGATGATGGCAAATATCCGATGATGTGTGGTGATATAGTGTAGATGAATAAGCTTGCCCCCCCTGAGTTTGTGCATCTTATTTCTAACATTAACACAATCTTATTTCCCCCTTTGACCACATCAAAAAGAGAATAAGAAATATTTTCAGCAATCTCAGCACATAAGAAAGTTGATATGCAATTTCAGCAAACATTGTCTTAGCATTCACACAGAATGTCTTGGCATAATTATATTAATAACTGAGTAAATAATTGAGTAAACAGGAAGTAATTAGGTTGAAAGTAATTAATGCAGATAATAGTCAGTTTACATAAGCAAAATAGATTGTTTGAAGGGGACATTAATACAAATATTAAAAAAAGAGGCATCAATTAATGGTATGAAATGTATGACATGGAGACATAGAATAGGGATTATGCCCATCACAGGATTCGTCATAGTTGTAGGGTGGAGGAGGCGATGGAGGTGGATTGATGTCACGATTCTGGGTCATGAACTGATATTGTCGAAATCTGTTTTGGATATCGACGTTTCTAAAATTTTCCATGATTCCATGATTCTCATGACAATCATCCATGTATATTTTCATTTCATTGTAGAATACATGGTGCCATTTGACCAAATCTAAGTGCCACGAATGCTGATTTTGGTACATCTGTGTATGCTCATCATGCCATTGTTCATGCTCCTTATGCCATTCACTTTGCTGGTTATGCCAACATCTCGCTTCTTTATGTCTAGAATCATTGGCAACCTCCATTTGTTGAAACATGGCTGTAAGATAAGCAGGAGCTTCCGAGGAAGAGCCTGCGGCAGCAACAGGAGCATCATGGGGTTGTGCGGTTTGATCAAATTAATAATTTGTTGGAGACCATCGGTTTGGAACCCACTCACCCCAACCAGTTTCATTCTGATTTTCTTCAGGTTGGGCATTCTCATTTATATCTGGCATGTATGTATCGACTCATAACACGAATTTTGACAGAAATGCAGTTTTTCACAAGTTCTTATTAACAGATGGATATGGTACCCAATTCCAATTTAAATGATTATAAAAAATGAATTATCTGAAGAGTATTATGCATGCATAATGATGTAATGCAATTTGCATATGTCAAGTTCAAACAATTTATGAAAAAGAGATATACATATAGACATTATCAATGGAACATTATGGTCAACTTATAAGTAATTGAGAGTTCTTATAGAGAAAGTAGATAGGAAGGGTATTACCTCATTTGATGAGATGTTAAGACACATGTAGTAAAGCTAAAAACACATCTCAACATTATGGTGATACATAGATATATTTCAAATACATATATGCTTAAGTCATCAAGTAAGAGAGATCTAAAACCCCTATCTCACGATAAATGTTGAAAAAGAGTTTCGTTGCTAGTGGTTTTGTAAAAATGTCAGCAAGTTGATTTTTAGTATCAACATGCTCAAACATAACATCTTCCTTTTCAACATGATTGCGAAGAAACTGATGCCTAATCTCTATGTGTTTAGTGTGTGAGTGTAAGACTGGATTCTTGGTGAGATTTATAGCACTTATGTTGTCACATTTTATTGGAATACATTTTAATTGAATAACATAGTCTTGTAATTGTTGCTTCAGCCATAAGATCAGAGCACAACAACTACTGGCTGCAACATATTCAGCCTCAGTAGTTGACAAAGCAACATAAAATTGCTTTTTGCTATGCCAACTTACTAGAGAGTTTGAAAACAAGTGACATGTTCCACTAGTGCTTTTCCTATCTGATTTGAAGCCAGCAAAATCAGAATCAGAGTAACCTGCTAAACTGCAATCGCTTCCCTTGGAATACCATAGCCCATACTTAGATGTATTATTAAGATACCTAAGCATATGCTTGACAGCTTTCAATTGGGATTCCTTAGGATCCGATTGATATCGTGCACACATGCAAACGCTAAACATGATGTCAGGCCTATATGCTGTAAGATACAAGAGGGATTCGATCATACCTCTATATTTCTTGACATCAACACTCTTACCATGTTCATCCTTGTCTAAATTCCCGTTTGTAGGCATAGGGGGTGTCAATTAATTTTGAGTTATCCATTCCAAATCATTTAAGAAACTCTTTGCAATATTTTGTTTGACATATAATTGTGCCTTCATTGAGCTGCTTTATTTGGAGACCGAGGAAGTAGTTTAGCTCCCCCATGAGATTCATCTCAAATTCACCCTGCATAACTCTTGGAGCGAGTCATTAATCCTTTTGAGATATCTCCCAATATGTTGTCAATGGGATGGTCTTTAGAGGACTTCCAAGCTGGTGGAAGATCATTAGCTTCCATTGGCTCTTCTTCCTCATCTTTTGAAAGGCTAGTATCTTTTTCTTCCTCATTATCAACTGTTTTGGACTGATCAATTTCCTCAACAGTTTCTTTGAGTATGTTTTCAGTAGATACACATGCACCATCAAGAGAAATACCTTTTCCGACATATTTCAGATAAGATTCATCAAAAGAGACATGTACTGACTCCTCAACAGTAAGTAAACGTTTATTGTATACCCTATATGCTTTGCTTGATTGTGAGTATCCGAGAAAGAACCTTCATCTGCTTTTGCATCAAATTTTCCAAGATTTTCTTTTCCATTATTCAAAACAAAACATTTGCAACCGAATACATGAAGATGTGACAAGTTTGGCTTTCTTACTTTTAAAATTTCATAAGGTGTTTTATCTAAAATGCGACGAATTAATATTCTGTTTAAAACATAACAAGTTGTGCTAATTGCATCAGCCCAAAAATATTTTGGTAATCCACCTTCATTGAGCATTGTTCTCGCCAACTCCTCTAAGACGCGATTTTTGTGCTCCACAACTCCCTTCTGCTGTGGAGTTCGAGGTGTTGAAAAGTTATGCTCAATACCATGCTTGTCACAATACTTATCAAAGAGATGGTTTTGAAATTCACCTCCATGAACGCTTCGAATTTTAATTATTATCAATTCCATTCTATTTTGAGATAGTTTTGCAAAACTCTTAAAAGCATAAAAATTTTCATTTTTACTATGAAGGAATATAGTCCAAGTAAATCTAGAGTATTCGTCAACGATCACAAAACCATAATAATTTCCTCCTAGACTTTTTGTTCTAGAAGGTCCAAAGAGGTCCATATGGAGAAGCTCAAGGGGTTGTGAAGTGGAAATCATATTTTTAGATTTGAAAGAGACCCTTATTTGCTTTCCCATTTGGCACACATCACATAGGTGATCCTTTGTAAATTATATCTTTGGAAGACCTACTACTAGATCCTTGGATACAACCTTATTAAGAAAATCAAAGTTAACATGTGCTAGACGTCCATGCCAAAGCCAAGAATCATCATTCAAGGTGACTAGACACTTAGTGCTTGTTAAAGATACATCAAAAAGGTCAAGCATATAGACTTTGTTTACCCTAGTACCCTTAAACACAATATCCTTTTCAGTATTTTCAATTATGCAACAGGTGTTTGTGAAAGTAACTTTATAACCCTTGTCACACAATTGACTAATACTCAATAAATTATGTTTAAGCCCTATACTAAATGGACATCAGAAATAATAGTGGTAGAGGGATTACCTACACTAACTTTACCGAGTATAGCTACTTTGTTATTGTATCCATAAGTGACAAATCCCTTCTTCTTTGCTTTGAAGTCAATGAAGAGCGATATGTCACCGGTCATGTGCCTTGAACACCCACTGTCTAGAAACCATCTTCTATCCATGGATGTAAGACAATTTTCCTGCAATATCAAAAGAGAGAGGTAGGTACCCAATTTTTATTGGGTCCATGTGGGTAAGTAGTAACATGGTTGCCTTTAGGACTCCATTGGTAAATTCCTTTAGGAACAAGGAACCTCCTAAACTTACATATTTCAATGGTATGACCAAAACGACAACAATAATGACACAAACCATGATGATGATGTATTATTTTACTTCTACTCATTGAATCCTTTGGTATCTTTTCAACAAAATAATATTTTGAATATGGTTGATTCAACGTTTTCGTAAAAACTCTACGATCGACTGCAAAAGTAACCTTGGGCTGTAAAGCTTTTTCTAATTTGGCATTAAGAGTTCTAACCTCTTGTTTCCAAATATGACAAACTTCACATTCCCTTATGGAAATATATCCTCTAACATCCTTATCCTTTGAACTTTCTGCAATACTAGCTTTTAGACTTTTTAAGTCTTTTTCAGCTTTATAGACTTTACACTCCAAAAGTGAAAATATTTTTTTATCGGAGGATAATCTCTTAAAAGCATCTTCAGCTTTGTATTGCAGTTTTTCAAAAGCTATTTTTAGTTCAGAAAAAGACATAGAAGAAAAGTTGTTAGGATATGCTTGTCTTACTTGCTTGTTGTGGTTGTCTTTCTTGTGGTAGGACTGATTATTGGTATGTTCCATGAGACATAAATTTGCACTCTCATCACTATCACTTGAACTTTCACCGTTTGATGAATCACTATTGCTTTCCCATGAAATGTAAGCTCTTCTTTGTTTTTTGAACTTCTTTGGTGGAGCTTTTCCTTTATCCTTTTTCATCTTTGGACAGTCTGGTTTCCCAAGACTTAACTGGGAAAAATGGGAGTACAAACCCAACGCCACATGACAACTTGGAGAAAATCCGAAATAAAACTTAACTGGGGAAAATGGGATTACCAAACCAACATCGCACCATATACCAATTGGTATGAACTCCCACTATCCTAGAAAAGAAACACAAGAGGATCATGTGTATACCAGCAAGAGTAACCTGGGAAAGCTTTCTTGGGGAATCCTTTTTTTTTAAAACTTCGGAGTTCGTCCATCCTTGGAATCACTACTTTTGTTCTACTTAAATCACACAATCTGAAGTAAAAAGTTATTTGTAAATTCTTTTCAAAAAACATTTTTATTATTAAATCTTTTTGTTTTGACAGTTACTATCAATAATAAATGAAATTTTGCAAACAGAATAAAATAAGAACTACAAAGAATTGGATAAAGGCTCAAACTTTATTAATAGAATGGTAGTCTACAAATGGTGAGACTCCATGGATGATTACAAAGTTTAGAAAATGGTAATATAGGGAAAAGGTACATTGAAATACAATGTGTAGCGGTAGAAATGTTGAGACTAAGCCATCGGATTGACTTGACTCAAACAGATTAAAATAAAAATCGCCACCGTGCTTTATTGTTTCCAAAGGAATGGGAAAAGAGCAATTAACCCAAAAGAGGGGGATAGATTCTAGGTAAGGGGTTTGGTTATTCAAAGGGAAGGAATTAGCACCCTAAACATCTATGGTACTCCACAGGAACCTCTTTGTAAAATCTGTATGTTTTGGCTATAAAATGTTGTGTACAAAAATTGATTTTAGGGATGAGGAAAGAAGTATTTTTTATGATTTTTGAACCCGCCGCGGTTGCGAACCTTTAGTTCCTACATACCACCTTCCATGCAATAGGGGATCAGGGTACCCATAGTTTACCTTTTAAAAAATTTAAAATACAAGTGTGTTGGTTAATTTTAAGAGACAAGACATCATCGTCTTATCCAAGTGGAAGAACATACTTACTACCCATGATTATTAGAAAGGATAATTTGGGTCATCTTAAAGTGGAGGATATGGCTTAGATTTTAAAATCAACAAAGCCTCGCTCAACACCCAAGTGGAAAATATCTCACTTCACTACATATTGTAGATTTATAGTAGCTCGCATCACTACAAGGACTGACAAGAGTCTAATCTTTTGAGAAATTTTTTAAGTAAAAAAGCCAAAATGTAAAAACAGTTTGAATGAGATTGATTGACTTTTAATCTTCTCACAAAAATGTCAAGGTATTGTTAAGTTGATTAAAGTTTGATTAAGAAAATATTTTTGAAAATGCATGGACTTAAGTCCAAGTTTATTATGAAAGCAGTTCAAGTTTAAAACAAGAAGAGTTTTGAAAAGGAGGGAGGAGATTTTTGAAATTAAAGAAGATGGGAGGAGATGAAGAGACTACCCTAAAGCATAAGGTAAAAGCTGGGGAAAAAAACTGTCTAACCAACAAGAAGCCAACACTTGACACAATGAGTCAATGTAGAATTCCATCCTTTGGATTTGAAACCAAGCAAACAATTGATAAACCTCTTAAGAATACCAAGCTTGATTTGCATTAAGTCTTCAAAAAAATTGGGCAGAGTAACAACTGTACACAAATGAATCCCAAATTACAGACAAAGTGTGTAATCGCAATAACCTGCGACAAAGAAAACAAACAACCCAATGTCCTGGGGTAAACCCCAAGAACTCTAGACAAAATAACAATCAAGGTCACAAAGTCTCAAGGTAGGCCACAACTTCTAATATTAAGTCCAAGAAATCCACCACTCCATAATGCCAAGGATAGTAACCAAGTAGTCCAAGTAACATTAAAGCTTTTAGGGTTCAAGTTGATTATTAGGTATCTTCAAAAAGAATATGAGAAACTCAAGTGAGCAAAATAAAAATGACATATAGATAAAGGCTCAAGTGAGCAAAGATAAAAATAGCATGAAATGTAAATGCTAAAGTAAATGGTACATAAAGTAAAAGCATAAAATAAAAGCATAAAAATAAAGTCAATTGTTAGGAATTAGTAGTTAGTTGGATGACCATCTTGAAACTTGCATTTTGGAACTCATTAGAGGAGTGGTAGAACCAAAGCCTCTCAACAACAAGTTGCATTTACTTTTTCTCAAGTATATCATCCATTTAAGAATTCTCAAGATAACACTTAATGATCAATGATGTTTAAGTGATCCACTTTGATCAAAATTGATGAAGTTCAATTAGAGGATTCGTAGGACCAAAGCCTCCTAATAATGGATCTCAAGGTTATTGGATCAAAGGGTTCAAATTAACATACTTAGGCTTGCAAACATTGGTTTGGGCCACGAATGATCATTTTCTCAAATCGGGACAAAATTTAGCGCTATGTTAAGCAATCGTAAGTGGACTTATATAGAAGTCGCACCTATTTTGAGGCCGGTCAATAGAAATCTATGCACCTCATGTTTTGAGACATGATATGTAAATCATGCTGCAATAGCATTTGGTACAATAAGAATGGAATAAGATGAAGAGTGAAGGGGAAATGAATAAACCACATTTGAACCAAAATTTTAATTAAACTACTATTAAAATCATTGATCCATTTTTATGGAGTTAGACTTAACACAATGGATCCAATGATGTTAATAAAGTTCATGATCAAAAATTTAATCCAAGATCAGCCATAATATATACAAAATAAAATTTTGTTTAAATAAAAGAAAAAAGGTTTTTAAAATGATTATAAAATGGAAATAAGAGAGAAAATTATAAACTATATTCAAATTAATCAATAAAAAATAGGTAAGACCATAGGAAAATCAGGAATTAGTTCAAATATTTATATAAAACGTTTGGTAATTTTTTAAAGGCAGAAACTATTTTTAAAATTAAAAGAAGTAGGTAAAATAAACCAAAAATGATAAAAAATAACAAAGTCAAAAATAAAAAATAAATGAGGTCACCAATATTTTTCAAAATGTCATTGGATCCTTTCCTATTTTTTTTAGAATTTAAAAATGAAGAAAAGTATTTTAAACATTTAAAACAACTCAAATAAAGTGAAAAATTATAAAAAATACCAAAACACAAAATAAAATTGTGAAAAAATAAGAGTCATAAAGAGAAAAATCAAAAGTATTTTCCGTAATTGTTTAATGTTTTTTGGAGTAAAAATGAATTTCCTTTGAATTTTTGAAATTTAAAACAATTTAAATATAAAAATCAGAAAATAAAATAAAGTAAAAAAATATGGACCAATGGATGAGAGTCAAAAAACATTAGTAAGATAATCCAACGGATCAGACACGTTGTGCATATCATGGTCATTATTGAATAAAGCACTGAATCACATATAAAATCAGATTAAAAAAAATGGCACACCATGATTGGTTGGAAGATGAGACGTTGGTCATCTTCAATCTTCAGCCAACGTGAAACACAGGTCCCTCAAACTGTAAAATCAGAAGCTCGGACCTATGTCATTTGCTCCGTCTCATCAAAACGAAGACAACCACACCTTCGCGAAAAATTTATATAAATTGTAGTTCAAACAATTTGGAAGAGAAGCTTTGAAAAGGGATTCGAAATTTCATTATCAAAATGTGCTTCCAGTTAAAAACAAATGTTGCGACTAGGACCAGGATAATGAGAGCTTCACAATAGTATTAAAGTTTGAGAGAATTGGTGAATAGATCTACCTATTGAAGTTAAGTTGCAGAGCTCTGAAACTGGACTGGGTTAGCACGATTCAGGGAGTTTTAGAGCTTAATTCTTCTTCTGTTAACTTTAGTGAGGTTCAAGGAAGTTGAATTGACAAAGAAAAATGATTGAGAAAAGCTATAAGAACAAATTCGAAGTTACATAAAATTGAGTTCAAGAGAGAGTTTGGCAGGGTGATTCTGGATTTATAAGCTTGAGGAAATGAATGAGGGATGACCCTCTATTTATAGCGAATCAAATGGGATGCTCAAGCGTGTGAAATGATGAAGTTTGGAGGGAAATTGTGTGAACCTAATACACGAGAAAAGTGTGATATGTTTTGCATCAAAACTCATCCAAACATTATGTTTTAAGGCTCTAATCCACTTTGGCAAGTTGGTTAAACGTGCTTAGACCAAAAACGCGTGCTAATTTGATGTTTAGAAGCTACAACATGAACTTCAAAATTTGACTTGTGGTGAAACTTAAGTTTCAAGTTACCAAATTCAAATCAATGGTGTGCATGATTCAGGGCATCTCAAGACTTGATTCTTGTTGCATTGGAAAGATGAAATTATAAACTTTACAATTTTCAAAGAATGGGATCAAATGGATGCTTGAGCTAAAAATTGTAATGAGTCAAAGTTGAGAAAAAAAAGTTGACTTTCTATACTTAGATAATTTCAAAGTTTTTCTTCAAAAATGACTTGTAATGTCTTGCATCCAAACATGGATTTCCACTTAAAATTTTCTTTTGACCAAAAAAGATGGCATGAAGTAAATCTCTTGAATGGAATTTTGAAACTTTAACCATTCAAAATCTCCAAAAATTGGGAGAGTTATGACTTGTTGAAGTTGGAAAACAATTCATGAAATGACCTATAATCTTTTGCATCCTTAGGGCATCTTCCATCCATTTTCACACTTTGCACATAAAAGAAAGGTTGAAGTTCACATCTTCAAGATCATTGTGGAGAAATAATGGGTTCAAGGTGATAAAAATTTATCAAGTTATGATCATTTGAAGTCACATAAGGGAATTTGAGGGTTCATCTGGAGGACTTGTAATCTTTCTTCATCATCAAGTTTCTTCCACACAAAATTTCTTTGAAACTTTTAAAGTGATTTGTTAATAACCCTTTGAAGAGAAGGATGTATTTGGAATAATTCAAAAATACCAAAAGATGAGCAAGATATACCCATTTTAATTTCAAAACCCTAACTCCTAGATAAAGAAAATGCCTTAGGAAACCTTTGCAATTTTGACCAACCTTCTTGCACAAATACCCTTGTCATGTGAATATAAGTTTTTGAGGATAATAAAGAGAAACCATAGCAACCATAACCACTTCCAAATCTTGTGAATTGATGGAGATATGTACTTGTGATAATTGAAATCTAAGACTTGTCCAATTGAGTCAAACCTCTTCAACCAACCCTTGTACTTTTGAACTAAATTTGACAACTTGAGGCATGATGAATCATAAAAGACTTTGTCATGACATTACTTCAAAACATATTTAATGATGATGCTTGAATCTCAATGAAGCTTTGTTGAGGAAGGCACATAAATGAACTCATGAATCCCTAGATCAATCTTCATGGAATGTATTGTGCTTTTACCTACAACATCAACAATTATGGAAAACACTCATTGTATTTATTAGTTAAAGGATAATCAATACAAAACATATATGATCATAAAATACAAGTCAAGGTGCTTGGTAATTCCTCCTAGAGAAAAAGCTAAATATAGGGATAAGAACCAAACCCTAATGTGATCTTGTTGTGATTGAATTGATATGATATGATGAAGGGATCTTAGGGGAAAAAATTGGGGTACAACAGTTGCCTTTATTTAAGTGTCTTCTATCCGGAGATATGAAGGTTAAAATCTTCGTGTCGACTCGATTGAAGATACTTAAATATAAAAAAAAACTATTTTTGGTCCTAAGATACCATGCAATGTTTATGATTATGAATGCAGATGAACAAATCTAAAGGGACACAAGACACCACTAGGGATGTAAAAAGTAAAAGAGGAAACAAAAGGAAAACTTGACCAGGAAAATAAATCACTGGCGAAGAAAAGACAAGACTTTGTTGGGGTAATTCCCAAGAGAGGATCTAAAGCATCGTCAACTCAAAAATTATAGAGAGAGTGTGAAGGATAACAGTGACCGACAGATAACTGTGAACTACCAACTCACAGAGGGGATAGCAAAAAAGTAACGTCGACCCACCGGGGAAAGGAATGGTAAGATAATACCAGTAAATTTCAAGATGTATTCAGTACTCATGACTGCGAACAAATGAACTTCTACTGAGAAACAAAATCTCAACAATGAACTACCTTCCATAATGACAAGGCTACCATTCATCGGAAAAAGATCTCAACAACGGACTGTCTTCCATAATGACAAAGCTACCATTCATTGGAGTAACAAAATCTCAACAACAAACTACCTTCCATAATGACAAGGCTACCAACCATTGGAGTAACAAAATCTCAACAACGAACTACCTTCCATAGTGACAAGGCTACAATCCATTGGAGTAACAAAATCTAAATAATGAATTACCTTCCATAGTGACAAGGATATAGTCCATTGGAGTAACAAAATCACAATAATGAACTACCTTCCATAATGACAAGGCTACCATCGATTGGAGTAACAAAATATCAACAACAAACTACCTTCCATAATGACAAGGATACCATCCATTGGAGTAACAAAATCTCAACAACGAACTACCTTCCATAATGACAAGGCTACCATCCATTGGAGTAACAAAATCTCAACCACGAACTACCTTCTATAATGACAAGGCTATCATCCACTGGAGTAACAAAATCTCAACAACAAACTACCTTCCATAATGACAAGGCTACCATTCATTGGAGTAACAAAATATCAAAAACGAACTACCTTCCATAATGACAAGGCTACCATCCATTGGAGTAACAAAATCTCAACAACGAACTACCTTCCATAATGACAAGGGTACCATCCATTGGAGTAACAAAATCTCCACAACAAACTACATTCCATAATAACAAGGCTACCATCCGTTGGAGTAACAAAATCTCAACAACGAACTACCTTCCGTAATGACAAGGCTACCATCCATTGGAGTAACAAAATCTCAACAACGAACTACTTTTCATAATGACAAGGCTACCATTCATTGGAGTAACAAAATCTCAACAACAAACTACCTTCCATAATGAGAAGGCTACCATCCATTGGAGTAACAAAATCTCAACAACGAACTACCTTCCATAATGACAAGGCTACCATCCATTGGAGTAACAAAATCTCAACAACGAACTACCTTCCATAATGACAAGACTACTATCCATTGGAGTAACAAAATCTCAACAACGAAATACCTTCCATAATGACAAGGCTACCATTCATTGGAGTAAAAAATTTGGATCTTCTCTGGGAGCCATCAGATTCACTAGGGGAAGTACAGGTTGCTCATATAAAGAGACCTGACACTTGCTGCTATGAGAAGGAATTGCAATAAAGACTTCATGAAGAAAGAAAATAGGGCTTCCTGGGGAAAGAGATAGAACTCCTAGAGAAATGCCAATAAATTCATGATGAGGAGATAAAAATCTTCTTATGTAAAATAAATGCACATTCTCAAACTAAAGCTCAAAGCTTGACGAAATCGAAATAAGAGTATTATTGAGGGTAGCCACTCCAAACAGAAATAAACCGGAATGAAGCAGCCAACCAAAATACATCTCGAGAAATAAACTCAAGAGGGAAACCCATTCCATCCAGACAACAAGCTGAAAAGAAGGATGAAACAAAATTCTTCCACGAGGGATAACTCAGTGGGGAAGTTGAAAGAATATACACTTTCTGCTTAAGATTGACACTTTATCGGAGAGAGGGTAACATAACTCTGCAAAACAGGGTAATATACCAACAAAATATTAAAAAAATGAAAATGAGAAATGATTATGCATGATGCTGGTATGAAAGTATGAATGTTACCATGTATATGTTGACATAATAGACATATGACACTGAGGGTACACACAAGACCAAACATGGGTACAATCAATACTCGGCTAACTAACAAACAGGATGGAAATTCTATAAGATAGTAAGCACCAACCGAGGAAACAAACTCCTATTTCAAAGCTTAAATTCACTAGGAAGGAACAAGATCAAAAACAGTAAATTAACACAAACATGGCGATATAACATCTTCCTCCAAGTTTCACCGGGGAAACCACACAGACTTCAGCGGGGAAACAAAATGTTTGAAGTTCACACTCCTGCCATGGTTGATTTTACTATGGAAAACAATATCACGTCATTGAGACATCAGTTGGGGATGACATACTGACTTTATTGGGGAGGGTAATACTATATCGTCAAAGGAGACATCGAGATACATTCTTTAATACTGAGAGTGATAATTGCACTAACTTCTCTGGGGAGAAAGTATGAAAACTCATGGGGACAACAATTTCCAAGAAGTATATCATCTCAACTTCACACGAGGAACTCAAGAAATCAAACACTACAGCAAGAAAACTTATGGGGATTTTAAATCCAATCCAGCACTTGGCGGGAAAAAACCCCAAAAGCTGATAACCGTTTTAAAACTTCTTAGATAAGACATTGTCCTTGCCTGAGTGTTGGGAAAACAAATAATATGCTAGTACTGCCTAAAGGAGATGCTTTGCTAATGAGTCCAACTCAACATGCATTAGGAGAAAATAGTTTTATTTATATGAGTGAAGCCTTTACTGGGGAATCTTGGACAGAGTCTTCATATCATGCAAACCTTTAAGTTTATCCGTCCCTGAAGCCACTAATTTTGTTCTCCTTGTATCACAAAATCTAAAGCAATAGGTAATTTGTAAATTCTTTTCAAAAATAATTTTTGTTATTTAATATGTTTTCTTTGATCATTACTATCAATAATAAATGAAATCTTTATAGGCTGAATAAAATAAGAATTGCAAAGAATTGGATAAAAGGCTTAAACTTTATTAATAGAATGGTAGTCTACGAATGACAAGACTCCACAGATAATTACAAAGTTTGGAACATGGTAATATATATTGGAAAAGATACATTGAATTACAATGACCACTATTCTCCCTAACAACTTCGATTTCCTGAGCCGAAACTTCGGTCGAAGAGTAGCAAGATCCAAACAGATTGTTACTCCATTGATCAAGTCTTGTCTGATGCAGTTACTTTCCAGAAAATCCATAACTTTTGCCGAGGTTGCCCTTGTGGGTTTTCAACATATCGGGAAAATTTAGTCTGTTTATGTCTCTAATTTTTGCCTAGACCTCCCTTTCTGATTTTTGGCCTATCGGGACGCTCCTTTTTTCCTAAGCTGTCCTTTCGGGTTTTCGTATTAGCGAGTTGTTCTTTTATTTTTTCTAGGCGAAATATTTCTTGACTGCATCAACATTCACAGGACGTGGGAACTCCTCTCCATCCATTGTTTCAAGAATCGGTGCACTGCCAAAGAAGGCTTTCTTGACAACAAATGGGCCTTCAAAATTGGGAGTCCACTTACCCCTAGAATCAGCGTTAAAAGACATGATCTTTCTGAGTACGAGGTCTCCTTCTCTGAATTCACTAGGTTTGACCTTCTTATCAAAAGCTTTCTTGATTCTCTTTTGGTATAGTTGACCATGACACAAAGTCGTCATTATTTTCTCTTCTATTAAATTCAGCTGGTCAAACCTGTTCTGGACCCATTCAGCTTCTGATAACTTGGCTTCAATTATTACACGCAAAGAGGGAATCTCAACTTCAATGGAGAGCACTGCTTCCATTCCATATACAAGAGATAATGGGGTTGACCCTGTTGAAGTGCGTACAGATGATTGATACCCATGCAGAGAAAAAGGGAGCATTTCATGCCATTCTTTATAAGTAACAACCATTTTCTAGATGATCTTCTTGATGTCCTTATTGGCCGCTTCAATAGCCACATTCATCTTTGGCCTGTAAGGAGATGAATTATGATGGATAATCTTGAACTCCTCACAAAGTTAAGACATCATTTTGTTATTCAGATTCAAGCCATTGTCAGTAATAATCCTACTAGGCACACCATACCAACATATGAGGTTGTTCTTTATAAAACACACTACTACCTATTTAATGACATTAGCATATGAAGTTGCCTCCACCCATTTGGTAAAATAATCAATTTCCACCAAGATAAAACGATTCCCATTTGACTCATTTGGTTCAATCATTCCAATCATGTCAATACCCCACATAGAGAAAGGCCATCGGGAAGAAATAACATTGAGAAGCATCGGAGGTATATGAATTTTATCAGCATAAATTTGGCATTTATGGCACTTCTTTGCAAATTTGTAACAGTCAGATTCCATTGTCAGCCAATAGTAACCTACCCTAAGCATCTTTTTTGCCATTGAATGTCCATTGGCATGGGTACCAAATGAACCTTCATGAACCTCTTGCATAAACATGTCTGCTTCGTGTCTATCCATGCATCTGAGCAAGACTGTGTCATGATTTCTTTTATACAGTACATCTTCTTTGAGGAAAAAGCTGCTCACCAACCTTCTCAATGTATTTCTATCCTTATTTGATGCACCAACCGAGTATTCTTGAGTATGAAGAAAATGCTTGATATCAAAATACCAAGTTTTTTCATATACCACATCCTCTGTTGTATACGCATGAGCCAATCTATCCAAACGTCGTATCATAATACGAGGCACATCATTCCAAGCATTAACTTGATACATAGAAGCCAGAGTTGCAAAAGCGTCCGCCATCTGATTTTCATCTCTTGGAATATGATGGAATTCAACTTTGTTAAAGAAGGGTAATAGTATTCTAGCATAATCTTTGTAAGGGATCAAGTCAGAGTGACGAGTATCCCATTCTCCTTTAATATGATTAATAACCAAAGCCGAATCACCATACACATCTAGAACCTTTATTCTAAGATCAATGGCCTCCTCGAGACCCATAATGCAAGCCTTATATTCCTCCATATTATTAGTACAATCAAATGTCAGCTTTGCAGTAAAAGGAATGTGTGACCCATGCGGAGTGATGATCACCGCACCAATTCCTTTTCCGTAAGCATTCACTGCTCCATCAAATACCATGCCCTATCAATATTCAGGATCTGGACCTTCCCCAAGAAAAGGTTCATCACAATATTTTACTTTCAAGAACATCACATCCTCATATGGAAAGTCAAATTTGACAGATTGATAGTAATCTACCGGTTGGTGGGCAAGATAATCCGCCAGCATACTGCTTTTTATAGCCTTCTGAGTGTGGTACTCAATGTCGTATTCGGACAATAACATTTTCCAGCGGGAAATTCTCCCGGTGAGATCAGGCTTTTCAAAAATATACTTAATTGGATCCATTTTGGAAATCAACCAAGTAGTATTATTCAACATATATTGTCGCAACCGCTTTTCCGCCCAGGCCAGAGCGGAACATGTCTTCTGCAACATAGAATATCGTGACTCACAATCAGTAAATTTATTATTGAGATAATATATGGCATATTATTTCTTTCCTGTTTCATCTTGTTGTCCCAAAATACAACCCATAGAACTATCTAACAAAGTCAGATACATGATCAATGGTCTTCCTTCAACGGGAGGGAGCAAGATAAGAGGTTCAAGCAGATAATCTTTGATACTTTCAAATGCCCTCTGGAAATCCTCTGTCCGCACACAACCCTGATCTTTCTTTAACAACTTAAAGATTGGTTCACATGTTGCAGTCATGTGGGAGATGAATCTGGAAATATAATTCAAACGCCCAAGGAAGCCTCTAACTTACTTCTCAGTCCTTGGCGCGGGCATTTCTTGGATCACTTTGACCTTATCTGGGTCAACTTCAATCCCTTTCTGGCTGACAATAAAACCCAACAACTTCCCTGATCAGACACCGAAGGTGCATTTATTTGGATTCAAGCAGAGACGATACTTCCTCAAACGCTGGAATAACTTTAACAAATCATCCACATGCCCTTCTTCGGTCTGTGATTTGGAAAACATGTCATCAACATATACCTCAATTTCCTTGTGCATCAGATCATGGAATAGGGTTGTCATAGCCCTCTGGTACATTTCACCAGCATTCTTCAACCCGAAGGGCATCACTCTGTAACACAATGTTCCCTAGGGTGTGATAAACGTTGTTTTTTCCATGTCCTCAAGAGCCATTCTTATTTGATTATATCTGGAAAATTCGTCCATGAATGAGAATACTTTAAGTTTTGATGTGCTATCAACTAACATATAATGTGCGACAATGGGAAATCATCTTTAAAACTAGCGTTTTTTAGATCTCTGTAATCTACGCACATGCGGACTTTCCCATATTTCTTTGGTACGAGCACAATGTTGGATATCCATTGAGGATACACTAATGTCACAAGAAAACCGACATTTATCTACTTTAAGACTTATTCTTTGATTTTTACTGCCATATCAGGGTGAGTTCTTCTCAACTTCTGTTTGACGGGTGGGAACTTTGGCTTCAAAGGTAAATGATGTTCCACAATATCATTATCTAAACTCGGCATATCTTGGTAAGACCAATCAAAGATGTCCACATACTCTTTCAATAGTTCGGTCAACCTGTTCTTCACATCAGGATGCAATGATGCTCCAATCTTGAATTCCTCTGGCTCCTCTTCTAAACCCAAATTGATTGTTTCTAATTACTCTTTATACGGCCGAATGGAATTTTCCTCATGCTCGAGCAACCGTGAAACCTCTTATGGAATCTCATCATATTATTCTTCTTTCGTCCCAAACACATGATATTCAAAGTTGGGAGAGGGTGCAGGGTCATTGCATTCAACAAGTTTATTATTTAATCTGCACATGTGATTTGTGATTGCTTTTAGAAACTGACACATATATCAAGTGATTATGCATATTTATTTTCAATTATTATTTTACTCAAAAGGTTTTTTATTATTACCATTTTCCATGAAAAAGTAGAAACATAAAAGACAAAATTTTGAGAATCAAAGACAACTTTTATTTATGATTTTAATGATCAAAGCAAACAGATAAGCCCATACAATATTAATTTTCATCTTGGGAAGAATGAAAGATTTTTGCAAAGAAAAAACAAATTACTTTGAGACATGGATGCAAGAGGGAACATCATAAGTGACCCAGTTTTGGATTCTGACTCCAAGCGTCACATAATTCGACATTTCTTGATCTTCTTCATCCTCCTCAATAGCATTAACTCCAGAAACAGTTGGATCGAGGTAGCCTCTATTGCGGAAAACATCATGATAGCTGTTCATAGTAGACTTTGACTTTAAATTTTCACCTTTGCCATTCTTGGCAGAGAATCCTAAACCAACCCTGTTCTTGTTCACTGGAGGATCAATGACCTGCCCCCATAATTTACTTGGACCATTGCGCACAACCTGCTGAGCATCCTTGAGTGAAGTCATAGAGTTATCATTCCCTCTTACATTATCAACAGATAGAGCCTGGAACTGCGTCCCCACAACAACTTCATCTGCTTCTACAATATTGAAAGACGATAGATGAGATATCAACAATGCTTGCTCTCCATTTATAATAACCACTTTTCCTTCACACACGAATTTCAGCTTTTGGTGTAAAGTGGAGGCGACGACCCCTGCTTCATGTACCCATGGTCTTCCCAATAGACAACTATATGCGGGTACAATATCCATGACTTGGAAAGGGATCTGGAACAGATACGGGCCTATGTGAATAGGCAGATCGACCTCCCAAATAACCCACTTCCTTGACCCATTAAAAGCTTTGACAATAATACCACTTGGGCACATAGGAGCCCCTTGATATTTCGACTTCATCAGTGTACTCCTTGGTATCATATTCAAGGAGGATCCGTTATCAATCAACACATTTGATAGTGAATCGCTTTTATAGTTCATGGATATGTGGAGAGCCAAATTATGATTCCTCCCCTCGTCAGGCAATTCATCATCGCAAAAGCTTAGGTTATTACATGATGAAATATTACCTACCACACTGCTGAATTAATCCAATGGCATGTCATACTCCATGAAGGTCTGGTCTAACACCCTTATTAAAGATTCTCTATGGGCAACAAAGTTCATCAAAAATGACAAGATATATATATCTTTGAAGGAGTCTGCAATAACTGATCCATAATTCGGTAGTCACTCATTTTGATTATCTTCAAAATATCATCTATGTCCTTCTCCAGGGTAGTACCACTGGATTCCCCTGCAGCCTTCTTATCTTCAACACTTTTCACAGCCTTCTTACAAGTATTATCATTTCCTCGAAGAATCGGTGTAAATACACGACCATTGTGGGTCACTCTACTAGTCTCAGCAATATTTCCAAAACTAGACAAAGGCTGGATGGGAACTTCCACACCATCCTCTAATATTGTAGCATTATATTTGTACGGTACACCTTTGTCTGATTTGTAAGGAACGAGCCCTGGCAAGTAAATAACCACAGGGGCAACAACTAGCTTGCTACAGTATTCAATTTCAACAGGGGAAGAATCACTGAAACACAATACAATCACATTCACACCTTCTTCAGAAAACTTGGACATCAAAGAATCATCGACAAATAACATACCCTTATCTGAAGAAAAGAATTCATTCGTGGAAGCATATTCATCATCTGATTCCTCCTCAGCCAAATAAACCTCAATCTCATTAACCTCATGGTAATCATCTCTTTGGCTTGAAACCTTGAGATTTCCATTATCAAACAACAACTAAATACCTTTTCTCACAATTGAACATCCTCGGGAGTCCCTGCAGCAAAACCGGAAAGATCCTTAGTAGTGTTATACCTGACCAACCATGTGGCAGAAAGTAGCATGCAATTGTACGAGATCATCATTCATATGTTCCACATCAAAGATCCTGAATTCTCCAGGACATCCAAAGACCATGTTCACTTCCTCCTCATACTCTACCCTAGGCCTGATTATATGGATGAGGCCCTCATCCATCATCTCCTGTAAATCATCCTTTATCTTATCACAACCTTGTATATTAGTACTACAGATACCACAACCAACATGGTCATGAGTATAGTAACTAAACTCGTAAAGGTCTGCATGTATATTTACTAAGTCTCCCTTAACCAAGTTAATATCATAAATGCGGAAGTCCCCTAGACAACCATCAACCATGTTAACAACATTCTCTCCTCCATGTTTTGGGAGAGGATTATCTTTTACGTTAGGACTGACATCTTTGAAGGACAAAAGGTCAGATCTAACCATTTTCCGTACCTCAGACTTCAGATTATAACAATTTTCTACATTATTCCCTGGTACACCCTGATGAAAAGTGTAACGCTATGATATTTCATTATTTATTTAATTAAATATTTTTGAATATTTTATATTAATTCGAATTTTTATCGTCGAAGTCAGAATTATTTTATTATGGCATGATAAATAATCAAATTTAATTTGGTGGAATTAAGTTAAAGTATTATTTTATTATTAAGCTAAATATGAGTGTGTGCTTAATTTGTGGTGTTATGAAGTAATAGGGGAGTATGTCCCTTAGGCCCATTTAGATTTATTAAGAGATATAATACATTATAATAGAAATAGAGTTAGAGAAGAAAGAGAGTTAGTGTTATCAGAAAAAGAAGGAAAAAGAGAGGAGAAATAAGAATAGGGTTTAGAGAGGAGAAGAAGAACAAGAGAAGGTTGCTTCTAGTGTCAAATTCCCAGAAATTCCATTGAAATTCTTTAGAGATGCACTCAATCCAAGGTAAGGATGGGGTTCTTGCTAAATGAATGGGAGTGTGATGAATTTTATTTGGGGTTTAGGGTATTAGTTTCTCTACTATTTTGTGCAAAAAGATTGGTTGTATTGCTATTAAAATTAACAATTGATTTGAGTTGTGTTATTATTTGTTGTATTTCAACTGTGTTGGGTTAGTGTTAAGCTAGGATAGATGGGTGAATTGAAACAAGGAATAGACAAGAACAAGGCATATGTGTAAAAGGGAGGCAAAAACTGGTTTTTAAGCTTCAGGCCTCCTGACACGGGTCATGTCAGCTGACACGGGAACCCATGTCATCCCCTGCATTCCACGCCTTTCCCTTTCCTTCTTCTAACACAGCCGTGTCAGATAACACAGCCACCCGTGTCAGCTGCTGTAGCAAATTTTTCTAAACTTAGAATTATGCAATTTTTCTGACCCGATTCGTCCTGTTTGATTCTTATGCAAACCAAAACATAAAATATGGTGATAGGGAATAAAAAATCAATTAGTTGAACGAAGAAATGATTAAGTAACTACTAAGTTCTTGTGTAAAACCATTGATCGATAGCCAAATTAGGCAATATAATTAGTTGTTTGGAATTTAACGAAATTTGACCTGGTAACTAAGTTTAATTAGTAGGTAATTGTGGATATGTCTTTTTGTTGAAATTATGTCGATTACGCCAAATTGCCGGTACAGTTGGTTAAGTCATTCGTCCAGTTTATGGACATTGTTGATTATAGGTCTTATGACCAATGTTGTGTTATTTTGTGTTGATCGATGAATATGCTGTTGTTGTGAGATATCATTGTGTATATGTGGAATTCGCTATTGATAATGTGATTATGAATTATTTCTGTGGGTAGCCTTATGGTGTGAATCCTAGTGAATATATAATGAATATGTTGTTGCCATGAAAAGTTGTTAATTCCGTTGACATGTTGTGTTGTAGGCCTTTGGCCAATGTTGAACGGTGTGATTTGTTGTTATGTCGACCATTGTTATGTTGTTGTTGTTGTTGCATTGTCGAGTTATGGTTGTTTATATGGTTGCATAACATAGCATTAAAGTTGGCCTGTATTGGCATGTTTTAAGTTGGAGCGAATGCTCACCTATGTTGACCTGGATTGGCATGTGCCAAGTTGAAGGCTTTTCCTTATGCCTCGGAATTACTGGCAAATATTTATGCCTCACATAGTTTCGATTTGCATATTCAAGTCACTGTTGAATTGTGGTGTTGATGATTTGTGAAGTGTTGAGTTATCGTTGTATGAAGTGGTGATTCTCTTTATTCTTTACCTAATATATTGTTTATCATAACCCTATTTGTATAGTTTGATATCTCACCCCTTCTGTTTGAATTTTGCCCTTCGTTGGTAACGTGCATGTAACCAAGATGAGTAGCCGATAACCTTGTTAGTTCGAGTTCAGTGTCATTTGCTGTGATATGTAGCACTCGGGGGGAAATGAATGCTTGTCTATTTTGTTGTTTAATTATTGAACCTTATGTTGTTATTTGAGGAGTTTATTATATTGATGTTGTTTCATGATTCAAAAGATGCTATACCTTATTTTGAGAATTATTATGAATCTGCTGCGTAATTAATCAAAGTTGGGTTTATGTTATGGAGACTATATTTATGAGTTATGTTCATTCTGCTTCTTTAAGTGTTATGTATCTATTTTAAAAGCATGACAAGTTTATATGTTTTTGTTGAATATGTGACACCCTGATTATATTGAAAAATTTTATACTATGATTTTTCGATTAATTGCTTGGGGTAGAATTAGGGTGTTACATTTAGTGATATCAGAGCAAGTCGGTCCGTCTGGCTAATTTATCGAGTCGTAGTTGTTTAGAAATTGAGTATTATTAGTTTTCTAAATGTTGTTTGTGTGGAAGTAATATGATAAGATGTCTGGAAGGAACGATGTTGCGATTGCTCCTGCTCTGCAAGCGATGGCTCAGGCTATGCATAATCAGCCTAATGCTGATGAGAATGCTGAATCTTGTAGTTTGATGACTTTCCAAAGGGAGAATCCTCCGGTGTTCAAGGGTAAGCATGATACTGATGGAGCACTAGATTGGTTGAAGGATATTGAGAGGATCTTCCATGTGATGGATTTCATTCCAGCGCAAAAGGTTCGATATGGCACTCATATGCTAGCAGTTGAAGCTGATGACTGGTGGCTAGAGATTCATGCATGGTTGGAAGCTGTAGATGAGGAAATCACTTGGGTTGTGTTCCGTAGGAAGTTTTTGAGTAAGTATTATCCTGACGATGTTCGGAGTAAGAAGGAGATTGAGTTCTTTGAGTTGAAGCAAGGGGACAAATCCGTCACTGAGTATGCTGCTAAGTTCATTGAGCTAGCTAAGTTCTATCCACATTTTGACGGTGAAGGTGCTAAATTTTCTAAGTGCATCAAGTTTGAGAATGGGTTGCGCTCGGAAATCAAGAAGGCTGTTGGATATTAGAAGATTCATGTCTTTTCTGATTTGGTAGATAGTTGCAGGTTCTTTGAAGAGGACAACAATGCTCATCACAAGATTGTTAATGATAAGAGAGGCAAGAATCAACAGAACCGTGGCAAGCCTTATGATGCTGGTAGGGGTAAAAAAAGAGTTGCTCATGGTCAGAGGACTAGTAGGGGAGATGCTCCTGCTAGAGTTGTATGTTTCAAGTGTGGGCAACTTGGTCATAAGAGTAATGTGTGCACTACTGCTGATGGAAAGGGATGTTTCTGTTGTGGTAAGATTGGGCATGCGATATCTGACAACAAGCATAGAGATATGATATGTTTCAATTGTAGGTAAGAAGAACACATTTGTAGTCATTTTCCGAAACCAAAGAAGGCATAAACTGGTGGTAGGGTGTTTTCTTTGGTTGGGACTGTGTTGGCTAGTGAGGACAGAATCATCAGAGGTACATGTTTCATTAATAGTACTCCTTTAATTACTATTATTGATACTGGTGCTAATCATTGTTTTATTGTTGCTGATTGTGTTGAAATATTGGGTCTTGTGTTGTCTTCTATGAATAGAGAAATGGTCGTCGAGATTTCGGCTAAGGGATCAGTGACTACTTCTCGTGTGTGTTTGAATTGCCCTTTGTCGATCTTCGACAAATACTTTGTTGTTGATTTGATTTTTTTCCGTTAAGAGGGTTAGATGTGATCTTGGGTATGAATTGGTTAAAGTATAACTATGTTCATATCAATTGCTATAACAAATCTTTGAGGTTTTCTACTCCTGAAGAAGAAGAAGTTGGTTTATTGACTTGTAAAAAGTTACGGCAATTGATGCAAGATGAAGCACAAATGTTCTCGTTGATGGCATCGCTATCTATTGAGAACCAAGTTAGGATTGATGAGTTGCAGGTGGTGTGAAAATTTCCTGAAGTGTTTCTTGATGAAATTACTGAAGTACCGCCAGAAAGAGAAGTTAAGTTTGCGATTGATCTTGTACCTCGTACCAGACTTGTTTCTATGACACCATACAGGATGTATGCATCTGAATTGTCTGAATTGAAGAAGCAGTTAGAAGAGTTGTTTGAGAAAAAGTTTGTAAGACCAAGTGTATCACTATGGGGAGCGTCTGTGTTGTTAGTAAAGAAGAAAGATGGAAGTATGAGACTTTGTGCCGATTATCGACAGTTGAATAAAGTGACGATTAAGAACAAGTATCCGCTTCCGAGTATTGATGACTTGATGGATCAATTGGTGGGTGCAAGTGTGTTTTCTAAGATTGATTTGAGGTCAGGATATCACCAAATTAGAGTGAAAGAAGATGATATTCGGAAGACCCCATTCAGAACTCGGTATGGACACTACGAGTATTAGGTGATGCCTTTCGGTGTTACTAATGCGCCGGGAGTATTCATGGAGTACATGAATCATATATTTCATACTTATTTGGATCGGTTGTGGTGGTATTCATTGATGACATTCTGATTTACTCTAAATCAGAAGAAGAACATGAAGGGCACCTAAGAGTTGTATTGCAAGTTTTGAAAGAGAAGAAGTTGTATGTGAAGTTGCCCAAGTGTGAATTTTGCTTGCATGAGGTTAGTTTCCTTGATCATGTCATTTCTGGTAGTGGCATTACCGTGGATCCTTCTAAAGTTGATGTTATATTGGAATGGGAAACTCCTAAGTTGGTTACCGAGATTAGAAGCTTCTTGGGATTAGCCGGTTACTATAGACGGTTTATTGAAGGTTTTTCTAAGTTGGAACTTCCGTTGACTAAGTTGACTTGTAAAGGTAAATCCTTTGTGTGGGATAGTCGATGTGAAGAAAGTTTTACCGAGTTGAAGAAGAGGTTGGCGTCAGCTCCGGTTTTGATTTTGCCTAATCCAGGAGAAACTTTTGTTGTGTATTGTGATGCTTGTCTGATGGGGTTAGGTGGTGAACTCATGCAAAATAGTAAGGTGGTTTCTTATGCGTCGAGGAAATTGAGGACTCATGAAAATAATTATCCTACGCATGATTTAGAATTGGCTGCAGTTGTCTTTGTGTTGAAAATCTGGAGGCATTATCTTTATGTTTCTAGATTCGAAGTGTTTAGTGACCATAAGAGTTTGAAGTATCTTTTTGATCAGAAAGAGTTGAATATGAGGCAGCGAAGGTGGTTAGAATTGTTGAAGGATTATGATTTCGGTTTGAATTATCATCTAGGATAAGCTAATGTTGTGGCTGATGCTTTAAGCCGAAAGACTTTGCACATGTCGACAATGATGGTTAAAGAGTTGGAGTTGATCGAGCAATTCCGAGATTTGAGTTTGGTTTGTGAAGTGACACCGCATAGTGTTATGTTGGGAATGTTAAAGATTAATAATGACTTTTTCAACAGTATCAGTAAATCTCAAAAGCTAGATGTGAAGTTGGTGGATAGGATGATGGGAATCGATCGATCTGAGAATGATGATTTCAAGATAGATGCGCAAGGTGTATTGAGATTCTGCGATCGTATTTGCATTCCTGATGATGAATAGATTAGGAAAGTGATTCTTGAGGAAAGTCATAGAAGCATTTTAAGTATTCATCCAAGAGCTACTAAAATGTACCGAGATTTGAAAGGTTTGTTTTAGTGGCCTGGTATGAAGTGTGATGTGGCACAATTTGTGTATGCTTGTTTGACTTTCCAGAAGTCAAAGTTTAAGCATCAGAATCCTGCAGGTTTGATGCAACTGTTAGAGATTCCAGAATGGAAATGGGACAGCATTTCAATGGACTTTGTAATGGGATTACCTAATACCTTGAGAGGACATGATTCGATATGGGTGATTATTGATAGGCTTACGAAGTCGGCACACTTTATACCTATTAACATCACATATCTGATTTCGAAGTTGGAAGATATTTACATCAGAGTAATTTTGAAGTTGCATGGTATTCCTTTGTGTATTGTGTCGGATCGAGATCCAAGGTTTACTTCTGATTTCTGGAAAAGTTTGCAAGAAGCGTTGGGATCTAAGTTGAGGTTGAGTACGGCGTATCATCCTCAGACAGATGGTCAGACCGAGAGGATGATTCATTCGTTGGAGGATCTGTTGAGGGCATGTGTTCTTGAGCAGGGAGGTTTGTGGGATACTTATCTTCCGTTGATTGAGTTCACTTACAATAACAGTTACCATTCGAGTATTGGGATGGCACCTTTTGAGGCGTTGTATGGTCGGAGGTGTAGGACTCTGTTGTGTTGGCATGAATCTGGTGAAAGTGTGGTACTTGGACCTGAGATTGTTCGAGAGACTACTGAGAAAGTGAAGTTTATCCGAGAGAAGATGAAGGTTTCTCAAAGTAGACAGAAAAGTTACCATGACAAGAGAAGGAAGAATTTGGAATTCCAAGCTGGTGATCATGTGTTTTTTAGAGTCACACCTGTGACTAATGTTGGGTGAGCTTTGAAGTCTAAGAAGCTTACTCCTTGTTTTATTGGTCCGTATTAGATATCAGATAGATTTGGGAAAGTTTCTTACCGAGTGGCGTTACCGCCAAATCTTGCTAATTTGCATGATGTGTTTCATGTATCGCAACTTCGGAAGTATATTCCCGATCCGTCTCCGGAAGTATATTCCCGATCCGAAAATATATTATAATAGAAATAGAGTTAGAGAAGAAAGAGAGTTAGTGTTATCAGAAAAAGAAGGAAAAAGAGAAGAGAAAGAGGAATAGGGTTTGGAGAGGAGAAGAAGAACAAAAGAAAGTTGCTGCTAGTATCAAATTCCCAGAAATTCCATTGAAATTCCTTAGAGCTTCACTCAATCCAAGGTAAGGATGGAGTTCTTTCTAAATAAATGGGAGTATGATGAATTTTATTTGGGGTTTATGGTATTAGTTTCTCTACTATATTATGCAAAAAGATTGGTTGTGTTGCTATTAAAATTAACAATTGATTTGAGTTGTGTTGTCATTTGTTGTATTTGAACTGTGTTGGGTTAGTGCTAAGCTAGGATAGATGGGTGAATTGAAACAAGGAATGGACAAGCACAAAGCATATGTGTAAAGGGAGGAAAAACTAGTTTTTAAGCTTCAAGCCTCCTGACATGGGTCGTGTCAGCTGACACGGGCACCCGTGTCATCCCCTACATTCCACGCCTTTCCCTTTCCTTCTTCTAAAACAGCCGTGTCAGGAAACAGAGCCACCCGTGTCAGCTGCTGTAGCAAATTTTTCTGAACTTAGAATTATGCAATTTTTCTAACTCGATTCGTCCTGTTTGATTCTTATGCAAACCAAAACATAAAATATGGTGATAGGGAATAAAACATCAATTAGTTGAACGGAGAAATGATTAAGTAACTACTAAATTCCTGTGTAAAACCATTGATCGGTAGCCGAATTAGGTAGTATAATTAGTTGTTTGGAATTTAACAAAATTTGACCTGGTAACTAAGTTTAATTAGTAGGTAATTGTGGATATGTCTTTTTGTTGAAATTATGTCTATTACGCCAAATTGCTGGTACAGTTGGTTAAGTCATTCGTCCGGTTTATGGACATTGTTGATTATAGGTCTTATGACCAATGTTGTGTTATTTTGTGTTGATCGATGAATGCGCTGTTGTTGCGAGATATCATTGTGTATATGTGGAATTTGCTATTGATAATGTGATTATGAGTTATTTCCGTGGGTAGCCTTATGGTGTGAATCCTAGTGAATATATAATGAATATGTTGTTGCCATGAAAAGTTGTTGATTCCGTTGACATGTTGTGTTGTAGGCCTTTGGCCAATGTTGAACGGTGTGATTTTTTGTTATGTTGACAGTTGTTATGTTGTTGTTGTTGTTGCGTTGTCGAGTTATGGTTGTTTATATTGTCATATAGAATATCATATCATAGAATTAAAGTTGGCCTGGATTGGCATGTTTTAAGTTGGAGCGAATGCTCACCTATGTTGGCCCGGATTGACATGTACCCCAAAATTTGCCCTCTCTTTTTTCAAGACATTTTATCACAAGGATTTTCCAAAAAACTCAAATTTGCACAAGTACAAAACAGACAAAAAAAGGTCAAAGAAGAAAAATTGATTTTTCTTGACAAAATTGAAGAAAAATAAGGGTGCTTCGTTTCATGCTAGTTTCGATTGGGAATATAGCCTTCCTTCGAGCAAGTTTGATTCATCCTTCGATTGGGCATTTGGGCCTTCTTCAATGTAAGCTTGGATTTACATCATTTGATTGAGCATTTTCCTTCTTCGAGTGAGCTTTGGTCCTCACGCTTCGATTGAATATTTGGGTCTCCTTCGATGCAAGCTTTGATTTACATTGTTCGATTAAGCATCTGGCTTCTTTGATCAAGTATTTGTCCATAAGTTTCATTTGGGCATTTGACCTCTTGCAGGTTTGCTTTGATACGCTAAAATAGTTCCTGCATGCAAGCTTCATTTGGATAATGGCTCCTGCATGCAAGCTTGGATTTCACCATTGGCCCCTCATCCGTTTACCTTGGATTCAAAAGTTTTCGATTTGATGAATGGCTACCTTCCTGTGAATTTCGATTTCATCTTCACTTTTGCTTCCAACGCGCCTTCATATCACCTTCAAATCCATCTGCAAACCCTTCAATACGCCATAGTGTTGCATTATGACACACAACTTGGTGGCCCATTCGAAGGACTTTCCATGGTTGGGGAATAATTGGTTTTGCTTACTTTTGAGTCTGGTCGAATGCTTGGGCCTAAGTGATCAAAAGTAAGAGGACTTAAAATGGCATATTAAGCTGAAGAGGGACATTCGAAGAACACACAATTGGTCCATTTGAAGGACACATAACTGGTGGAAACGAATGTTGCTTTGTTGAGTCTGGTCGAAGGTTATGGAAAGATGAAGGATTCGATTAAAAGGGAAAAGTTGTCCATAGGTCAGGCTACATAGGCCTCCAACTTGTGCCTCACTCCATATTAAATTGTTCTTCAAGCCAACTTGCTCTTGATGACATCACTACCTTTTAAGAAAGTTTTTGAGCCTTGCGCCTGTCTCTTCTGCACATTTTCCCCGATAAACTAGGAGCCACCCATCTAAACCATTAATTTTGGTACTTTTATCTTGGGATTATAAAAAGTTGACACAAGTGGATGTTGGCCTTTCAAAGAAACTATATTTTATTCTTTCACAAAGTTGCTCATTCCAAATTTTTTCTCTATAAATAGAGAGTTCATTTGCACATCAAAAGGGGGCTTGAGATGCTGAGGGGGGAGGCAACAAGAGAAAACGCTGGCAGATTTTGGCTGTGTGGGAAGAACCTTCAAAAAACTCTCAAACTCTCAAGATTCCCAAACACTAAATACACTCTAAAACCTATAATCTAAAGAAACACAACACATGTTTCTTTCCTCTTTAGAATCCAGTAGAGAGAACACCACACCTGTTCTTCTCCTTCGAATCCAGAAATAACAAACACCTCCCTCACACCTCCTGACCTTCGAATCTAATCAAAGGAACATCACACCTGTTTATTTCCTTCGAATCCAGGAGCATCTAGTTCAACCACTTAAAAGTCCAGCACACGTTCTAGCCTCCAGCAAGGTAAGTTGCTATAAACCTTGAACTTTTCGTTTCTTGCATAACATGTAAATACAGTTCCTTTTCATTTCAAACATGTATATACTATTGCTCTTCTTTTCATTTCCATCCTTTTAATATGTTTCATGGTTAACAACCTTCTTGGTTTTTGCTCTTTGTATATTTAAACATGCTTTAAAGACTAACCTGGACCTAAGGTAATGTTGGCATGGCTTTAGGACATGTTGCTATTCAAACTCAAACGAAATAAACAGGAAACAGGAAGTTGGAAATGAAGCCTTTGGCTTCCATACTGGCCTCCAGGCCCCAAACGAAAGGCATAATATGCTGGCCTCCAGGCCCCAATCGAAATACACAACATGCTGGCCTCCAGGCCCTAATCGATAGATACAACATGCTGGTCTCCAGGCCCTAATCGAAAGTCATGCCTTCACCCCTTTTCAGGCCAGATCGAAGAGAGCCAGAAAGTGCAGAATTAAAGGGTTTGTTGCCCTAAATCGAAAGATCCATTTTTCTTGCTTTTACCTTATTTTTGCCTTTATATTTTCATGCAATTCAATATGGTTGTAATAGTGTAGGATTTTATCTTTCTGCACTTTTGACTTTATACAAAATGTTAGTAATTAGGGTGTATGGCAAGATAAAATCAACAAGTAGACCACCATGATCCAAAGACAAAAATGCATGCAATCAAACACACTTTGCACACATGCACCTCTAGGGTTAACTCCATTTGTTGCCTTATGAAAAATAGTCATGTTATGCATGCGAGATGTCTTAGCAAAAACAATTAAAATACAAGATCATAGTCCCTCAATGACGCTTCAAATGTTGCCTCACAAATTATCTTAGTCCCTCAAGATAAATGCTAAGATACCTCACAATATTGCTATCATGATTATACGATGACCCACACACATCCCTTCACATCCAATGATGGAGATTCTTACCAAATCAATGGTAAGATAACAACATCTAAAGGAGGAGGAAAAGAACACTAAATACCTTTGAGTAGGTAGGTTGTTCCTAGTTTCTTGCTTGCTCACAACAAAACATTTTATACACCAATACTTTCATTTTGAAACATTTTTCAAAAGACAAAACTTTGTATGCATTTTTATAGAGACGAGAATTATTACAAAGACACCTTTTCAAAATCACTTTAAAAAATAAAAACTTCTTTGAACTATTTTCCAAACAACACTTTGTATGCATTCTTATAGAGACGAGAATCATTACAAAGGCACGTTTTCAAAATACTTTCAAAACCACACCACAAAGCACACTTTCAAACAAAAGCAATGATCTAGCAAGCAACTAAGAGCCCATAAATGACTATGGATGAAAAGGGTGCTAACACCTTCCCTTTTCTGCCCCCCGAACTCAAGAAAATAATCTCAAAGTTCTTTCCTGTTCTTTTCACCCTTTCCTTTATTTGGATAAAAGAAAAGTCGGTGGCGACTCTTGTTATCCGCAACAATTGCGATCAAACACAAAACATCCCAAGTCAGTTCTCCCACTGTGTTATAGAACTGGAGACTCTGCTGGGGAATATTTAAAAGTGGGGTTACCTTAGAGCTAGATCACCTTTACTTTCTTTCCTTGTTTAACTTGCTTGCTTTACATTATGGTTCCTTGTTTGGGCTTGATTTAATCCTCTACCCGGATCTGGGATACCTTTTTAGGTAAGTAGCAATAGATTATGGAAATTGTACGGCGTAAACCGATATGGTTGAAGCAATGGCTACGTTAGTGTGACGCATTTGTTGGTACCGGTATCCCTTATGTTGAACCGAGGAGAATACGGGGCCGTTGAGCGGCATCATGAAGCACTAACTGACCTTAGAACCTTAATTGAACAACTTGGCCATTAGGAAGTAGTGAGGTAACTAGTTTCGGTGGAAAGATGAAAATTGGTTGATACTCGATACTACACATTGAGATTGGACTTTTGGGATATCTCGGCCGCAAGAAAAGATTGATTATGCTAAGACAATGCCTAAAAGAAAGGTCAATGATATTGAGATCCTTTAGAACCCGATTACTATTTCTAGGACAGGTTGAGCCAACTAAATTTCAAGAGGGTACTTACCTACAAACTCCATGCAAGCCTAAACCTAAGGACTTGTCTGCTTTGTGTGTATATGACTTATTTGTACATAACAATTTGCGTTCTTTGCATATTTGTACATAACATCATAACATCATACCATAGCATTTTCAATAACCATTTCAAGGATCTCAAGGGGCCTATGATGCAGGGTCACATTGAACTAGACGTCTATCAAGGGGCAAGAGGATTTATTTTCCTCTAACCAAATGCCGTCAAGATCAAAGCACGGTAACTTAAATCAAGGGCTACAACCCACTTGACGTTGTGAGCTTAATTCTCGTGGAAGGACATCCACCGATACAAAGTTATCTAATAAATGTTGTTGATCAAAATTCAACTTCTAACATTTTCTTGTGTTTATCCCGTGAGATCCTTGAAAACATTGCATCCACATATCATGCATATCATCATAACAGGTTTTCCCGCACACAGGTCTCTCATCTGCTTATTGTTTATTTCAGTAGAGATGGCTCTAGAACAGACTATCAAGGACATTTAGATTCAAAATTCTCAACTATAAGAGATGTTCTTGAACCTATCCAAGGGACAAGAAGAGTTGAAAACATTGTTCATTGAGAGCATGACCAATGACGATCCTGAAGGCGACAAGGAAAGTCAAATAAGACATTTGCAAGCGGAGGTAGCAACGATGAGAATCCAAATGTTGGGACAAATGGCTCTCATCAAAAACTTAGCTCGAGGATAAGAAGAGCTAAGAACCCTCGTAAAAAAACTTCATCAAGACGGTTGCAACCGTATGAAACAAATGGTCAAGATTGGGGATAAAGGCACTACTCAGCCTCCCATGAGACAAGAGGTTGGCTTGGTGGAGAGTAGACCTTCCCAATTTGCTACTAAATCACGAGCCCAACAACAACCTCGCCAACAACAATGGGGTAATCGACGTAAGCAGGATATATCCAATAGGCAATATACCAAACTCAACATGCTGTTGTCGCAAGTCTTGTAACACATATTGAATTTGAATTTGGTCACATTGGAGGATCCTCCTCGAAATCCTAATACTTATGCTCCTAGCTACCATCCCAATAAAAGGTATGTGTATCACTCCAATAGTCCGGGGCATGATACTGATAGTTGTTGGATGCTGAAATATAAAATTCAAGAATTGATCGATGAAGGAGCGTTGGAGTTCACACAAGATGGTCAAATTGAATTTTTCTGTCGTCCCTCAAGCACACACTATCTGAAGTGACAAGTTCAGACAAAGAGGCTTCTTTTCATTTTGAATTTTCAATTGTAATCTCTTTTGTTGTTCAAACACTTATCTATTAATGTCAAACTTTGTTTCATTAATGGATTTCGTATGTTTGTCTTGAATTGATGCATTCGTTATCACTATATTTAAAATATGCTTTTTACTCCCTTTATATTCAAATCTTGTTTTAAAAGTTGTCAGCCTTTAGAGGGAGGATGACGAAAACAATGCTTTAATCCCATACAGTATGCTTTTGGACAGACCTTGATGATGATGTACATGCGTTATTTCAAATCCTAAACACTGGAGTTATAAGGAAGATAATCCCTAGTCAACCCCTTCGATCCAAAGAAGTAGAAGTTTTCTTTTTCACATAAATTGAAACCTTTAATCAGAACTTGGGGAAGGGTAGTCTCTCAGTTAATTCAAATGCACGTTCAGTCGCAAAATTTCACTTCGTATACAACGAATGACATCAAAAACATTCCTTCCGAACCAAAATATGGTGATGGTTCCCCATCAAATAGGCAGTCATTATCTCTCAAAAGAAAATCCCACTAAGTCAAAACCTACGAAGGAGACTTAAGAAAAACGGGGGTATCCCGCTGACTATAATCTCAAAAACAGGAACAGTCAGGCAAAATCAGGGATAATAAATCAAAAAAAGAGGTCACTACAAATCCTCAACAACATGGAAAATATGGAAAAAATGTCTGCTTTCCAACAAACTTAACTTGTCTGAACCATCACCAAGACGCCATTTCAGACTCAACTGGAGTTCAAACGCACAATTAACTGAGTTTAGGACTGAAGAACATCACGAAGAATGGGAGGGTACAAATACAATTTGAGTCTTTATCCTTTGTTTCTTAAACCATGAACCAAGCCACGCTACAACCCATCAAAAGTCCTAATTGAAGCATAGGTTAATTCGAAAGCATACCGTTACAAAAGGTATCTTGACTCCTGTAAGGTTTACTCCAAATCCTGAGTTGAATTCATATTCTTAAAAATATTATTTTATCTGCTAAAGATGCATTTTCAAAACTTCAAGACAAGCATAAACTTTTCATTATTTGAACATCGCTTTTTGCATTTGGCTATTTATTTGACAACGGAGAAATTCACACGACGAATATCCAGTAAACAAAAACTCTCTCAGTGAACAAAATCACTTCAAGTGGGAAGACGCTTCCAATAATAAATCTCCTATAAGCAAGTGGGCATGATGTGTCACTATCCAACACACCTGGGGCAGTCCAATCAAGATTCCAAGAAATCTCTCAATAAATACTAAATATACCAGGGGCAGGTCTCCATCTGAATCACTTGGGGCATTGTACATGAGTTCTAGCAACGAATCATGTACGATCAAACAAATGTCTTCTGGCAGTGTGGCAACACCTGCTACCAGGGGCAGTGACAAATCTCCACCAAAATCATGTTCATAGGATAACCCCCAGCCAGGGTTTCAATCTCTAAAAACTTCTCCCCAACTGAGTTGATCTCAAGAATCCTCGAGGATTTCTACAAAAAGAAGACACCTCCCCAACAGACTGGCGACAAGGTTTATTTCCCAAACAAACTACAGATTCCCCAACCTGAGTTTTCCTCTCCGATTGCTACAAATAAAGGGACCACAACTCCTCTTCCCCAATAGAATGCTCTACAATCCCAAGCAAGTTACTGTGAAGCCTGGAAAACAACCAAATAATAGTTAACTTCAATAAGTTATTGCGAAGCCTGGAACCGACCAGATATCAATTCAACTTCATCCTTTCAAGAATTTGTTATGAAGCTTGGAATTCGACTAGATAACAATCAAATTCAGTAAGTTATTGTGAAGCCTGGAAACCGACCAGATAATAGTTAACTTCAGTAAGTTGTTGTGAAGCCTGGACCCGACCAGATATCAGTTCAACTTCATCCTTTCAAGAATTTGTTATAAGGCCTGGAATCTGACCAGATAATAATCAAATTCAGTAAGTTAATGTGAAGCCTGGAAACCGACCAGATAACAGTTAACTTCAGTAAGTTATTGTGATCTTGGACCCGACCAGATATCAGTTCAACTTCATCCTTTCAAAAATTTGTTATGAAGCCTGGAATCCGACCAGATAACAATCAAATTCAGTAAGTTATTGTGAAGCCTGGAAACCGATCAGATAACAGTTAACTTCAGTAAGTTGTTGTGAAGCTTGGACCCGACCAGATATCAGTTTAACTTCATCCTTTCAAGAATTTGTTATGACGCCTGGAATCCGACCAGATAACAATCAAATTCAGTAAGTTACTGTGAAGCCTGGAAATCGACCAGATAACAGTTAACTTTAGTAAGTTGTTGTGAAGCCATTACCCGACCAAATATCAGTTCAACTTCATCCTTTCAAGAATTTGTTATGAAGCATGGAATCCGACCAGATAACAATCAAATTCAGTAAGTTACTGTGAAGCCTGGAAACCGACCAGATAACAGTTAACTTCAGTAAGTTGTTGTGAAGCCTGGGCCCGACCAAATATTAGTTCAACTTCATCCTTTCAAGAATTTGCTATGAAGCCTGGAATCTGACCAGATAACAATCAAATTCAGTAAGTTATTGTGAATCCTGGAAACCGACCAGATAACAGTTAACTTGAGTAAGTTAATGTGAAGCCTGGACCCAACCAGATATCAGTTTAACTTCATCCTTTCAAACAAGTTACTGTGAAGCCTGGACCTGACCAGACATTAGTCCAACTTCATCCTTTCAAGCAAGTTACTGTGAAGCCTGGATCCGACCAGATATCAGTTCAACTTCATCCTCTCAAGTAAGTTATTACGAAGCCTAGAGCTCGACCAGATAATAATTAACGTCATACACCTCAGTAATTTGCTACGAAGCCTGGAATCCGACCAGATAACAGTTTAACTTCACTCTCCCAAGAAAATTTTCTGCGAACCCTGGTATCTGACCAGATAACAGTTAATTTAATCTTCCCCAGTACGTCGCTGCGAAACCTGGAATACGACCAAATAACACTCAACTTCATTATCCTCAACAAATTGATGCCAAGCTTGGATTTCGACCAGATAATAGTTAACTTTCAATTCTCTCCAGTCAGGAATAATTCCCCATTAGAATAATGGATAACCAAAATTCTTGAATTTTATTTCCCCAAGCAGAGATCAACACTCTCCACAGAGTCTTATTAAAGCAAGCCAATATTCCCCAACGGAGTTTCTCCTCAAACAACAAAACAAGAATCCCCAGTGGAAATATTCTAAACAAAGTTTGAAGACACACCTATTCTTCAACAACAGTCCGGGATTTAATGACTCCCCAGCACTTGTCAAGGATTTATTTTCCGAGGCAAAGATACATTTCAACAATTCTTCACATTCATACACCATATAACATACATGATATATGCATACAACACAACCTCATTTTTGAGAACATCATTACATAATGAATTTTATACATCATGACATTGCATACAGCTAACCCTTTACCTTCCCAGGAAAGATCAATCAATAGATAGCTATCATCAACAATTTTCAAGTTCCAGATTAATACCTATAACAAGCTTGGAAAACTATATGTGGACGACTGATTGTAGATTAATACCTGTAACAAGCCAGGAAAAATATCTACGTAAGGAGATTGATGATTAATAACTGTAACAAGCCAGGAAAACTATCTTTCTTTCTCAGGTCAGAGATTAATAGCTGTAACAAGCTAGGACAACTATCTCAGTGACCGACAATTTTCAAGTTCCATATTAATACTTGTAACCAACCAGGAAAACTATCTGTGGATGACCGACCGTAGATTAATACCTGTAACAAGCCAGGAAAGCTATCTATGTAAGGAGATTGAGGATTAATAATTGTAACAAGCCAGGAAAATTATCTTTCTTTCTCAGGTCAAAGATTAATACATGTAACAAGCCATGACAACTATCACAATGACCAACAATTTTCAAGTTCAAGATTAATACATGTAACAAGCCAGGAAAACTATCTGTGGACGACTGATTATAGATTAATACTTGTAACAAGCCAGGAAAACTATCTACATGAGGAGGTTGAAGATTAATACCTGTAACAAGCCAGGAAAACTATCTTTCTTTCTCAGGTAAGAGATTAATACCTGTAACAAGCCAGGACAACTATCTCAACGACCGATAATTTTTAACTTCCAGATTAACACCTGTAACAAGCCAGGACAACTATCTGTGGATGACCGACTATGGATTAATACATGTAACAAGCCAGGAAAGCTATCTACATAACCATCCTGAAGCAATCTTACATGGGTTCCTTCTGACTACTAGATGTAGTTTTACACTGACTCATCATGAAATAACCATACCCAGGTTCCTTCTCAGACAATTCTAGATGAAGTTTAACACGGACTCATCATCAAGAAACCTTACCCAGGTCCCTTCTAAGACAAATCCAGATGAAGTTTTACATGAACTCATCATGAGGCAACCCTACCCAGGTTCCTTTTCATCTCCAGATGAAGTTTTTACATGGACTCATCATGAATTAACCCTACCCAAGTTCCTTCTCAGACAATTCCAGAAGCAGTTTTACACGAACTCATCCTGAAGCAACCCTACCCAGGTTCCTTCTTAGACAATTCTAGATGCAGTTTTACACGGACTCATCATAAAGAAGCCCTACACAGGCCTGTCATAAATTGAAGAATATCCAAGACCTCTGTTGGTTCAGTTTAAATCGATCAATGGTTTATCCTGATTCCTTTCCGTTAGACACTTTCTCTGGTTCAGATAAATCGCTCCAAAGATTTATTCTGATTCTTTTCCAGTTGAAGTCAAATTTAGACTTAGTCTAATTTCTGTCAACAATCACTCTAGATGGTATCCTTAAGCCCATCTTCGACGACTCTCCATCATCTCTCCAAATGGCATTTGTAAACCCATTCCCTACATCATCAATTATCAGTGCTATTTCATGCGAGTCCAAATTTCTGGGCACTCTAGTGTTCAATCATCTTCTACCTTCAAGCTACGAACGACAACGTGCCATACTTGCTCTTCAGGTTTAAGAAGATTCACCAGGGGCAGCTATTATACCTCAAAATTTTCCCTCTCTTTTCTCAAGACATTTTATCATATGGTTTTTCAAAAAAACTGAAATTTGCACAAGTACAAAACGGACAAAAAATGGCAAAGCAGAAAAATTGATTTTTCTTGACAAAATTAAAGAAAAACAAGCTTGCTTCGATTCATACTAGTTTCGATTGGGCATCTAGGCTTCCGTCGAGCAATTTTTATTCATCCTTCGATTGAGAATTTGGGCCTCCTTCAATGTAAGCTTGGATTTACATCCTTCGATTGAGCATTTGCCTTCTTCGAGCGAGCTTTGGTCCTCACGCTTTGATTGAACATTTGGGTCTCCTTCGATGCAAGCTTTGATTTTCATCCTTTGATTGACAATTTGGATTCTTTGATTAAGCTTTGGTACATAAGTTTCATTTGGGCATTTACCTCCTGCAGGTTTGCTTTGATGCACTAAAATAGCTCCTGCATGCAAGCTTCATTTGGACAATGGCTCCTGCCTACAAGATTCGATTGCACCATTGGCCCCTCACCTCTTTGCATTGGATTCACAAGTTTCCGATTGGATGAATGGTTACCTTCCTGTGAATTTCGATTTCATCTTCATGTTTGCTTCGAACGCGCCTTCATATCACCTTCGAATCCATCAACAAACCCTTCAATACGCCAGAGTGCTGCATTATGACACACAACTTGGTGGCCCATTCGAAGGACTTGCCATGGTTGGGGAATAATTGATTTTTCTTACTTTTGAGTCTGGTCGAAGGCTTAGGCCTAAGTGATAAAAATCAAGAGGACTCAAAATGGCATATTCAGCTGAAGAGGGACATTCGAAGAACACACAATTGGTCCATTCGAAGGACACACAACTGGTGGAAACGAATGTTGCTTTGTTGAGTCTGGTCGAAGGTTATGGAAAGATAAAGGATTCGATTCAAAGGGTCAAGTTGCCCATAGGTCGGGCTATATAGGCCTCCAACTTGTGCCTCACTCCATATAAATTGTTCTTCAAGCCAACTTGCTCTTGATGACATCACTACCTTTTTAGAAAGTTTTTGAGCCATGCGCCTGTCTCTTATGCATATTTTCCCCCTATAAACTAGGAGCCACCCATCTAAACTATTGATTTTGGTACTTTTATCTTGGGATTATAAAAAGTTGACACAAGTGGATGTTGGCCTTTCAAAGAAACTATATTTTATTCTTTCACAAAGCTGCTCATTCCAAATTTTTTCTCTATAAATAGAGAGTTCATTTGCACATCAAAAAGGGGCTGGAGACAGTGAGGGGGGAGGCAACAAGAGAAAATGCTGGTAGATTTTGGCTGTGTGGGAAGAACCTTCAAAAAACTCTCAAGCTCTCGAGATTCCTAAACACTAAATACACATTCAAACCCATAATCTAAATAAACACAACACCTGTTTCTTTCCTCTTTCAAATCCAGTAGAAAGAACACTACACCTATTCTTCTCCTTCGAATCCAAAAATAACAAACACCACCCTCACACCTCCTGACCTTCGAATCCAGTTAAAAGAACAACACACGTGTTTCTTTCCTTCAAATCCATGAGCATCTAGTTCAACCACTTGAAAGTCCAGCACACGCTCCAGCTTCCAGCAAGGTAAGTTGCTCTAAACCTTGAACTTTTTGTTTCTTGCATAACATGTAAATACAATTACTTTTTGTTTCAAACATGTATATACTATTGTTCTTCTTTTTGTTTCCATCCTTTTAATATGTTTCATGGTTAACAACCTTCTTGGTTTTTGCTCTTTGTATATTTAAACATGCTTTAAAGATTTATCTAGCCCTAAGGTAATGTTGGCATGGCTTTAGGCCATGTTGCTATTCAAACTCAAATGAAAGAAACAAGAAACAGGAAGTTGGAAATTAAGCCTTTGGCTTCCATACTGGCCTCCAGGCCCCAAACGAAAGACATAACATACTGGCCTCCAGGCCCCAATCGAAAGACATAACATTCTAGCCTCCAGGCCCCAATTGAAAGACATAACATGCTTGTCTCCAAGCCCCAATTAAAAGTCATGCCTTCATCCCTTTTCAGGCCAGATCGAAGAGAGCCAAAAAGTGTAGAATTGAAGGGTTTGATACCCTAAATCGAAAGATATATTTTTCTTGCTTTTACCTATTTTTGCCTTTATATTTTCATGCAATTCAATATGGTTGTAATAGTGTATGGTTTTATCTTTCTGCACTTTTGACTTTATACAAAATGTTAGTAATTAGGGTGTATGGAAAGATAAAATCAATAAGTAGACCACCTGATCCAAATGTAAAAATGCATGCAATCAAACACACTTTGCACACATGCACCTCTAGGGTTAACTCCACTTGTTGCCTTATGAAAAATAATCATGTTATGCATGCGAGATGTCTTAGCAAAAACAATCAAAATACAAGATCATAGTCCCTCGATGACGCTTAGAATGTTGCCTTATAAATGATCTTAATGCCCAAGAGAAATGCTAAGATATCTCACAACATTGCTATCATGACTATACGATGACCCACGCCCATCCCTTCACATCCAATGATGGAGCTTCTTACCAAATCAATGGTAAGATAGAAACATCTAAAGGAGAAGGAAAAGAACAATAAAGACCTTTGAGTAGGTAGGTTGCTCCTAGATGCTCGCTTGCTCACAACAAAACATTTTATACACCAATACTTTCATTTTGAAACATTTTTCAAAAGACAACACTTTGTATGTGTTCTTATAGAGGCGAGAATCATTGCAAAGACACCTTTTCAAAATCACTTTAAAAAACAAACACTTCTTTGAACTATTTTCCAAATAAAATTTGTATGCATTCTTATAGAGACGAGAATCATTACAAAGGCACGTTTTCAAAATACTTTCAAAACCACACCACAAAGCAAACTTTCAAACAAAAGCAATGATCTAGCAAGAAACTAAGAGCCCATAGATAACTATGGATGAAAAGGGTTCTAACACCTTCCCTTTTCATAATCTACCCCCCGAACTCAAGAAAATAATCTCAAAGGTCTTTCATGTTCTTTTCACCCTTTCCTTTATTTGGATAAAAGAAAATTCAGTGGCGACTCTTGCTATCCGCAATAATTGCGATCAAACGCAAAACATCCTAAGTCAGTTCTTCCATCGTGTTACACATAGCATATCATTGAAGTTGTCCTGGATTGGCATGTTTTAAGTTGGAGCGAATGCTCACCTATGTTGGACTGGATTGGCATGTTCTAAGTTGAAGGCTTTTCCTTATGCCTTGGAATTACTGGAAAATATTTATGTTGGGAGTTTTAATTCGATGGTACGACATGCATTCGCATAGTTTCGAGTTGCATATTCGAGTCGCATATGTTGAATTGTGGTGTTGATGATTTGTGAAGTGTTGAGTTATCGTTGTATGAAGTGGTGATTCTCTTTATTCTTTACCTAATATATTTTTTTTATCATAACCCTATTTATATAGTTTGATATCTCTCCCCTTCTGTTTGAATGTTTCCCTTCGTTGGTAACATGCAAATAACCAAGATGAGTAGCCGATAGCCTTGTTAGTTCTAGTTCGATGTCATTTGCTCTGATAAGAAGCACTCGGGGGAAATGAACGCTTGTCTGTTTTGTTGTTTAATTATTGAACCTATGTTGTTATTTGAGGATTTTATTGTATTAATGTTGTTTCATGATTCAAAAGATGATATACCTTATTTAGAGAATTATTGTGAATCCGCTGCGTAATTAATCAAAGTTGGCGTTTATGTCATGGAGACTATATTTATGAGTTGTGTTCATTCCGCTTCTTTAAGTGTTATGTATCTATTTTAAAAGCATGACAAGTTTATGCGTCTTTGTTGAATATGTGACATCCTGATTATATTGGAAATTTTTATACTCTCATTTTCCGATTAATTGCTTGGGGTAGAATTGGGGTGTTACAGAAAGCGCGTGTCTGATATGCCTTGTAGTACCAAGGTAAAGGGGATGGTATAGCAGGAGGTGGCCTAGTCTGGACCAACTTTTTCTAGACCAATGCTGGGAGTATCTCTGCATAACTCATAGGGATAGATTCAAAAGGCTCTCTCCTATGTTTCTTCTCTTGACTTCCCTGAGGGGATGGTCTTTGATAAGAAACTATAGTCGGAGCCGCAATTACAACCAGAGTTACCGAGGCAACCTGTTGTTGGCACTGATGATTTCTTCTAGAAGGATTAACCATTCTCTCTTGAATAACAGTATTCGTCTACCCTTCTTTCTTCTTAACAAATCCATATGATGGCTTATTCACATTCCTGGAATCTTCACTTTTTGTTATACGACCTTCTCTTACAGCCTCTTCCAAACGGATGCCCATTCCCACCATTTCAGTAAAATCACTGGGTGCACTCGCCACCATTCTTTCATAGCAGAATGCACCTACTGTCCTCAGAACAATTTTTTCATCTCTTTTTCTTCCATTAAAGGAATCACTTGGGCGGCTACCTCACGCCATCTCTGTGCATATTCTTTAAATGATTCCTTGTCCTTCTGGATCATGGCCCTGAGTTGATCACAGTCAGGTGACATGTCCATATTTTATTTGTACTGTCTAATAAACGCTTCTCCAAAGTCGTTAAAAGAATGAATACTGGCTGTCCAGGCTCATGTACCATTTCAATACTGCACCGATTAAACTGTCTTGAAAGAAATGAATCAATAGGCATTGATCATCTGTATGAGTAGACATTATCCTTACATACATCACCAAATGAGCACCATTGAAAGTGTTTCTCTTGTACTTTTCGAACTCCAGTACTTTTAACTTTACAGGTATTTTCACATTTGGAACCAAGAACATATCATTCACATTTTTCCCAAATAACTCTTTTCCTCTGAGGGCCTTCAACTCTTTCTGCATCTTATTAAACTGGTCTTAAAAGTCATCCATTCGATCATATAAACCCAAGCTTTCACTTGGTGGAGGAATAGGGTGATACACTTCATCATTAGCAAACTGGGCCATATTCACCGAGGGAGGTGCAGCATGGTGAACCTCGTTTCTAGCAGTAGGGGTAACATGCACCACAGGAGGTGCGGGAGCAGCAACAGTTTGAGTAAGCAGAGCAATATGAGGATCCTGATTAAAACCTTCTGGTATAAAGTTCTCTGGCATTCCCCAAGGATATCCCGAAGGCAAATGATTCTGAACAGCAACTAGAGTAGCAGAAACAGGAATAGTCAGAGCTTCAGTGGTAACCATTGTCTGTTGAGGCTGAACAATCGGTGACTGATTTTGAGCAGCCACCAGAGATTCCATCAGATCAGTGAGATTGGCCATACCGGCCTTCAGAGCAGAAACTTCCTCGCGCAGCTCGCGATTCTCTTGTTCTAGGTTATCCACCTTCCTTATAAAATTAGCTCGGGTATTGTACTGGTGAGACAATTTGCTGAACAAAGTAAAGAAGCTCCATAAGACACCTGGATATGCAAAAAAATGCAAGAAGTGTGTACAATATGATGCATGATGTGCAATGCACATGATTTATTTTATTATTACTATTTCAAGGGGCTTAAAGATTTATAGACAATTTTGCATATATCAAAGTAATAACACATTTGAAATACTGAATTTTTTTATTAAAATAACTTCAAAATGGATTACAAGCTTCAAGAATCCCAAGTAAAAGATGAAAGTAAAGTCTAAAACCCTAAGAAGCCAAGCTGATGGAGATTACTCTATACACTGACGCTTCCTTGTAAGTCTAGCAATCTGAGCCTTCAGGCCCTGGTTTTCTTCTGCATATCTGGTGGCGAACTCCTTCCAATCATCTGAATCAGAAAGTGAGCAACTAGGGCTTGATTGAGGTTTAGAGGAAAATAAATCCCCTTGCCTCTTTGTCATCTCTATAGCATGGCTCTCAAGAATCTCAATCAAGTTGTCTTTCTCCTTTAGGTCTGCTTGGTAAGAAACCTCTAGAATCTGGCACTTATTCGTCCAAGCTTCCTTTTCCTGATGCATCTTGACTAAAGCAAGTTGGAGCTCTTCTATATCATATAATAGGGAAGGAGTGGTCTTCACAAACATATCATTCATAGGTGCTTCCCGGGAATATGGCATCTTCAACTGAATGGATCTTGCATGTACCCACTGAAGATAAGACTCCAAAGAAACAACCCCCTAGGTCCCAAGTCCTTCCTACTCTTCCTGTGAATGTGACGCCAGGCCTTCGCAATATGATCCCTAGCTTCCTTATGGTCTTCTTCCTCTTTCAGGAAGAAACTACTCAAATGAATACTATTTGGCTTATCCCTCATCGAATATCCAATTTGTCGCCGTGCAAGAACAAGGTTGTAGTTAATTCCTCCCTTTGTACCAAGAAGGGGTACATTGGGGAAACTACCACAACTGTCGACAATCTCTACATCATGGTAAGCCTGATGATACCAAACAATATCTGAATGAGTAAGTTCCATGATCTTTGGAGCCCACGAGGTTCCTTCCTGACATCCCAGAAAACATCAGATCAGGGCAAATGAGAAGTAAACCACTGATACAACAAAGGCGTGCAGCAGATGATCATCCCTCCACGATAAGAATCCCAAAGATGAATAGAGTAATGAGCATCACCTAATAATTTAGGAATCAGGTTTCCAATCATAAATATCCCGATGGAATTGATATCAACAAATTTGTCTACATTGGGAAATAAGAATAACCCATAAGCAAGTAGAGCAAAGATGGCCTCAAAAGAAACCGTACTTATCATCCTAGCAAAGTAGCGAGCTTTCTCTAATAAGAACTAAGTTGGTAATCCTCTAATCCCCCCTTAGGTAGTCATGTGGGCTTCAACCTCAGACTTTTCCAAATGGATCAAAGCAGCGATCTCATGGGATTTTGGCTCCCCCTCCAAACCAGTAAAAGGAACACAATCAGTAATAGACAAACCCAGCAGATAAGGATACTCCTCTAGTGTAGGCATCAACTGATAATTAGGGAAAGTAAATCATCAATACATCGGATCATAGAATTGGACCAAAGTCGAGAGAATACCCTCCTTCATCCTGAGCTTCATGAGAGAAATGATGGACCCATACTTCCTCCAAAAATCTGTAAAACACCCAATATCGGGAATCATACTCATCAACTCATCTATCTTGGGATCTTTGAAACTGTACTTTCCAGTATTTCTTTTTCCATAATTCGTAGTCAAAAAGTACCTGAGGTATTCACAAAGACTCAAATTTTAATTCCCTTGAAATAAAATGTATTTAAGAGATGCTCATGGGTGCATGAATGCATGACACAACAATCACACACAAGATCACAAACATAGGGTTCATAGGTTCAACATCACGAGCATGAGATCGGAGGTACTACTCATAAGGTTTGGTTTAAAATTTATCACCTTTAGAACAAGGTTCTAGAGGTTCCCAGAGTCTACATCCTTCTTTCAGATATTACCAACTTCCCGATTAACTTGGTAATTAGTAATATTCTAAAGAAAAACTCATCCGAGCGTAGTATCGCGTGACAACTATTTCCGGATTACTCTGTCATAGCTTCCACACTACACTTAAAAGGCCAAGATGGGTTAGGTATTCTACGGTCCACAGTTTCAGCAGGCTCCAAGGTCGAAAGCAATATGTCTTCCTGATTACTCGGTAAACGACACTATAATCAAAAGGGCCCCCACTGAGTGGGGGATCTCATGCCTCCTTTTTTGGGATTACTCCCTCAAAGTTAACATGACTATATCGCCCGTCCTATCTTAAGCTTTCCAAAGTCCAGGTATAGGACTTATGAGAAATCACCAAGCACCTTGAAAACCAGGAAAATTCAGACAAACATATATACAACAGATAATATATAACAAATAATAACACATATGCAGATAAACAAAGATAGGCTCAACCTACTTAGGGATGGACCAGCAATAGGTTGATCTTTCCCCAGTGAAGTTGCCATTTTTTCTGTAGCGGTAGAAATGCTGAGACTAAGCCATCAGATTAACTTGACTCGCACATATCAAAATAAAAATCGCCACTGCGCTTTATTGTTTCCAAAGGAATGGGAAAAGAGATAATAACCCAAAATAGGGGGAAAGATTATAGGTAAGGGGGTTGGTTATGCAAAGGGAAGGTATTAGCACCTTAAACATCTATGGTACTCCGCAGGAATCTCTTTGTAAAATATGTATGTTTTGGATATAAAATATTGTATACAAAAATGGATTGTGGGGATGAGGAAAGAAGTATTTTTTTTATGATTTTTTCACCCTCCGCAGTTTCGAACCTTTAGTGCCCATGTACCACCTTCCGTGCAATAGGGGATAAGGGTACTCGTAGTTCACCTTTTAAAATTTTTAAACACAAGTGTGTGGGTTAATTTTAAGAGACAAGACATCATCGTCTTATCCGAGTGGAAGAACATACTTACTACCCACGATTATGAGAAAGGAGAATTTGCGTCATCTCAAAGTGGAGGATATGGCTTGGATTTTCAAATCAACAAAGAATTGCTCAACACCTGTTGTACCCTAAAATTTGCCCTCCCATATTCTTCAAACTTGCCAAGTCAAAGCTTCAAAATCTCCCCAAGGGTTGCACAGTTCAAGGGCCTCCTAACAGTCAAAAACTAGGGTTTTGGTTCTAGCAAACTAACTGAAGTTTCCAAGGGTCCAATCAAGTCCCACATGCCTACAAACATGGTCAAGCATCATCATGCCAAGTTTCAAGACTTACAGCACAAAATTGCACAATCAAAAACCCTAATTGCCCTATAGTCAACTGCAGGGGCAAAATGGTTATTTGACAGTCAAAAGTTCAAAATTTTGGTCAACATCTTATTTTGAAGCCACAAACATCATTTGATCAATTCTTGATCATGATTCTCAAAGCTTGGCTCAAAAAGTCTCAAGATGCAAAAGTTTCCATATTTGGACAGTTGAAAAAGTCAACTGTAACTTGACCAAGACATAACTTCCACATGGATTATCAGAAAAATTCCATCCAAAGCTCATTTTGAAGAGAAAGACATTTCCTACAACTCCTCTTCACACTTCAAGTCCAAGAAATGCTCTCACAAAAAGTTATCAATTTCAACATTATAGGTCATTTTCAAAAGTCAACAAAAAGGGACTTTAAGTAAAAGGCCATAACTTGAGATTGGTAAATCAAAATGACATGGGACCAAAGTCATTGGTTAGAGGACTTCAAGACCTTTCCAAAATGTCCAAGAACATGATCAAAGCTTAAACATTGAGCAAGATATGCCTTGTGGAAGTTGGGAAATTTTTGGGTATTTTGAAAAGTCAACTTTGCTTCAAAAGCCTTAAAATTGCTAATGGGCCACATTTTCTTCCAAGATTCATCATCCAAAGCATGTGCACGACCATTTGGCCCAAAGGGGATTTATTCATCATTTTTATTTATTTATTTGAATTTTTAATTACAATTAATTCATTTAAATTAAATAAAATATGGAAAAATACTAAACCAAAGTTTTTAAATCTTTTTGTGCAAGATAAACTCTTCTTAAAGGCTCAAGATTCGTGCATAATCAAAATTGGAAGGTTTTGCCATGATTGGAATCAAAAACATGTGAAAAAATATTTGGAAGATATGCCATGAAAACCAAATATTGTTTTCATCAATGCAAGGATTTGTGGACTCAGAATTTAACCCTAATTCACTCCATACATAAGCCAGATGCTAGACCTAGTGCAAGAGACCTGAAAGTTGCGCCCCATCTGAAGAAAGAACTTTGCAATTTTATCAAAAAAACCAAAAACCAAAAACTGCATTAGAGTTGGTTTCAAGATCAAATAACTATTCCAATCGCTTGCCAAGGACACAAGGGAGCTTCCTGAATCAAAATCATCAACTCTAACATCAAGAAACGGTAGAACTAAGTGATCATGTTTCAAATTTTTTACATACTCATGTTTCGATTTATAAGCATTTTCATTGCATTCTTTCTATTGATTTGGACTAATTTGACCATTCTGAAGCTAACCATGTGTTTTAATTAAGCTTTTGTGCATCATACACGATTTTGCCATTGAAGCTCGCTAGGGTTCCTCAAGCTTCAAATTGGGCATTTTTGTATACTGTAAAATTAGAACATTCCAGTGCCATGGCCAGAATCAGGATGCTTGGACAAACTTAACCCACTAATCGCGCCTAATTTATATAGCAAGATGGGCTAATCGCTATTTTTGAAAAGCTTGCATTTTGGGGGGGTTTAAAACCCCCGCTAATCTTTTTCTGTTTCAGGGATAATTGGAGAAGATGATGATGTGTAGGCCAACGAGTGGCTCGTTTGAATTTCGCGCGGAACTAACCATTTACCATTTGTTTTGCAATATTTTATTCATGTTCTATATTATATACAAAGTGCGTTGGTAGCTCAGTTGGCAGGCACGTGATTTGGTAAGCAACAGGACCTGGGTTCGATCCCAGGTCCCCCTTCTTATTTCCATATTTTTCTTCTAACCATGTTCCTGTGTAGCTCGCTTCCAAGCACCCACTATACGTCCACAATCCAGGCACGCCACTTGTCCCATAATCTTAATCTAAAGGCCCAGATCTGATGAACACCATGGACATTGGTCAATGCACACGCACGCTTCCAGAAAAGTCAGACAAGGCCTTAAAACACATGGGCCTGATTGCTACAACACCTCCTGATTGGGGTCAGAACCCCCCTAGTGTATTGTATCTCTTTCTCTTTTCTTTTTTTTCTATTTTCTTTATTATTTGTTTTAATTCAATTGTTTTCTTTTAATTCATTAAAAATTAATTTCACCAAAATAACAAAAAAAATCAGAAAAGACAAAAATAAAAATATATTTTATTTAAATGTTATTTTTTTTTTGTAAATAAATCTCATTAATTAATTTAGCTTTTTAAATTTAGGTTTAATTCAAATATTTTTCTTAATAAATTAAAAAAGTATAGAATTAGGGTTTTAAGTATTTTTTTCATTCTTTTTCTTTTTTTTTCCTCACCATAATTAATTATTAAATATTATTTTTGTAAATAAAACTTGCCATTAATTAATTAGGTTAATTCTAGGTTTAACTTCAACATGTATTTTTAATAAATTAAAAATAGCTAGAACTAGGTTTTAATTCCAATTTAATTTTTCTTATTAAAAACCCATAAATACAAAAAGCTCCAAAAAATCTTTTCTTTTTATTTTAATTAATTTCATAATTTAATTTCATTAAAAAGGGTCCAACGCCCTCGCATTCGATCGCAATTCCAATTCGCGCGTTTATTTCCTTTCTTATAATTTTTATGTAATTCTCCCAAAGCCATGTAAATTCGACATTTATATTTCTCGCATCTTTATTTTATGTCAAATCGGGTCCTGGATTAAATTTGGCGATGTGGGCCCGCGCCTTTGTAATAGCGTAGGAACTTTTAATTTCCGCATCTTGTTTAACTGTTAATAAATTTGCATGCAAGAATGAATGTCAAAATAAAAGCAACGCGTAGATCACCCCCGACATGAACAAGATAAATGTAAATGAACATGACACACAAATCACACACCACCCCTAGGGTACGCTTCACTGTTGCCTTGCCTCTCGAAAGGTGATCGTCGAGTAGAAGATGTTTTAGTAAGTCCTCATGATCCGGGAACCTGGCATGAGGGTAGCTTCTAAGGTGTCTTCCCATTGCTCCGGTGATCACCATGTCCCGAACCCTCGAATTGACCCGAACACCTCCAACGGTGGTGCTACCTACCTCTCAATGGTGGGATGGCACTACTTTAAAGGACATTTACACAGACGAATTCCTTAGGGTAGGTAGACGACTCTAGATACTTGCTCTAATTTCAAAACAAATCAAAAATACTTTTCACACCAACACCTTTTCAAAAAGCTTTCGAAAGCAATTTTTCAAACACTCTTGAGGACCGATACAAGAGTCGAACTGAAATTTTCAAAGAAACTTTTTAAACCCACAATTGAAAAGCAAACAAACCATTTTTGAAAACACAATGAGCCAGTATCTAAGAGCCCATGGATAACCATGGATAGAAAGGGTGCTAACACCTTCCCTTTCTATAATCTACCTCCCGAACCGAGAGCAATCTCTATAAGGAATTTTTCTGTGCTTTTGTCCTTTCCATTTGGAGAAAATAAAAGACGGTGGCGACTCTTGCTTCCGCGACATTTCGTGAACCAGCGTTAAACAGTCAGTTCCAGATCCACCGATCACAGAACTGGCGACTCTGCTGGGGATATAAACTTAAAGTGAGGTGTACCTTAGGGTAGTTCATAACTGTGTTTTCAATTGTATTGACTTGTCTGCTTTAAATTTGTGGGTTGCATGGGAGTTACATAGATCCTAACCCGTATCTGGGGATACCCTGTTTAGGTAGCATAAGCTGTGAGGGACCTGTCTGGCGTAGACTGACACGGGTGAAGCAGTGGCTACGTTGGTGTGGCACCTTGGTCTGTACCGATATCCCTTGTGTTGCAACGAGGAGAATATGGGTCTTCTGAGGAGTCATTAAGCACCAACAGACCTTAGAACCTTAAATGACACAACTTGGCCATTAGAACAGTAGCAGTATGCTACGCCCATTGAGGCTAAACTCTCATGATGGTTCTGGCCGCAAGAAAAGATTGTGATGCTGGAGTTATGATCGATTGAGGGTAGTCAATGATATTGGGATCCTCTAAGAACCCGGTTACTTTGATAGGACAGGTATGAACCAACAAACTGAAAGAGGGTAATACCTAGACCTCATGCTGGCCTAAACTTTAAGGGTTTGCCTTGTGTGACTTGTGTGCCTTATCATGTTTGCCTTTGTATCTATTTGTGGTGTGCTTTATCATAACATCATGAGCATTGCATGCATCCTGCATAAGGACTGACCATTTCAAAGACAAGAGGGTTTCACCTTTGCTCTGTTTTGTAGGACACCATGATGCTTGTGCGAAGGAATACTATCCGGTTCAACTTTGTTCACTCACCTGAGTTGCTTGAAGAGTTGGTTAGCAGAATTCCAAATACCACTTCCTTCATTCAGAGGCATGGTTCTCTTCTCAGTTTAGTCACTGCAAAGCGGGATCAACAGTTGATGAGTGTTCTGACCTAGTTCTATGACCCTCTGTACCAGTGCTTCACCTTTCAAGACTTCCAGCTGGTCCCTACCCTGGAAGAATTCTCTGATTTGCTTGGTATCCCTATCTTGGATCAGACTCCCTTTACTGGTTGGGAAAAGACCCTCAGGCTTGAGGAGGTTGCTGCAGCTCTTCCCTTGACACATCAAGAGGTAATGGACAACTGGGTAACTAGAAGCGGAGTTAAGGGTTTCTTGGCCAAGTTTCTGATTGGCAAAGCTAACAGCTTCTGGAATGACCTGGACTTTAGGGCATATGAAGACATCTTGGCTCTCTTAGTCTATGGGTTAGTCTTGTTTCCTAATCCTGACAACTTCATCAATGTTACTGCCACAAGGATCTTTATGTCTCAGAATCCTGTACACACTCTCTTGGGTGACATCCTGCAACAACTTTATGCTCGTACTACCCGAAGACGAGGAACTCTATGGTGTTGTATCCCTTTGTTGGTGAGGTGGTTTATTTCGCACCTCCCTAAGTTCGTACTGAAGAACCAAGAAGGAAGAGGCTGGGCTCATAGGTTAATGTCTCTCACCGATAAAGACATCATTTGGACTTGCAAAGGTTTGGATGAGATAGCTATTATTGATCGATGCGGGGAATACCCTAATGTTCCTCTGATTGGTACCCAAGGAGGAATCTCTTACAATCCATGTCTAGCACTCCGTCAGTTCGGGAGAGCCAGAAGAGCAGGGCCTCATGAGATGTTGGTGCCTCACATCAGTTTTGAGTTTCAAGTGGATAGTGACGAGCTGCGTCGTAGGTTCATCAAGGCTTGTGACAAAGTTCATAAAGCTGACCCACAAGAATTGGGGCCAAAGACTTCTTTACCTATGGAAGCCTACTACAAATGGGTTCGCATCCGTGCTCAGAAGTTAGGTATGCCATACGAAGCCGTCAGACCTATCATTCTTGAGTATCCTGACAAAGATGGTGTTCCTCCAATTGTCCTTCCTCCTCAGATACCTACTGATTATGAGACATTAAAGAGATCTTGGTCGCAACTGCGAGAAGAGCGGGATTCTTACCGGGAAAAGTTCAACGAGCAGGAATTGAAGATCCAGAAGCTGACAAAGCAGTTGGAGAATGAGCGAGCTCTGAATGCTTACATCCGTACTGAGAAGAGGAGACCATGGGATCAATAAGAAGCTCTGGATGTTCTTTTACAGTTTTATTTCCCTTTTCAGTATTTCCCTTTCATGTAACGCCTAAGGGCAACCTGTTGAACAATTTAAGTGTCAAAGTTGAATCTAATGAAGTGTGTTCCTTTTTGTTTACAAAGTTGATTCCCGATTGTCTTTGAAAACATAAATCATACGCATTCCATTCATCATGTGCATAGCAGGTTTTCTTCTTTTTAGGTTGCTTACTGTTCTTCGCTGTTTATTTCAGCATCATGAATCCTGACTCATCATCAACCGAGATGTCTATCAAGGCTCTTCAGGCGCAGAATGCGCAATTTCAGGAACTTATCATGGGTTTGGCTCAGGGCCAAGAAGAGCTGAAGGCTCTGCTCCTGAAGAAGGAGAAGAAGAAGAAAAAGAGAACTGTTCTTTTCAACTCGGGCCGAAGATTTGGCAACACTCTGCAGAATGAAGAGGCTGGTTCTTTTATAGGCAAGAGTAGTCCCCAAGAGGGAAAAGGTCCTAGTCCGGTAGTCTCTGACAACGAGACTGATTTCGATGAGGAACAGTATCCTCCTGCAGAAGACCGGTACAAGCAGTTAGAGGACAGACTGAATGCAATGGAGATCCAACAAGTGACTGGGCTGGATTTCGGAGACTTGGGTTTGTCTACTGGTGTGATTATTCCTCATAAGTTCAAAGCACCATCTTTCACCAAATATGACGGGGCATCTTGTCCCAAGCTACATCTCAGATCTTACGTACGGAAGATTCAACCGTACTCAGTGGACAAGAATTTGTGGATCCACTTCTTCCAGGAGAGTCTTTCAGGGAATCATCTCGAATGGTTCTATCAGCTGGATGGGACCAAGGTTCGTAACTGGGAGGAGTTGGCTACTGCTTTCTATAAGCAGTATCAATATAATGCCGACCTTGCTCCTACGCGTACCCAACTCCAGGGTATGTCGCTAGGGTCAAGCGAAGGTTTTAAAGAGTACGCACAGAAGTGGAGGGATCTGGCTGGCAGGGTGCAGCCTCCGTTGACTGACCGGGAGTTGGTAGACATGTTCTTGGGGACCCTATCTGGGCCATTTTTCAACCATCTTATAGGTAACTCATCTGCAGGGTTTACTGATCTTATTCTGACTGGAGAGAGAATAGAGGCTGGGATGAAGTCTGGTAAAATTCAGAAGGGTGCATCGTCAAGCTCTAAGAAGAAGCCATTTAAAAAGGAGGCCAGTGCCGTATACGGGTCTAGAAGACAAGAGAAGCCTGAGCGCCGCCAATCTGTCAACGCGGTGATGATTGCTAAGCCTGCTGCCGCTCCTCGGCAAGCCAATCCTCCAAGGGCTGAAAGACCTAGAAGGGAGTTTACCCGTTTGAGCATGACTCTATCACAAATCTTGCCACGGTTGCTGTCCACCAACCTAGTAACTGTCAGGGAGGCCCCAAAGGTTGTAAACACTGCTTCTCCCAAATACAATCCAAATGCCCGCTGTGCTTATCACTCCGATAGCCCGGGGCATTCCACTGATGACTGTTGGGCCCTAAGGAATAAGTTGCAGGACCTTATTGACGCCAAGGAGGTACAATTTGAGGCATCTGAGAAGCCTAATATGGTGACAGCTCCCCTGCCTGCTCATGGAGTGAATGCTATTGGGGACGAAGGTGAAGTGGATGAAGCTGAGTTTGATAGCTGGATTTACCCGGCAGCCGACAGTGGACCTAGCAATTGGAGTGCAAAGGACAATCTACCTGTTTCTCTTGTTACTGAGTAATGAATTCCTATGTTTTTGTTATTTGTAATAAACAATTAAAACTCTATGGCCCGGTGTCTTACCCGAGGCACCGTGGCTTCATTTGTGAGGGCATATAAATTGTCATTTCATATATCATGAATAAAGACCTTGGACGTTTTCTCACATTTCAAATCTTATGCTCCTTTTCTTTCTTTCCTTTCTTTATATACTACAAAAACAACTGTATTTACACACCTCACTCATACAGGTTTCAATCCACTCTGGATCTCACTGGTAACGACTCTGCTACTGCCAGTTATGACTTCGAAAATCCGATCAACTTAGCCGAAGACGAAGGTGAAGATGATTGCGAAGTGCCTGGCGAGCTTGCAAGACTTTTACTCCAGGAAGAGAGGGCAATTCAACCACACGAAGAGCCAGTGGAAACAATAAATCTGGGTACTGAGACAGACAGAAAGGAGGTAAAAATTGGTGCCAACCTAGAGCTCAGCGTGAAGCAACGGTTGACTCAGATGCTACATGATTATATGGAGATCTTTGCCTGGTCCTACGAAGACATGCCCGGGTTGGATACCGATATTGTGGTCCATAACTTGCCTACTAAGGAAGACTGCCCTCCGGTTAAGCAAAAGGTTCGCCGTATGCGTCCAGAGATGTCTGAGAAGATCAAAGCCGAGGTTATGAAACAGTTTGATGCCGGGTTCCTTACAGTGACTTGTTACCCTCAGTGGGTTGCTAATGTGGTGCCGGTAACAAAGAAAGACGGTAAGGTCAGAATGTGTGTCGACTACAGGGATCTGAATAGGGCCAGCCCCAAAGATGACTTCCCCCTACCTTACATTGATGTCCTTGTTGACAATACAACTCATCATAAGGTGTTCTCTTTCATGGATGGTTTTTCAGGCTATAATCAGATCAAGATGGCTCCTTAAGACATGGAGAAGACTACCTTTGTTACTCAGTGGGGCACCTTCTGTTACAAGGTCATGCCTTTTGGACTGAAAAATGCTGGGGCAACCTACCAACGTGCCATGGTTGCTTTATTTCATGATATGATCCATCATGAGATAGAAGTGTATGTTGACGACATGATTGCAAGGTCCCAGACTGAGGAAGAGCACCTAGATCATCTGCAGAAGTTGTTTGACCGTCTGAAGTTGTACAAGCTGAGGTTGAACCCGAACAAGTGCACCTTCGGGGTAAGATCTGGAAAGTTGCTAGGCTTCGTTGTAAGTGACAAGGGCATTCAAGTGGACCCTGCCAAGGTTAAAGCTATTCAAGAGATGCCAGTTCCTAGGACAGAGAAAGAGGTCAGAGGCTTTTTAGGACGCCTGAATTACATTGCTCGATTCATCTCACACCTGACTGCTACCTGTGAGCCAATCTTCAAGCTACTAAAGAAAGATCAGGTAGTACGTTGGAATGATGAATGTCAGGCTGCTTTTGACAGAATCAAGGAATATCTCCAAGAACCACCCATCCTTATGCCACCGGTTGAAGGGAGACCTCTGATACTATACCTGACAGTACTTGACAACTCAATGGGGTGTGTGCTGGGGCAGCATGACGAGTCTGGCCGAAAAGAGCACACCATTTATTACCTTAGCAAAAAGTTTACCGACTGTGAGACCCGATACTCACTGCTCGAGAAAACTTGCTGCGCTTTGGTATGGGCTGCTCGCCGACTGAGACAGTATATGCTGACTCACACTACCTTGTTGATCTCAAAGATGGATCCGATAAAGTACATATTTGAAAAGCCTGCTCTGTCTGGGAGAATAGCAAGATGGCAAATGATCTTGATGGAATACGACATTCAGTACACAACTCAGAAAGCCATCAAGGGAAGTGTATTGGCAGACCACTTGGCACATCAGGCTGTAGACGACTATCAGTCAATGAACTTTGAGTTTCCAGACGAGAGCATCATGATAGTGACTGATTGTGAAGTACCTGGACCGGATGAAGGACCTGAGGAAGGATCCCGATGGTCTATGCACTTTGACGGAGCCTCCAACGCTTTGGGTAACGGTATCGGCGCTGTGATAATATCCCCTCAAGGCACTCATACTCCACTCACTGCCCGGCTATGTTTCAACTGCACCAACAACATGGCGGAGTATGAGGCATGCATCATGGGTCTTCAAGCTGCGATCGACTTAAGGATCAAGTTTCTGAGTGTCTTCGGAGATTCCGCTCTTGTGATCAATCAGATTAAAGGAGAGTGGGATACGAAACATCCGAATCTTATTCCTTACAGGGAATGTGTGTTGACCTTGATCCCCCACTTCACAAAGATAACCTTCGAACACTTTCCAAGAGAGGAGAATCAGCTGGCGGACGCGTTAGCTACAATGTCTTCTATGTTCAAGGTCAAATGGGATAATGAGGCTCCCCGGATCATCATCTGGAAACTGGACGAACCGGCATACTGTTGTGATCTCGAGACTGAGTTGGTAAATGAGAAGCCTTGGTACCATGAGGTGAAGAGATATTTGGAAGCTCAGGAATACCCTGAAGGTGCATCTGTCAATGATAAAAAGTTTCTGAGAAAGTTCGCAGCGAAGTTCTTCCTTAGCAACGACATTCTGTACAAGCGAAACCATGATTCGACCTTACTGCGCTGTGTGGATAAGACTGAAGCAGAAAGGATCATGGAAGAGCTACATGAAGGGACCTTCGGAACACATTCCAGTGGACACACTATGGCGAAGAAAATCCTTCGGGCAGGGTATTTCTGGTCCACAATGGAAGCAGACTGCTACCAACAATCTCGGACATGCCATAAATGCCAGATATATGCAGACAAGGTGCATGTTCCTCCAGTTCCTCTAAATGTTCTGATCGCGCCTTGGCCGTTCGCAATGTGGGGCATAGACATGATCGGTGAGATTAAACCTACAGCATCTAACGGGCATCGCTTCATCCTGGTAGCAATTGATTACTTCACGAAGTGGGTCGAAGCAGCATCTTACGCTACGGTAACCAAGACGGTTGTGGCACGGTTCATTCAGCATAACCTGATCTGTCGATACGGCGTCCCGGAAAGAATCATTACAAACAACGGTACCAATCTCAATAACAAGATGATCACTGAGCTCTGCGAGCAGTTTAAGATACAGCACCATAACTCTTCTCCTTACATACCGAAGATGAATGGGGCTGTAGAAGCAGCAAATAAGAATATTAAGAAAATCGTGCAGAAGATGACAGTGACTTATAAAGATTGGCACGAGATGTTACCGTTCGCTCTACATGGGTACCGTACCTCAGCCAGAACGTCAACCGGGGCAACTCCTTTCTCCTTGGTCTACGGTATGGAGGAAGTCTTACCGATCGAAGTGCAAATACCCTCTCTCCGGATAATGAAGGATGCAGATCTGAACGAAGATGATTGGATCCAGACACGACTTGATCAATTAAACCTCATTGATGAAAAGAGACTTGCTGCTATCTGTCATGGTCAGACGTATCAGAAACGAATGATCAGGGCATTTAACAAAAAGGTCATACCACAAGAATATCAAGTTGGGGATCTGATAATCAAGCGAATCATCCTTCATCAGAGTGATCCAAGGGGCAAATGGACCCCTACGTATGAAGGGCCATTTGTGGTTAAACATGTGTTCTTAGGAGGAGCCATGATTCTAACCAACATGGATGGTGACGACCTTCCTCACCCCGCCAATGCAGACATAGTAAAAAGATACTACGCATAATAAAGACCCGCTAGGTTGACATACCTAGGCAAAAATTAGGGCTCCCGGCGAACCAAAAGGGTTCGGGCAAAATGAAGGGATGAAATGAAAAATCTGTACACCCGGCAAGTCGAAAACCTGAAAAGGCGGCTTGGGCAAAAATGGGTATCCCGGTGGACTGAAAACCCGAAAGGGCGGTCCAGGCAAAAGTTAGGGATAAAGCGTAATAATATGTCTCATTTGATCACTTTGCATCCAGAATCCGGTATTTATATCAAGTTCAGATGGCATTGATCAGTCAGCTTCATCTTCAACTAAGGTCATCAAGTGATGAGACGCTCAAAGACATAAAGGCGACAGCAGAGTTGAAACCCAATGGATCATTCATTTCACACAGCTTTTTTATTTTCTCTTGTACAAATTTGTATAAACTCTTTTGTTCGGCGGCGTTCTCTTACTAGGACGTCAACCTCCTATACATAAACGCCTATTTACAGGCAAATTCAAAAATCAATACAAGTATACTTTTCAGTTAAAATTGCCAATTATTTTTCCTTTTCTGTTTTGTTTTGCAAAGAACGTCCAAGGTTCAATTTGTGATATATGCATTGACAATAATTTGCTCACTCATGAATATTTGCATACGAAACAAAGGATTAATTAACAGGTAACATTAGAAACAGGGGAAATAAAAGAGTTGTCTAAGCGATCTAATTGTTCCGTCCACCAAGGTACCAAGGTAGGTTCGGCTGAAGAACATAACCAGATATCTTAATTCCCCAGAGAGTGAGCCAGCAAGTCAGTGCACTCTCCCCAAGCAAAGCTATTTAAGGAAGTTGGGTATCCCCCCGCAGATCACAACGTTCCCCAGCAGTATATATGCATTCTTAACAAGCATCCCCGGCAGTCTTGGTCTAAAGATTGTTCCCCGGCGGTATATCAAACATTCAGTGGAGTCACTTCCCCAATACAGTTCAAATCTTCCCCCAAGAGAGTCCAATCTAGTTCCCCAGGAAAGTTGGAATTCATCTCCCCAAGCAGTAAGCTTATCCCCAGTAGATTCTGGAAAGGTTATCCCTCGCAGAGCACGAACGCGTCTCCCGGCTTTATTCAAAGAGTTATTTCCATACCAGGATATAACTGGGTTATCCTCAGCCAAAAGCCATGAGAAGATCGCCCTCGGCAAGGTCTTCTTATCCCCAGCGAAGTCTATTAGCACTTCCAACACAACAATGGTATCCCCAGCGAAGTTACCGTCAACATTTCAGCAAAATATCTCTCTCCCCACAGAGTATTATTCCCCAGCAAGATCGCTAGAATAATTTTCTCCCCGCAGAGTAATCTCTTCGCCAAGTTTATCCCCAACGGAGTTATCTTCTCCTACCGGTATTCTTGCAACCATCATCCCCAGCGGAAACAACAAAGCATTGTTCTCCAACATCAGCCCAGGAGTGACTTCCCGACACCCGTCAAGGATCTACTTTCCTAGACAAAAAGATACATTCATAAAACATCACATTTCCATACATTATAGCATGCATATATGCATCATATCTTACAAATCTCATTTATATTGAGAACATCATTGCTTGATCCATATCATGCATTGCATATGACTGACCTTTACCTTTTAGGAAAGATCCAGTTAAGTTCTCAGCTACATTTCAAGACCTTGCCTGGTTCAGTTAAATCAACCCTAAGATTTTCCTATTTCTTATCCAGTCAAAGGCCTTCTCTGGTTCAGTCAGATCGACCCTAAGATCTCCCTGTTTCTTATCCAGTTGAAGATTTCAAGACCTAGACCGGTTCAGTTAAATCGACCCTAAGATTTTTCTGTTTCTTATCCAGTCAAAGGCCTTCTCTGGTTCAGTCAGATCGACCCTAAGATCTCCCTGTTTCTTATCCAGTTGAAGATTTCAAGACCTAGACCGGTTCAGTTAAATCGACCCTAAGATTTTTCTGTTTCTTATCCAGTCAAAGGCCTTCTCTGGTTCAGTCAGATCGACCCTAAGATCTCCCTGTTTCTTATCCAGTTGAAGATTTCAAGACCTAGACCGGTTCAGTTAAATCGACCCTAAGATTTTTCTGTTTCTTATCCAGTCAAAGGCCTTCTCTAGTCCAGCTAAATCGACCCCTAACAGATTTTTCTGATAAAGACTCAGTAGAAGATATCCAAGATTCTCTCAGCGTTACTGTTGAGGTAGAAGTCGCCCAAGATTCTCTCAGTGTTACTGTTGAGGTAGAAGTCGCCCAAGATTCTCTCAGTGTTACTGTTGAGGTTGAAGTCGCCCAAGGTTCTCTCAGCGTTCCTGTTGGGGTAGCAATCGTTCAAGGTTCTCTCACCGTCCCGTTGAGGTAGTAACCATCCCTGGTTTATTCATCACCTTTTGAAGCTCCAGATTTAGCTCCTGTAACCAGTCAGGACACATCTATACAAAGAGTTTGAAACCAGCTCCTGTAACATGCCAGGTACTCATTTTTCTTTTGCAGGTACGCAAGTTCTCTCTAAGGAATCTCTTACGCGATCAACACCCAGATGGCATCTACAAGCCCATCCACCTTCCATCATCTCTTAGCATGGCATCTATAAGCCCATCATCCAATCCATCAAATCTCCAAATGGCATCCATAAGCCCATTCCCATCATCACACTACTATGTGAGCGCAAATTTCTGGGCACTCTAGTGTTCAATCATCTTCCACCTTCGGATTACGAAAGGCACGTCAGCCAATATGCATCCTCAGGTTTAAGAAGATTGAACAGGGGCAACTGTTGTACCCCAAAATTTGCCCTCCCATATTCTTCAAAACTTGCCAAGTCAAAGCTTTAAAATCTCTCCAAGGGTTGCACAGTTCAAGGGCCTCCTAACAGTCAAAAACTAGGGTTTTGGTTCTAGCAAAGTAACTGAAGTTTCCAAGGGTCCAATCAAGTCCCACATGCCTACAAACATGGTCAAGCATCATCATGCCAAGTTTCAAGACTTACAACACAAAATTGCACAGTCAAAAACCCTAATTGCCCTACAGTCAACTGCAGGGGCAAAATGGTCATTTGACAGTCAAAAGTTCAAAATTTTGGTCAACATCTTATTTTGAAGCCACAAACATCATTTGATCAATTCTTGATCATGATTCTCAAAGCTTGGCTCAAAAAGTCTCAAGATGCAAAAGTTTCCATATTTGGACAGTTGAAAAAGTCAACTGTAACTTGACCAAGACATAACTTCCACATGGATTATCAGAAAAATTCCATCAAAAGCGCATTTTGAAGAGAAAGACATTTCCTACAACTCCTCTTCACACTTCAAGTCCAAGAAATGCTCTCACAAAAAGTTATCAATTTCAACATTATAGGTCATTTTCAAAAGTCAACAAAAAGGGACTTTAAGTCAAAGGCCATAACTTGAGATTGGTAAATACAAATGACATGGGACCAAAGGCATTGGTTAGAGGACTTCAAGACCTTTCCAAAATGTCCAAGAACATGATCAAAGCTTAAAAATTGAGCAAGATATGCCTTGTGGAAGTTGGGAAATTTTTGGGTATTTTGAAAAGTCAACTTTGCTTCAAAAGCCTTAAAATTGCTAATGGGCCACATTTTCTTCCAAGATTCATCATCCAAAGCATGTGCACGACCATTTGGCCCAAAGGGGATTTATTCATCATTTTTATTTATTTATTTGAATTTTTAATTACAATTAATTCATTTAAATTAAATAAAATATGGAAAAATACTAAACCAAAGTTTTTAAATCTTTTTGTGCAAGATAAACTCTTCTTAAAGGCTCAAGATTCGTGCATAATCAAAATTGGAAGGTTTTGCCATGATTGGAATCAAAAACATGTGAAAAAAGATTTGGAAGATATGCCATGAAAACCAAATATTGTTTTCATCAATGCAAGGATTTGTGGACTCAGAATTTAACCCTAATTCACTCCATACATAAGCCAGATGTTAGACCTAGTGCAAGAGACCTGAAAGCTGCGCCCCATCTGAAGAAAGAACTTTGCAATTTTATCAAAAAAATCAAAAATTGAAAACTACATTAGAGTTGGTTTCAAGATCAAATAACTATTCCAATCGCTTGCCAAGGACACAAGGGAGCTTCCTGAATCAAAATCATCAACTCTAACATCAAGAAACGGTAGAACTAAGTGATCCTGTTTCGAATTTTGTACATACTCATGTTTCGATTTATAAGCATTTTCATTGCATTCTTTCTATTGATTTGGACTAATTTGACCATTCTAAAGCTAACCATGTGTTTTAATTAAGCTTTTGTGCATCATACACGATTTTGCCATTGAAGCTCGCTAGGGTTCCTCAAGCTTCAAATTGGGCATTTTTGTATACTGTAAAATTAGAACATTCCAGTGCCATGGCCAGAATCAGGATGCTTGGACGAACTTAACCCACTAATCGCGCCTAATTTATATAGCAAGATGGGCTAATCGCTATTTTTGAAAAGCTTGCATTTTGGGGGGGTTTAAAACCCCCGCTAATCTTTTTCTGTTTCAGGGATAATTGGAGAAGATGATGATGTGTAGGCCAACGAGTGGCTCGTTTGAATTTTGCGCGGAATTAACCATTTACCATTTGTTTTGCAATATTTTATTCATGTTCTATATTATATACAAAGTGCGTTGGTAGCTCAGTTGGCAGGCACGTGATTTGGTAAGCAACAGGACCTGGGTTCGATCCCAGGTCCCCCTTCTTATTTCCATATTTTTCTTCTAACCATGTTCCTGTGTAGCTCGCTTCCAAGCACCCACTATACGTCCACAATCCAGGCACGCCACTTGTCCCATAATCTTAATCTAAAGGCCCAGATCTGATGAACACCATGGACATTGGTCAATGCACACGCACGCTTCCAGAAAAGTCAGACAAGGCCTTAAAACACATGGGCCTGATTGCTACAACACCTCCTGATTGGGGTCAGAACCCCCCTAGTGTATTGTATCTCTTTCTCTTTTCTTTTTTTTCTATTTTCTTTATTATTTATTTTAATTCAATTGTTTTCTTTTAATTCATTAAAAATTAATTTCACCAAAATAACAAAAAAATCAGAAAAGACAAAAATAAAAATATATTTTATTTAAATGTTATTTTTTTTTGTAAATAAATCTCATTAATTAATTTAGCTTTTTAAATTTAGGTTTAATTCAAATATTTTTCTTAATAAATTAAAAAAGTGTAGAATTAGGGTTTTAAGTATTTTTTTCATTCTTTTTCTTTTTTTTTCCACACCATAATTAATTATTAAATATTATTTTTGTAAATAAAACTTGCCATTAATTAATTAGGTTAATTCTAGGTTTAACTTCAACATGTATTTTTAATAAATTAAAAATAGCTAGAACTAGGTTTTAATTCCAATTTAATTTTTCTTATTAAAAACCCATAAATACAAAAAGCTCCAAAAAATCTTTTCTTTTTATTTTAATTAATTTCATAATTTAATTTCATTAAAAAGGGTCAACGCCCTCGCATTCGATCGCAATTCCAATTCGCGCGTTTATTTCCTTTCTTATAATTTTTATGTAATTCTCCCAAAGCCATGTAAATTCGACATTTATATTTCTCGCATCTTTATTTTATGTCAAATCGGGTCCTGGATTAAATTTGGCGATGTGGGCCCGCGCCTTTGTAATAGCGTAGGAACTTTTAATTTCCGCATCTTTTTTAACTGTTAATAAATTTGCATGCAAGAATGAATGTCAAAATAAAAGCAACGCGTAGATCACCCCCGACATGAACAAGATAAATGTAAATGAACATGACACACAAATCATACACCACCCCTAGGGTACGCTTCACTGTTGCCTTGCCTCTCGAAAGGTGATCGTCGAGTAGAAGATGTTTTAGTAAGTCCTCATGATCCGGGAACCTGGCATGAGGGTAGCTTCTAAGGTGTCTTCCCATTGCTCCGGTGATCACCATGTCCCGAACCCTCGAATTGACCCGAACACCTCCAACGGTGGTGCTACCTACCTCTCAATGGTGGGATGGCACTACTTTAAAGGACATTTACACAGACGAATTCCTTAGGGTAGGTAGACGACTCTAGATACTTGCTCTAATTTCAAAACAAATCAAAAATACTTTTCACACCAACACCTTTTCAAAAAGCTTTCGAAAGCAATTTTTCAAACACTCTTGAGGACCGATACAAGAGTCGAACTGAAATTTTCAAAGAAACTTTTTAAACCCACAATTGAAAAGCAAACAAACCATTTTTGAAAACACAATGAGCAAGTATCTAAGAGCCCATGGATAACCATGGATAGAAAGGGTGCTAACACCTTCCCTTTCTATAATCTACCTCCCGAACCGAGAGCAATCTCTATAAGTAATTTTTCTGTGCTTTTGTCCTTTCCATTTGGAGAAAATAAAAGACGGTGGCGACTCTTGCTTCCGCGACATTTCGCGAACCAGCGTTAAACAGTCAGTTCCAGATCCACCGATCACAACACCCAAGTGGAAAATATCTCACTTCACTATATATTGTAGAAGTATAGTAGCTCGCATCACTACAAGGATTGACAAGAGTCTAATCTTTTGAGAAAATTTTAAAGTAAAAAAGCCAAAATGGAAAAATAGTTTGAATGAGATTGATTGATTTTTAATATTCTCACAAAAATGTCAAGGTATTGTTAAGTTGATTAAAGTTTGATTAAGAAAATATTTTTTAAAATGCATCGACTTAAGTCCAAGTTTATTATGAAAGTGGTTCAAGTTTAAAACAAGAAGAGTTTTGAAAAGGAGGGAGGAGATTTTTGAAATTAAAGAAGATGGGAGAAAATGAAGAGACTACCCTAAAGCATAAGGTAAAATCTAGGGAAAAGAAACATATAACCAACAAGAAGCCAACAATTAACACAATGAGTCAATGTAGAATTCCATCCTTTAGGTTTGAAACCAAGCAAACAATTGATAAACCGCTTAAGAATAACAAGCTTTAATTACATTAAGTCTTCACAAAAATTGGACAGAGTAACAACTGTACACAGATGAATTCCAGATTATAGACAAAGTGTGTAATCATGATAACCTACACACAAAGCAAACAAATACCACATTGTCTTAGGGTAAACCCCGAGAACTCCAGACACAATAACAATCAAGGTCACAAAGGCTCAAGGTAGGCCACGACTTCTAATCCTAAGTCCAATAAGTCCACCACTCCATAATGCCAAGGATAGAAACCAAGTAATCCAAGTAACATTAAAGCTTTTAGGGTTCAAGTTGATTATTAGGTATCTTCAAAAAGAAAATGAGAAACTCAAGTGAGCAAAATAAAAATGACATAAAGATAAAGGCTCGAGTGAGCAAAGATAAAAATAGCATGAAATGTAAATGTTAAAGTAAATGGTACATAAAGTAAAAGCATAAAATAAAAGCATAAAAATAAAGTCAATTGTTAGGAATTAGTAGTTACTTGGATGACCATCTTGAAACTTGAATTTTGGAACTCATTGGAGGATTGGTAGAACCAAAGCCTCTCAACAACAAGTTGCATTTTATTTTTGTCAAGTATATCATCCATTTAAGAATTCTCAAGATAACACTTAATGATCAATGATGTTTAAGTGGTCCACTTTGACCAAAATTGATGAAGTTCCATTAGAGAATTGGTAGAACCAATGCCTCCTAACAATGAATATCAAGGTTATTGGATCAAAGGGTTCAAATTAACATACTTGGGCTTGCAAACATATGTTTGGGCCACGAATGATCATTTTCTCAAATTGGGACAAAATTTAGCGCTATGTGAAGCAATCGTAAGTGGACTTATATAGAAGTCACACCTATTTTGAGATCGGTCAATAGCAATCTATGCACCTCATATTTTGAGACATGATATGTAAATCATGCTCCAATAACATTTGGTACAATAAGAATGATATAAGATGAAGAGGGAAGGGGAAATGAATAAACCACATTTGAACCAAAAATTTAATCAAACTATTATTGAAATCATTCATCCATTTTTATGGAGTTAGACTCAACACCATGGATCTGGTGATGTTAATAAAGTTCATGATCAAAATTTTAATCCAAGATCAGCCAGAATATAAATAAAATAAAATTATGTTTAAAATAAAAGAAAAAAAGTTTTTCAAATGATTATAAAATGGAAATAAGAGAGAAAATTAACAACTATATTCAAATTAATCAAGAAAAAATAGGTAAGATAATAAAAAATTAGGAATGAGTTCAAATATTTATATAAAAATTTTGGTAATTTTTTAAAGTCAGAAACTATTTTTAAAAATAAAAGTAGGTAAAATAAACCAAAAATGATAAAAAAAAATAACAAAGTTAGAAATAAAAAAATAAATGAGTTCACCAATATTTGTCAAAATGTCATTGGATCCTGCCCTATTTTTTTCAGAATTTAAAAATGAAGAAAAGTATTTTTAAACATTTAAAACAACTCAAATAAAGTGAAAAATTATAGAAAAATACCAAAACACAAAATAAAATTGTGAAAAAATAAGACCAGAAAGAGAAAAATCCAAAGTATTTTCCTTAATTTTTTTGGAGTAAAAATGAATTTTCTATGAATTTTTGAAGTTTAAAACAATTTAAATATAAAAATCAGAAAATAAAATAAAGTAAAAAAAAATATGGACCAATAGATGAGAGTCAAAACGCGTTAGTAAGTTAATCCAATGGATCAGACACGTTGTGCATATCATGGTCATTATTGAATAAAGCACTGAATCACATATAAAATCATATTTAAAAAAAATAAATGGCACGCCATCATTGGTTGGAAGATGACAAGTTGGTCATCTTTATCCTCCAGCCAATGTGAAACACATGTCCCTCAAACTGTAAAATCAGAAGCTCAGACCTATGTCATTCGCTCCGTCTCATCAAGATGAAGACAACCACACCTTCGCGAATAATTTATATAAATTGTAGCTCAAACAATTTGGAAGAGAAGTTTTGAAAAGGGATTTGAAATTTCGTGGTCAAAATGTGCTTCCTATTAAAAGCAGATGTTGTAACTAGGACCATGATGATGAGAGCTTCACAATAGTATCAAAGTTTGTGAGAATTAGTGAAGGAATCTACCTATTGAAGTTAAGTTGCAGAGCTCTGAAACTGGACTTGGCTAGCACGATTCAGGGAGTTTTAGAGCTTAGTTCTTCTTCTGTTAGCTTCAGTGAGGTTAAAGGAAGGTGAATTGACAAAGAAAAATGATTGAGAAAAGTTGTAAGAACAAATTCGAAGTTACAAAAAATTGAGTTCAAGAGAGAGTTTGACAGGGTAATTCTGGCTTTCTAAGCTTGAGGAAATGAATGAGGGATGACCCTCTATTTATAGGGAATCAAATGGGATGCTCAAGCGTGTGAAATGATGAAGTTTGGAGGGAAATTGTGTGAACCTGATACATGAGCAAAGTGTGATTTGTTCCGCATCAAAACTCACCCAATCCTTGCGTTTTAAGGCTCTAATCCACTTTGGCAAGTTGGTTAAACATGTTTAGACCAAAAACGCGTGTTAATTTGATGTTTAGAAGCTACAACATGAACTTCAAATTCTGACTTGTGGTGAAACTTCAGTTTCAAGTTACCAAATTCAAATCAATGGTGTGCATGATTCAGGGCATCTCAAGACTTGATTCTTGTTGCATTGGAAAGATGAGATTATAAACCTTACAATGTGAAAATAATGGGATTAAATGGATTCTTGAGCTAAAAATTGTAATGAGTCAAAGTTGATAAAAAAGGTTGACTTTCTATACTTAGAGAATTTATAAGTTTTTCTTCAAAAATGACTTGTAATGTCTTGCATCCAAACATGGCTTTCCACTTGAAATTTGCTCTTGACAAAAAAAGATGGCATGAAGTAAATCTCTTGAATGGAAGTTTTAAACTTGAACCATTCAAAATATCCAAAAATTGAGAGAGTTATAACTTGTTGAAGTTGGAAAAAATTTATGAAATAACCTATAATCTTTTGCATCCTTAAGGCATCTTCCATCCATTTTCACACTGTGAACATAAAAGAAAGGTTGAAGTTCACATCTTCAGGATCATTGTGGATAAATAATGGATTCAAGTTGATAAAAATTGATCAAGTTATGATCATTTGAAGTCACATAAGGGAATTTGAAGGTTCATCTGGAAGACTTGTAATCTTTCTTAATCATCAAGTTTCTTCCATATAAAATTTCTTTGAAACTTTTGAAGTGATTTGTTAATAACACTTTGAAGAGAAGGATGTATTTGGAATAATTCAAAAATACCAAAATATGAGCAAGATATACCCCTTTGAAGTTCAAAACCCTAACTCCTAGAGTAAGAAAATTTCTTGGGAAACCTTTTCAATTTTAACCAACCTTCTTGCACAAATACCCTTGTCATGTGAATATAAGTTTTTGAGGATGATAAGGAGAAAAAATAGCAACCAAAACCACTTCCAAATCTTGAGAATTGAAGGAGATATGTAATTTTGATCATTGAAATCAAAGACTTGTCAAATTGAGTCAAATCTCTTCAATCAACCCTTGTACTTTTGAACTAAATTTGACAACTTGAGGAATGATGAATCATAAAAGACTTAGTCATGGCATTACTTTAAAACATCTTTAATGATGAGGCTTAAATCTCAATGAAGCTTTGTTGAGGAAGGCACAAAAATGAACTCGTGAATCCCTAGACCAATCTTGATGGAATGTATTGTGCTTTTACCTACAACTTCAACAATTGGGCCAAACACTCATTGTATTCATTAGTTAAAGGATAATAAATACAAAACATAGATGATCATAAAATACAAGTCAAGGTGCTTGGTAATTCCTCATAGAGAAAAAGCTAAAGATAGGGAGAAGAACCAAACCCTAATGTGATCTTATTGTGATTGAATTGATATGATATAATCAAGGGATATTAGGGGCAAAAATTGGGGTACAACATAATGACCACTATTCTCCCTAACAACTTTGAACTCCTGAGCAGAGACTTTAGTTAAAGTTTGATGAGGATCTGAGAAGGTTATTGCTTCAATGATCAAGTCTTGTCTGGCGTAGTTACTTGCCAAGAAATACTTAACTTTTGCCTAGGTTGCCCTCGCGGGTTTTCAACCTAGCGGGGAAATTTATTCTCTTTGTGTCTCTTACTTTTTCCTAGACCTTCCTTTCGGGTTTTCATCCTACCGAGACACTCTTTTTTGCCTAAGGCCCTTTCAGGTTTTCAACTTAGCGAGCTGTTCTTTTATTTCTTTAGGCGAAGTATTTCTTGACTGCATCAGCATTCATGGGACGTGGGAACTCCTCACCATCCATATTTTCAAGAATCAATGCACCACCAGAGAATGCTTTCTTGATCACATATGGTACTTCATAGTTAGGAGTCCACTTTCCCCTAGAATCAGCGTTAAAAGACATGATTTTTCTGAGCACGATGTCTTCTTCTCAAAATTCACGAGGCTTGACCTTCTTATCAAAAGCTTTCTTCATTCTCTTTTTATACAACTTACCATGGCACAAAGCCGTCATTCTCTTTTCTTTAATAAAATTCAATTGGTCAAACCTATTATGGACCCACTCAGCCTCTGGAAATTTTGTTTCCATTAATACTCGCAAAAATGAAATCTCAACCTCGACGGAGAGCACTGCTTTCATACCATACACAAGGGAGAATGGGGTTTCCCCTGTTGAAGTGAGAACGGATGTACGACACCTACGAAGGGAAAAAGGAAGCATCTCATGCAAATCCTTATAGGTAACAACCATCTTATGGATGATCTTCTTAATGTTTTTGTTAGAAGCTTTAACAACCCCATTCATCTTAGGCCTGTAAGGAGACGAGTTGTGATGGACGATCTTGAATTATTCACAAAGTTTTGTCATCATTTTGTTATTCATATTTGAGCCGTTGTCAGTGATAATCCTGCTTGGCACACCATACTGACATATAAGATTGTTCTTGATAAAGAGTACTACCACTTGCCTCGTTATATTGGCATAGGAAGCTTCTTCCACCCACTTGGTGAAGTAGTCAATTACCACCAGGATGAAACAGTGTCCATTTGATGCCTTGGGTTCAATCATTCCAATTATATCAATACCCCACTTAGAAAAAGGCCACAGGGAAGAAATAACATTGAGTAGTGTTGGAGGTACATGAATCTTGTTAGCATAACTCTGACATTTATGGAGCTTCTTTGCGAATTTGTAACAGTCAGATTCCATTGTCAGCCAATAGTAGCATGCCCTAAGCATCTTCTTTTCCATTGAATGTCCATTGGCATGGGTACCAAAGGAATCTTCATGGATCTCACACATCAACATGTCTGCTTCGTGTCTATCCATGCATCTGAGCAAGACCATGTCATAATTTCTTTTGTATAACACATCTCCATTGAGGAAAAAGCTATCTTCCAACCTTCTCAATGTCTTTCTATCTTTTTTTGATGCACCAACTGGGTATTCTTGAGTCTGGAGAAAGTGCTTGATATCATAATACCAAGTTTTTTCATCTGACGTTCTTTCCGGCGCAAAAACATGAGATGGCCTATCCAGAAGTTGAACTGTTATATGAGGTACATCGTTCCAAGCATTTACTTGGTACATAGAAGCCAAAGTGGCTAAAGCATCTGCCATCTGATTCTCATCTCTAGGAATATGATGGAATTAAACTTTATTAAAGAAAGGTAATAATCTTCTAACATAGTGTTTGTAGGGAATCAAGCCAACGTAACGACTATCCCATTCTCCTTTAATCTGATTTATTACCAAATTTGAATCGCCATATGCATATAGAATTTTGATTCTAAGATCTATAGCCTCTTCAAGATCCATGATACAAGCTCCGTACTCTGCCATATTATTGGTACAATCAAATGCCAACCTTGCAGTAAAAGGGATATGTGACCCATGGGGAGTGATAATCACGACACCAATTCCTTTCCCATAAGAATTCACAGCTCCATCAAACACCATACCCCATCGAGATTCAGGATCAAGACCTTCTTCAGGAAAAGGTTCATCACAATCTTTTACTTTCAAATACAACATATCCTCATCAGGGAAATCATAGTTAACATACTGATAATCATCAACTAGTTGGTGAGCAAGATAATATGCCAGTACACTACTTTTTATAGCTTTTTGAGCATGGTATTCAATATCATATTCAGACAACAACATCTACCAACGGGAAATTATTCCAGTAAGAGCAGGCTTTTCGAAAATATACTTGATTGGATCCATTTTGGAAATCAACCAAGTGGTATGATTCAACATATATTGCCGCAATCGCTTTTCTGCCTAGGCCAAAGCACAACATGTTTTTTCTAGCATAGAATACCTTGACTCGCAGTCAGTAAACTTCTTAATGAGATAATAAATGGCATATTTTTTTCTTCTCGTTTCATCTTGCTGTCACAAAATAAATCCCATAGAATTATCTAAAACAGTCAGATACATAATCAATGATCTTCCTTTAACATAAGGGTGAAAGATAGGAGGTTCAAGCAGTTACTCTTTAATGCTTTCAAATTCCCTTTGGCAATCGTTCATCCATACATAACCTTGATCTTTCTTTAACAGCTTGAAGATCGGTTCACATGTTGCAGTCATGTGGGAAATTAATCTAGATATGTAATTCAAACGTCCAAGGAAGCCTCTAACTTGTTTTTCAGTTCTTGGTGCAACATTTCTTGAAATTCTTTAACTTTATCAGGATCAACTTCAATTCCTTTTTGGCTGACAATGAAACCTAGAAATTTTCCTGAACGAACACCAAAAGTACACTTATTTGGATTTAAGCGGAGACGATATTTCCTCAAACGTTGAAACAACTTCAAAAAATAATCTATATGCCCTTCCTTAGTATGACATTTTCCAATTATATCATCAACATATACCTCAATTTACTTATGCATCAGATCATGAAATAGGGTTGTCATAGCCCTCTGGTAAGTTACACCAGCGTTTCTCAACCCGAAGGGCATCACTCTATAACAGAATGTTCCCCAGAGTGTGATAAATTTTTTTTTCCATTTCCTCAGGTGCCATTTTGATTTGATTGTATCAAGAAAATCCGTCCATGAACAAAAACACTTTGAATTTTGTTATACTGTCAACCAACATATCAATATACGGTAACGGAAAGTCATCTTTTGACTTGATTTGTTTAAATATCTATAATCGACGCACATATGGACATTTCTATCTTTCTTTGGTATTGAAACAATATTGGAAATCCACTGATGGTACACTGATGTCACAAGAAAACTGACATCAATCTGCCTTATGACTGCTTCTTTAATTTTCACTACCATGCCGGGGTGAGTTCTTTGCAACTTTTGCTTGATTGATGGACAATATGGATTTAGCGGTAGATAATGTTCCAAAATATCAGTATCCAAACTACCAGAGGGCTACTCTTCACATCGGGATGAAGCAATGCTCCAATCTTAACTTCCTTTGGATCTTCCTCTAAACCCAAATTAATCATCTCCAACGAATCTTTATACGACTGAATGGTACTTTCCTCGCGCTTAAGCAACCGTGAAACCTCTTCTGGGATTTCATCATATTCTTCTTCTTCGGTCACATACACAAGATATTAAAAGTTGGGAGAGGGTGCAGGGTCATTGTACTCAACGATTTTTTTAATTAATCTGCACATGTGATTTATGACTAATTTTAGAAACTGACACATGTAACAAGTGATTATACATATTCATTTACAGTTATTATTTATTTGGAAAGGCTTTTTTTATTACCATTTTCCAAGAAAAAGCATAAAATAAAGACCTAATTTGGGATTTAAAAACCACTTTTATTAATGATTTTAAATATCAAAACAACAGATATGCCCATACAACATCAATACTTTCACCTTGGGCAGAGTGAAAGATTTTTAAGAATACTAACAAAAAAAAAATACTTTGAAATGTGAATGAAAGAAGGAACATCAACTGTGATCCAATTTTGGACAGACTCCATGTGTCACGAAGCTTGGCGTCTCTTGCTCTGATTCATCTTCGAGAATAGCGTTGATCCTTGGAGTAGTTGGATGAAGATAGCCTGCACTGTGAAATATGTCTTGATATTTACTTAAATCAGACTTTGGCTTCATGACTTCCTTCTTCATGGAGAAACCCAAACTAGTGCCATTCATGTTCACAGGAGGATCGATAATCTGCCCCCACACCTTGCTAGGGCCCTTCTGCACTACCTGATGTGCATCCTTAAACGAGGTGGTATAGTTCTCATTATTCCTTATATTATCAATGGATAAAGCTTGGAATTGAGTTCCAATAGTGGCTTTGTTAACTTCTACTATGCTAAAGGAAGAGAAATGAGATATCAACAGCGCTTGCTCACCATTCACAATAACTACCTTTCCTTCACGAAAAAATTTCAGCTTCTGATGCAAGGTTGAAGTAACAACTCCCTCTTCATGGATCTATGGTCGTCCCAATAAATAGCTATAGGCGGGAACAATATCCATAACCTGGAAAGTGATCTGGAATATGTGTGGACCTATGTGAATAAGAAAATCTACTTCTCTGATGACAGACTTCCTCGAACCATCAAATGCTTTCACTATAATTCCACTTGGGAGCATGGGAGCTCCATGGTACTTAAGCTTCATGAGTGTACTTCTTGGTATGACTTTTAAAGCAGACCCATTGTCAATCAGCACATTGACAAAGAGTCATTCTTACTATTCATGGAAATATGGAGAGCCAGGTTATGGTTTCTTTCTTCATCAGGCAATTCATCATTACAAAAGTTCAAATTATTACAAGATGTAATATTCCCCACAACAATCTTGAACTGATCCAGAGATATGTTACTTTCAAAAAAATATTTATCCAACACTCTCATCAGAGGTTCCCGGTGAGAATAAGAGTTCATTAGCAAGGCTAGAATGGAAATCTTAGATGGAGTTTGCAACAACTGATCCACAATATTATAATCACTCATCTTGATGATTTTCAAGAAGTCATCCACATCCTTTTACAAAACGGTGTCACTAGATCCTTCCATCACCTTCTTAGGTTCAATATTCTCAACAACCTTTTTATCAGAATTAACATCTCCTCGAAAGGTTGGGATGAAGACACGACCACTGCGGGTTACCTAACTAGCTTCAACAATATTATCGACATGGGATAAAGGTTGGATTGGAATTTCCACACCATCTTCCAGGATAGTTACATTGTAATTGTAAGGCACAACTTTGTCTAATTTATATAGGACATGACCAGGAAGACAAATAACCACGGGAGAAACAATAGGCTTTCTATGGTACTCAATCTTTATAGGAGCGGGAACACCAAAACACGGCACAATAACATTCACCCCTTCTCCAGAATATTTAGGCATCACTAGATCATTATCGGAGAACATATCTTCATCAGAATAAAAGGATTCATCAGCAGAAACATATTCATCATCATACATAGCCTCAACTGAGTAATCTTCAATCACATTAACTCCATTGTAATCATCTCTATTACCTGTGACTTTGATAGTACCATTATCTAACAATAATTGAACGCCTCTTCTTACGATAGAACAACCACGAGAATCCCTACAGCAGATCTGACAGGACCCGTAATGATGTTCTTCTTGGCCATTCATGTGACAAAATGTATCGTGCAGCTGTACCAGATCATTATTCATGTAATTCAAATCAAAAATACGGAATTCACAGAGACATCCATAAACCATATTCACGTCCTCTTCATACCCGACCCTTGGTCTGATTATGTGGGTAAGACCTTCATCCATCATTTCTTGAATAACAGCTCTCACTTTATCACATACATGGATATTTGTACTGTAAATACTACAACCAGCATGGTCATGTGTATAATAGCTGAATTCACAGAGATCAACATGCATCTTCACTAAATCCCCTCTCACCAAGTTGATATCAAAATTCTGGAAGTCCCCAAGACAACCAACAACCATATTTACGGAATTTCCACCTCCATGTTTGGGTAGTGGATTATCTTTCACATTATGACCCACATCTTTAAAAGATAAGAGGCCAGATCTCACCATCTTCTACACTTCAGACTTCAAGGGATAACATTTTTCGATGTTGTGCCCTAGGGCTCCTTAATGAAAAGCACAAGTCTGATCTGCCTTATAATACCATGGTAAAGGTGAAGGTATAGCAGGGGGAGGCCTAGCCTGCACCAATTTCTTCTGAATCAAAGCCAAAAATAACTCTTCATAACTCATTAGAATAGGGTCAAAAGCTTCTCTCTTCTGACCTTGCCCCTAGTTACCTTGAGGATGTGCTCTCTGATAGTCAATAGCAGTAGGAGCTACATTGACGATTGGAGTCACAGAAGCAACTTATTGTTAGTACTGATGACATCTTCTTGGTGGTCTAAACTTTCTTTCCTCAATGACAGTATTTGTTTCACTTTCTTTATTTCTATAAAACCCATATGATGGTTTCTTTTTTCCTTCATCTTTTTTCAAATGTCCTTCCCTGACAGTTTCTTCTAGACGAACACCCATACTTACCATCTCAGTGAAATCAATTGGCGCACTAGCAACCATCCTTTCATAATAAAATGATCCAAGGGTCTTCAGAAATACCTTGGTCATCTCTTTCTCTCCCATCGGGGGTACCACTTGAGCAGCAACCTCGCGCCAATGCTGCACATATTCTTTGAGCGACTCCTTATCTTTCTGAGCCATTGCTCTCAATTGGTCATAGTCAGGTGCCATAAACATATTGTACTTATACTGCTTGATAAAAGCTTCGTGTAAATCATTGAAGGTGTGGATATTGCTACTGTCCAAACCCATATACCACTTCAAAGAGGAACCAGTTAAACTATCCTAGAAGAAATGAGTAAGCATGTGTTGGTCATCAGTATAGGTAGACATCTTTCTGATATACATCACCAGGTGGTCACGGGGATAGAAGTTTCCCTCGTACCTCTCAAATTTCGGCACCTTAAACTTTACTGTAACTTTTACGTTGGGAACTAAGCAAAGCTCACCGATGTTCTATCTGAATAATTCCTTTCCTCGAAGAGCCTTCATTTCTTTCTGCATTTCAACGAATTGATCCTGAAAGTCATCCAATCGATCATAGAAGCCCACACTTTCACTCGGTGGATGAACAGGTCGATAAACTTCATCATTAATAAATGACATCGTATTCACCATATGAGGTGCAGTATAATGAGTCTCATTTCTAGCTACAGGAGTAACGTGCACCACATGAGGTGTAAGAATAACAACAGTTTGAGAAAACGGAGAAACTTAAGCATCAGGGTTATAACCTTCTGGCATCAAATTATCAAGCATTCCCCATGGGTAACCTTGAGGAATACGGTGTTAAATAGAAGTAACTGGAGTAACAAAAATGGGAACGGACGGAACTTCAGAAGCAATAGTTGTCTGTTGTGGTTGAGTAGCATGAGGAGACGAAAGAGAAGGTGGTGGCTAATTCTGAGCAACCACCAATGATTCCACAAAAGCAGTCAAATTGGCCATATCGTCCCTCAAAGTAGTAACTTCTTCGTACAGCTCGCAATTCTCATATTCAAGATTCTCCATTTTCTTCCTGGAATTAGCCTGAGTATTGTATTGATGAAACAACTAGCTGACTGTTGAAGTAGAGAAACTTAGTAAGACACCTGGGTATGACCATAAATGCAAAAATATGCAAAATGATGCATGATATGCAATGCATATGATTTATTTAACATTATTAATATTTCAAGGAACTCAAAGAATTATAAACGATATGCAAATATCAAAGTACTAATACGTTTTGAAATACTAAAAATTTTATTATAATAATTTCAGAATGGATTACAACTTTTAGTACAGGTTTAAATAATCCTAAGTACAAGAGAATAAAGATGGAATCTAAAACCCTAAGGAGCAAAAGCTTATGAAGATCTTTCCACACGCTGACACTTTCCCATGACTCTTGCAACCTGAGCCTTCATCTGCTTGTTCTCTTATGCATACCTGTCAGCGACTTCTTTCTAACCACCAGAGTCTGGAAGTGAGCAACTAGGTCCTGGTTGAACTCTAGAGGAAAATAAATCCTCTTTCCTATTCATCATCTCCACAGCACGACTCTCAAGGATATCGATCAAGTCATCCTTCTCTCTCAATTCTGTTTGGTGGGACATCTCTAAAGTATGACACTTGTTCTTCCATGCTTCCTTCTCTTGCTGCATCCTAACCAAGAAAAGCTAAAGTTCTTCCACATCATCCAAAAGTGGGGAGTAGTCCTCACAAACATATCAGGTATAGGTTCTTCACAAGAATATGGCATCTTCAACTGAATTGCCCTTGCTTGTACCCAACGAAGATGAAGCTCCAAGGAAACAACTTCTCTTGGTCCCAAATCTTTTCTACTCTTCCTATGAATATGGCGCCAAGCTTTTGTAATCTCCTATTTAGCTTCCTTATCATCCTCTCCTTCTTTGAGAAATAAACCGCTCATACGAATATTGTTTGGCTTGTCTCTCATCTGTGAAATCAAGCTTTCCAAATATTTTGATGAAGACAAGCTAGCATGCAAAAATGAATGGATCAAGATAGAAGATTTATCTCAAGCAAAGATTCAATGATCAAGATCAACTTTTCAAGACTTATGACTTAAGGTATATGAAATTTTTGATCTTATGCTCTTAGTGCTCAAAACTATTTTTAATCATGCATTTAATATATTAAAATAATATTTTGAGTATATACTATGTATGATTGAAGAAGGATATTTTAAATTGCTTCAAATCTTTGAAAATAATGTTTTTTCAATTTTTGTACACAAGCAATCGATTGTCATGCTAGGACAATCGGTTGCATTCAAAAAACAAAAGCATTCTGTTTGACATACAATCGGTTGTCATCTAGCAGCAATCGATTGTCATGTGTTTTATTTTCAAATTTTTTGAACGTTGGCTTATGAGCAACCGATTACTCATCAATGACAATCGGTTGTCATAGTTATATTTTTCATATTTTTTAAACGTTGCTTTTTCAGCAATCTGTTGTTGCTTTAGTGCAACCGGTTGTTGTGTCTTAAATTTTGAAAAATTTTATTTTTCCAGCAACTTTTTGTAACACATTTTCATGGCAATCTTTGTATCTTTTCAAATATATTTTGTTAGTTAAAATGGTTTAAACATTGCTATGTTTCATTGAAGATGTATTACTACACTATAAATTATTTTTGTTTAGAATTTTAAAAACAACAAAAAACAATACAACAACAATCACTAACAACTTTCTATTCTTTTGATCATACTCTTTATACTCAAGATTTTTGTTCATCATTTTCATATGCATAATGAAAATTATTCTTGAGCACTTATAAGAGTATTCCATCTTAAATTTCATATTGAATAGAAAAGATCAATCAAGTGATTGACATTGCTCTTTCATCTTTCAAACTCTTATACAAATCAAACAAACTATTGTATACTTATTTTCAGGATTGTTGGAAACAAGAAAGACACTTAGGGAGGATTGTTCTCTTTGTGGTCTTAGTGAAAATCCAAGAGGATTGTTCTTGGTCCAAGAGGATTGTTATTGGATTGTTAGGTAGTCTTTGTACAAATTACCAACAATAAGGAAATCTCTTTCATGTTGAAAGGGGACTGGAGTACTCTCGGACTGTGAGGGGAACCAGGATACATCTCTGTGTTCTTTACTTTCCGCATTTACTGCTTTCATCACTTATCAGAAAAAGAAAGAAAAGAAACTCGTGAAAAAATATTCATACAATTCAGAAAAAGTTTTAAAGAACCTAATTCACCCCCCCTCTTAGGCGCATCTGAACTTACAATTGGCATCAGAGCAGGTTATAGGTAACCTGTTCCTACTAGATCCAGAATGGCTTCCGCAAAGAACAATTCTGTGTTCAGAGACGGTGGCAGTAGCAACAAGCCTCCTCTATTCTGTGGTGAATATTTTGATTTTTGGAAGATCCGTATGAAGGCTCATCTAGAAGCACAAGGAGAATAAATATGGGATGATGTCCAAAATGGTCCTTTTGTTCCGGTAACTGTAGTAAACGGCGTTGGTTCATCAAAGCCTAAAACTACATGGGATGATGATGATAAGAAAAAGGTCTTGTATGACAAAAAGGCAATAAACCTCCTTCAAAGCCCACTTAGTATGGATGAATTCTTCTGTGTCTCAGCATGCACAACGGCAAAAGAAATTTGGGATACACTAGTTAAAACACATGAAGGAACAACTGAAGTTAAGAGATCGAGACTTAATACGTTAAGTCAAGAATATGAATTGTTCCGTATGCAACCCGGAGAATCCATTCTTGATTTACAAAAGAGATTTGTGCATCTAACAAATCATCTAAGGGCACTTGGAAAAACATTGACTAATGATGAATTGAACCTAAAAGTGCTCAGATCCTTGACTAGAGAATGGCAACCAAAAGTAACGGCAATCTCAGAAAAGAAGAGTCTCGCTACTATGACATCCGCAACTTTGTTCAGGAAACTTCAAGAATACGAGACAGAACTTGGTAGATTGGAAAAGCGTGAAAATCAAGAAAAGAAGTCTAAGAACATTGCCTTGAAGATTGACTCCAAGGAAGACGAAAATAAAGATAATCCTGATGAAGATGAAAACTTCATGCTTCTCGTTAGAAGACTTGGAAAATTCTTTGGTAAAAATGACAAAGCCTTCTCGCACTCAAAGAAGAAGAAACACTTCAAGAAGAAGGAAGGATCCTCATCAACACAAGAAGTTACTTGCTATGAATATGGTAAATAAGGTCACATCAAACCAGACTATCCAAAACTTTCAAAGAAAAGTGGCTACAAAGGCAAGAAGGAATCAAAAGATAAGAAAGCATATGTTGCATGGGAAGATGTTGAACTAAGTTCGTCATCCGACTCCGATAGCGACGAAAGTGTCAATCTTGCATTAATGGCCTCACACCACTCCGAAAGCAAAGATGATGAGGTTAGTAACATATTCTCTCTTTTTGATAGTGATGCACAAGGTGCTATAAATGAACTGTTAAATGAATGAAAAATTCTGTACAAAACTATCTCATCACAAAAGAAACAAATTTCCTCGTTGGAAGAAAAATGTGGATCTATTGAAAAAGATCTCAAAGATGAAAAGAAAAAAGTTAGTGATGAAAAATAGAATTTTGTATGCACAAAGTGTGAATCTCTCTCTTTCCAAATTATCCAATTGAAAAGGGTTATTGAAAGGTATGAAAAAGGACAAATTGGATTGGGAGGTGTTCTTAGCCAACAAAGATACTCAAATGACAAAAGTGGTCTTGGATACTCAAAATTTTCAAAACCAAGTACCAACAAAACCATCTTTGTCAAGGCTAGCGATTAACCAACCAAAGAGAAAGAAATCACTCCCAAAATAGTTCATCACTATCCTAAAAAGAAAATACCCCTAAGAAGAAATCTTATCCTTCTAGATATAGAAGTAAATTTAAACCTACTTGTTTTTATTGTGGTATTCGAGGACACACACCTAATGCTTGTTATGTTAGAAACTTTGGCATGGCAAATTGGCATTATGTGTGGGTTAAGAAAGGAACTAATTATGAAGGACCCAAAGCAACTTGGGTACCTAACAAAACCTAATCTTGTTTTGTAGGTAAGCTTGACAACCACTTCAAATCTATGGTATCTCAATAGTGGTTTTTCCAAGCATATGACGGGAGATATCGACAAATTTTCACATCTAACGCTTAAGGCCAAGGGTTATGTAACGTATGGAGATAACAACAAAGGAAAGATTCTTGGCATAGGAAAAGTTGGTGTTCCACCTTTCACATCAATTGAAGATGTTCTTTATGTCGAAGGACTAAAGCACAATCTTCTAAGTATTAGCCAACTATGTGACAAAGGCTTCAAGATCAAGTTCACTAAAGATGAATGTTTGATAGAAGATGAAGTCACACATGAGGCTAAACTTAAAGGTAAAAGAGTAAATATTATTTTTATGATTTCCCTTAACGATTTTTCTTTGAAGGTTAAATGTCTCATGGAAAACAACAACGACTCATGGCTATGGCACAAAAGAATCGCTCATATTCATATGGAGCATTTAAACAAATTGATTAAGCATGACCTTGTTGTTGGACTGCCTAAGATAAAGTTCATCAAAGATAGACTTTGCGATGCATGTCAAAAGGGAAAGCAAACAAAATCAACTTTCAAATCCAAGAATGTGGTGTCCACTACTAGGCCACTACAATTGCTTCATATGGACTTGTTTGGCCCTTCTAGAACGAGGAGCTTCGGAGGTAATGTATACGCTCTAGTTATTGTTGATGCCTTTTCTAGATATACTTGGACACTCTTTTTAGTGCAGAAAAATGATGCATTCAAGGCGTTCAAGAAAAATGAAAAGCAAATTCAAAATGAGAAGTCACTATCTATTGCCTCCATAAGAAGCGACCATGGTGGAGAATTCCAGAATTCCTCCATTGAAGATTTCTATGAAGAACATGGAATATCACATAATTTCTCAGCACCAAGGACTCCTCAACAAAATGGAGTTGTAGAAAGGAAGAATATGTCTCTTATTAAACTTGCAAGGACAATGCTTAGTGATTCAAACCTTCCAAAATACTTTTGGGCGGATGCTGTAAGCACGGCATGCTTTGTAAGCAATAGAGTTAATATTCGACCTATCTTTAAGAAGACTCCGTATTAACTCTTTCGAGGAAGGAAACCAAATATTTCATTCTTTCATGTCTTTGGCTGCAAATGTTTTGTCCTTAACAACGACAAAGACAACCTTGGTAAGTTTGATGAAAAATCAGATGAAGGTATTTTTCTTGGATACTCCTTATCTAGTAAAGCTTATCGTATTTACAATAAAAGAACTTTAACTATTGAGGAATCTATACACGTATCATTTGATGAATCTAACCCCTCCGAGGAGGATACTATTGTTTTAAATAATGATGATAAGATTTTAGATATTCCTCAAGAAGATGGCTCCAAGACCAACAATGAGAATCAATTGGAACAAATTCCGGAAGAATCAAATGTCAATGATCTACCTAAGGAATGGAGAACCCATAGAGATCACCCTATTGATAAAATCATCGGTGACATCAGTCAAGGCATTTCAAAAAGATTGAATCTCAAAGATGCTTGCTTGAACATGGAGTTCGTCTCTCAAATCAAACCTTCCAAAGTCGATGACGCATTAGGAGACGACCAATGGATGATTGCTATGCAAGAAGAATTAAAACAGTTTAAGAAAAATCAAGTTTGGGAACTTGTTCCTAGACCAAGTGACAAACACATCATAGGTACAAGATGGGTGTTCAAAAAAAACTTGATGAGAATGGTATAATTGTCCGAAACAAAGAAAGATTGGTAGCCCAAAGATACAACCAAGAAGAGGGAATTGACTTTGAAGAAACTTTTGCTCCGGTTGCAAGGTTAGAAGCTATCCGTGTTTTACTTGCTTACGCTTGTTCATTGAATTTTCAGCTTTACAAAAGGGACTTCAAAAGTGCATTCTTAAATGGCTTACATCAATGAATAAGTCTATGTCAAACAACCCCCAGGCTTTGAAGACTTCAAGAATCCTTCACATGTCTTTAAGTTGAGAAAAGCTCTTTATGGCTTAAAACAAGCACCTAGAGCATGGTATGACAGACTCAGTACATTCTTATGCGAAAAAGGTTTCTAGAAAGGTAAAGTGGATAAGACCTTGTTCATAAATAAGATCAAAGGTAACACTTTATTAGTACAAGTCTATGTCGATGATATTATATTTGGTTCAACTAACCAAGATTTGTGTGAAAAATTCTCGTTGATGATGCAAGGAGAATTCGAGATGTTTATGATGGGCAAGATGAACTATTTCCTTGGATTGCAAATTAAGCAACTGAAAGATGGTATCTTCATCAATCAATCAAAATATTGCAAGGAACTTTTGAAAAAGTTTGATATGGATAATTGCAAATCAATGTACACGCCAATGGGCTCCAGTACTTATGTTGATCAAGATGAATCCGGTATTTCCATTGATATTACTAAATATCAAGGCATGATTGGATCACTGCTATACTTAACGGAAAGTCGTCCTGACATCATGTTCAGTGTATGTCTGTGTGCACGATTTCAAGCAAACCCGAAGGAATCTCACCTCATGGCGGTAAAAAGAATCATGAAATATCTCAAAGGAACAACCAATGTCGGCCTATGGTACCCAAAAGGTAATATATGCAATTTAATTGGTTATTCTGACGCTGATTATGCAGGATGTAAAACAGATAGAAAAAGCACAAGTGGCACTTGTCACATTTTGGGAAATGCATTAGTCTCTTGGGCATGTAAGAAACAAGCTTGTGTGGCTCTTAGTACTGCCGAGGCGGAATACATTGCAGCGGGTAGTTGTTGTGCGCAAATTATATGGCTCAAGCAACAACTCTGTGACTACAGACTCGACCTTGGATGCATTCCACTCCGATGTGACAACGCAAGTGAAATCAACATTACAAAGAACCCTGTGATGCATTCTAGAACAAAGCATATCGACATTCGACATCACTTTCTTCGTGATCATGTACTTCAAGGAGATGTCGAAGTCACCTTCGTGGATACGCATAATCAACTAGCAGATATCTTCACTAAACCATTGGCAAGAGAACCATTCTTCAAGATCCGAAGAGAGCTAGGTATCTTGGACGAAAATGACATTGTCTAATTAAGGTACATGGTTATGATCTTAATCTTAACTTTATGGTAATATATCTTAATCCATGTTTTTATTACTAAACTTTTGATATATGACCATGAAATCCCCAAAAATTAAGTATTTTTCACTTTTTCACTAATGACAATCGGTTGTCATAGAGTGACAATCAGTTGTATCTAAAAAATTTTAGATTCTGTCTTCACAACAACCGGTTGTCACTCCACGACAACCGGTTGCTCTCTCAATTTTTTCGCCCCTGTTTGCCTTTTTCAAAGGATGCAATCGGTTGTCATCAAACGATAATCGATTGCACAGTTCAAAATTTTAAATTTTTTTATTTTTTTTCAGTTACACTCTCTTTTATTCTTTCTCTTCCATTTCCATTACTATTATTTATTTTGTAAAAGATTCTTATTCTCTTTTTGAATGTTTTAAGTGTTTGGTCAACAACTTTTTAATGCTTAGTCCTTTCCTATGACACAATTTTTTGGATACTTACACACTCAAGAATCTCTATGCTACAAGTCTTTATTGTTTTGACTAAACTATTAAATGCCTTACCTATCCATTGAATGCCTATCTATCTATAAAAGCCCAACCAAAACCTAAACTTCATATATCCTTTTTTGTTTCAAGAAACCCTACAAACACCAAATATCCTTTTCCCCTTCCAATTCTCTCATCCCTCACCATGTCAACATCAAAGAAAGGCAAGGGAAAAGCTTCTTCCTCATCTCAAGGTGATGATCTCTCAAAACTCATTCCATCAAGAAGCCAAAGGGAAAGATTTATGTCTCACTTTCAGAAGATGACGGTTCTTCTACCAAGGTTCGGTAATCTTGATAACTTTTATTCCGAATGCTTCAGTTTCCCACTTTATTTAGATCTCAAGGGATATACAAGTTGATTGGTGTTAATGGACCCATTTACCCCACTTTGGTTAGAATTTTTCTACAACAATCTAACCATTAGTAGAGGATGCATGATTTCAAATGTCAAAGGAGTTCCTATAGAACTCACTGTACAGAATTTTGGTGAAGCTTTGGGTATTCCAAATGATGGTGCTTGCATTAAACTTCTCTCAAATGCAAATCTGCCTGGCTACAACAAAAGAGACTTCTACTATGGAATTGCAAGAATTCCCGAGCGTGATTTTATTCAAAAAAGGCAAAGGCTTATCGGTGGAACTCCGGAGAGGAACTCTTGGTCTGCAGGAATTCTCACTATTGATGATTGTTTGATCCACTACTTTTTGGCGTATGTGGTTATGCCAAAGTTCTCAAACATTTCCAATGTCAATGATTGTGAGATACAGATTCTGTATGCGATGAAGAATGGGATTCAAATCAACTGGTCTTATGTGATTCTACATCATATGGAACTACATAATGAAAATGCTTTTGCTTTGCCCTATGGCTCCTGGCTTACCCTTGTTTTTGAGAAGTTCAATGTTCCCTTGTCTGGTGAACACATGGTGCCTATGGCTAACCCCAAACATGAAATCACTCCGAAGAAAGTATGTAATACCAAAATCGGCGTCAAATTTGATCCGATTAATAGAACCATCACATACATTCATATTCCTCCACAAAATCAACCTCCACAAGAACAACCACTTCAAAACCAACCTCCACAACCAATGGAAAACTCTTACAATAAAGTTTTTGACTATCTTCAATACATGAACAACAACATGAACACTCAATTTGCTCATCTCTATGCCCATACCAATGTCCCTCCTTATGAAGCTCAACCCTATCATTAACCTTTCATTCAACCTCAAACCAATGAAGGCAATGATGGTGAAGATCAAGATGATGAAGACCTTGTTGAAGGCATGGATGATTAGTTTTTAAGTTATTATATTTCTTAGTACTTTATGTTCTTATGTTTTATGCCGTTTTTCTAGTTTCGTTTAAGACACTTCATGTATTGTGATCCTTTTCGTTTTGTGCACTTTGTTTCTGTTATATCTATGTATGCAAACTTTATTTATGCTATGTTGTTTCTATGTTCAAAATTTTATGATCTTCTTTCCCATTCCTTTTTGCTAATGACAAAGGGGGAGAAGACTTTGTAGTTTCTTTTGTGTTTCTCTAACCCAAATTGCAGCAAGCAAGCAATCTTCAAAACTCTCATGCAATAGATCAAGGGGGAGTCTTTGACTTAGGGGGAGTTTTTAAACAACTTGATTAGAGAAAACCAAGATGCACTCCAAACTTCAAGCAATGTTTGTCATCATCAAAAAGGGGGAGACTGTGAAATCAAGCTTTCCAAATGTTTTGATGAAGACAAGCTAGCATGCAAAAATGAATGGATCAAGATAGAAGATTTATCTCAAGCAAAGATTCATTGATCAAGATCAAATTTTCAAGACTTATGGCTTAAGGTATATGAAATTTTTGATCTTATGCTCTTAGTGCTCAAAACTATTTTTAATCATGCATTTAATTTATTAAAATAATATTTTGAGTATATACTATGTATGATTGAAGAAGGATATTTTAAATTGCTTCAAATCTTTGAAAATAATGTTTTTTCAATTTTTGTACACAAGCAATCAATTATCATGCTAGGACAATCGGTTGCATTCAAAAAACAAAAGCATTCTGTTTGACATACAATCGGTTGTCATCTAGCAGCAATCGATTGTCATGTATTTTATTTTCAAATTTTTTGAACGTTGGCTTATGAGCAACCGATTGCTCCTCAATGACGATCGGTTGTCATAGTTATATTTTTCATATTTTTTAAATGTTTCTTTTACAGCAATTGGTTGTTTCTTTAGTGCAACCGGTTGTTGTGCCTTAAATTTTGAAAAATTTTATTTTTCCAACAACTTTTTGTAACACCTTTTCATGGCAATCTTTGTATCTTTTCAAATACATTTTATTAGTAAAAATGGTTTAAACATTGCTATGTTTCATTGAAGAGGTATTACTACACTATAAATTATTTTTGTTTAGAATTTTAAAAACAACAAAAACAATACAACAACAATCACTAACAACTTTCTATTCTTTTGATCATATTCTTTATACTCAAGATTTTTGTTCATCATTTTCATATGCATACTGAAAATTATTCTTGAGCACTTATAAGAGTATTCCATCTTAAATTTCATATTGAATAGAAAAGATCAATCAAGTGATTGACATTGCTCTTTCATCTTTCAAACTCTTATACAAATCAAACAAACTATTGTATACTTGTTTTCAGGATTGTTGGAAACAAGAAAGACACTTAGGGAGGATTGTTCTCTTTGTGGTCTTAGTGAAAATCCAAGAGGATTGTTCTTGGTCCAAGAGGATTGTTCTTGGCTTGTTAGGTAGTCTTTGTACAAATTACCAACTTTAAGGAAATCTCTTTCATGTTGAAAGGGGACTGGAGTACTCTCGGACTGTAAGGGGAACCAGGATACATCTCTGTGTTCTTTACTTTCCGCATTTACTGATTTCATCACTATTCAGAAAAAGAAAGAAAAGAAACTCGTGCAAAAATATTCATACAATTCAGAAAAAGTTTTAAAGAACCTAATTCACCCCCCTCCCTCTTAGGCGCATCTGAACTTACATCATCAGATATCCAAGTTGACAACGTGCAAGACCGGGATTGTAGTTAATTCCTCCATTTGTACCAAGAAGAGGTACATTGTGGAAACTACCATAACTATCAATAATATCCATATCATAATAAACCTGATGATTCCAAACAATGTTGTAATGAGTGAGAGCCATAATCTTCGAAGCCCAATGAGTTTCCTTCTTGATATCCCATAAAGCAACAGGCCGAGGTAAGTGAGAAATAAACCACTGATATAAAAATGGTGTGCAGCAAATGATCATCCCTCCATGATAAAAATCCTGAAGATGGATGGAATAATAAGTATCTCCTAATGGTGTAGGTACTGGATTCCCAATCAGAAAGATCCTAATGACGTTGACATCCATAAATTAGTAGATGTTAGGGAATAAGAACAACTCATAGGCAAGTAAAGCAAAGATAGCCTCAAAAGCAAATGTACTCCTCATCCTAGTAAAGTAGCGAGCTTTATCCAATAAAAACTGAGCGGGTAAACCTATGATTCCTTCTTTAGTAGTCATGTTATCCTCAATCTCAGTCTTCCCTAAATGTGTCATGGCATCAATCTCATGATACTTTGGCTCTCCCTCTAAACCGGTGAAAGGAACACGATCACTAGCAGGTAAACCAAGTAAGTAAGAATACTCCTCCAATATGGGTATCAGCACTGATAATTAGGGAAAGTAAAATACTGGCACAACAAATAATAGAATTGGACCAATGTAGAAAGAATAGCCTCCTTCGTCTTGAGCTTCATAAGAGAAATGATGGATCCATACTTCTTCCTAAAATCTATAGAGCTTTCGATCTCGGGAATCAAACTCATCAGTTTTTCTATCTTAGGATCCTTGAAAATGTACTTTCAAGTCTTTCTTTTTCCAGAATCCATGGTCAAGAAGTACCTGAGATGTTTGTAAAAGTCAACTTTAAATCCCTTGAAACAATTGTTTTAAAGAATGTTCATGGGTGCATGAATGCATGATGCAACAATCACACACAAGCTCACAAACATGGGGGGTTCATAGGTTCGACGTCACGCGCATGAAGTCAAAGATACTACCCACAAGGTATGTACTAATAGTTTATCACATGTTGAACATATATACAACATATAATATACAACAAATAATAGCACATACAAATAAAAAAATATAGGCTCAATCCACTTAGAGATGGACCAACATTTGGTCAATCTATCCCCAGTAAAGTCGCCATTTTTTTCTATAGTAGTAGAAATATTGAGACTAAGCCATTGGATTGACTTAACTCGCACAGATCAAATAAAAATTGCCACCATGCTTTATTATTCCCAGAGGAATGGGAAAAAAGTGAATAACCCGAGAAAGAGAGGGAGAGAATCTAGGTACGGGGGTTGGTTATGAAAAGGGAAGGTATTAGCACCCTAAACATCTACGATACTTCATAAGAACCTCTTCTAAAATTTGTGTATTTTGGCTATAAATGTTGTAAACAAAAATAGATGGTGGAGATGGGAAAAGAAGTATTTTTTACAATTTTTGCATCCGCCGCTGTTGCAAACCTTTAGAGCCTATCTACCACCTTCCGTGCAATAAGGGATTAGCATACTCGTAGTTCTCCTTTAAAAAATTTAAAACACAAGTTTGTTGGTTAATTTTTAGAGAAGAGACATCATTATCATATCCGAGTGGAAGACATGCTTACTACCCACAATTATGAGAAAGGAGAATTTGTGTCATCTTAAAATGGAGGATATAGCTTGGATTTTAAAATCAACAAAGCCTCACTCAACACCCAAGTGGTAAATTTCTCACTTCACTACATATTGTAGAAGTATAGTAGCTTGCATCATTACAAGGATTTACAAGAGTCTAATCTTTTGAGAAAATTTTAAATTAAAAAGCCAAAGCGGCAAAATGGTTTGAATGAGATTGATTCACTTTTAGTCTTCTCACAAAAAATTTCAAAGTATGATTAAGTTGGTTTAAGTTTGAATAATAAAATATTTTTGAAAATATATGAACCTAAGTCCAAGTTTATTGTGAAAGCGGTTCAAGTTTGAAAACAAGAAGAGTTTTGAAAAGGAGGGAGAAGGTTTTTGAAATTAAAGAAGATGGGAGGAGATGAAGGGAATATCCTAAAGCATAAGGTAAAAGCTATAGAAAAGAATTGTCTAACCAACAAGAAGCAAACACTTGACATAAAGAGTCAATGTAGAATTCTCATCCTTTGGATTGAAACCAATCAAGCAAAGATACTAAACCTTTTAAGAATATCAAGCCTCAAATGCATTAAGTCTTCTCAAAAATTGGGCAGAGTAATAGTTGTATACAGATTAATTCTCAATCACAAACAAAGCACATAATCAGAATAACCTACACACAAAGAAAATCAAACAAATGTCTTGGGGTAAACCCCAATAGCCTCATACAAAATAGCAATCAGAGTCACAAAGTCTCAAGGGTATCAAAGCCTTCTAATTCTAAGTTCGAGAAATCCACAACTCTATTATGCCAGGGATAGTAACCAAATAGTTCAAGTAACATTAAATTATTTTTTTAGTGTTCAATTTGGTTATTAAGTGTCTTCAAAAAGAAAATGATAACTCAAATGAGAAAAATAAAAATGATATAAATATAAATTCTCAAATGAGAAAAGATAAAAAAAAAGGCATGAAATGTAAATGTTAAAGTAAATAGTGCATAAAATTAAAGGCGCAAAATAAAGGCATAAAGTAAAAGCACAAAGTAAAAGTCAATTATTAGTGAATTAGAAGTTAGAGGTTAGTTGAATTACCATCTTAAAATTTACATTTGGGAACTCATTAGAAGATTGAAAAATCAAAGCTTCTCAACAACAAGTTTCATTTGCTTTTTGTCAAGTATATCATTCATTTCAAGTTCTCGAAGCGACAACATATGATCAACAATATTTAAATGATTCGCTTAGACCAAAGATCTAATGAGGTTGAGGAATTTGTCTCAAAGTAACACCCAAGTCAGGACCAAATAAATAATAAAATAATATTTAATAAAACAATATTTAAATAGTTAATAAAAGGGAAACAATTGGTAAAATACACAAAGTATATTAAAACACCAAATACAAATCTCAAAAAATAGTCAAAAGTCAAACATCAATTAATAAGTGTTGACAAATTATCTTGGAATTTTTTTAAGTCAGAAATTATTTTTAAAATTTAAAGAAACATGGAAAATAAACCAAAAATTGTAAAATATAGTAAAATCAGAAATAAAAATAAAATGAGGTCACCAATATTTGTCAAGAGGTCATTGGATCCTTCCATAATTTTTCCAGAATTTAAAACTTAAAGGATAATATTTTCAATCAATTAAAACAAGTTAAATAACGTGAAAAATTCTAAAAAATATCAAGTCACAAAATAAAATTATGAAAAAGTAAAAATTAGAAAGAGAAAAATCCAAAGTATTTTTACGAATTTTTTCAGAACTTTAGAAGTTGAAATGATTTTTTTATGAATTTTTGAAGTTTAAAATAATTAAAATATAAAATCAAAAAATAAAAATAAAACCAAAATGATGTAGACCATTGGATCAATGTAATAACGCATTAGTAATCAAATCCAGGAGATGTGGCGCGCTGTGCATATCATGGACATTAGTGAATGTTCCTGGATCATTAATTAAAAAAACATATTTGAAAAAACAAGTGGCACCTTGTCATTGGTTGAGAGATAACACATTGGTCATCTTCAACCTCTAGCCACGTAAATTGCATGTCTCACAAATTGTAAAATCAGGAGCTCAGACCGATGTAATTCGCTTCGTCTCTTCAAGACGATTTCAACGGTACCCTCGCGAAAAATTTATTTAAATTGTAGCTCAGTCGATTTGAAGAAAAATAGAAGAAAAAAGTTGAATAGGGATTTGAAAATTCATGATCAAAACTCACATCCAGTTAAAAACAAATGATGCAATGAGTATCAGAGTGATGAGAGTTTCATTGTAGTAACAAATTTTGAGAGAATTGATGAAGGAATCTACCTGTTGAAGTTAAAATACAGAGCTCTGATACTTGACTTGGCTAGCACTATTTAGGACACTTCATGACTTGGTTCTTCTTCTGTTAGCTTCAGTAAAGTTCAGGGATGAATAATTAGTAAAGAAAATGGATTGACAAAGGTTGTAGAACCAAATTCGAAGTTACAGAATTATGAGTTATAGAGAGAAATTGGAAGGGTGATTTTGGTTGTCCAATCTTGCCAAAATGAGTGGAAAGGGGTATGTATTTTTAGGAGAAGTGAATGCAATGTTGAGAGAGGGTGAATGCTAAGCAATCAAATCAAATCATGTACACCCTGATCATGACAAAAGTGTGACTAGCAAGTTGTTAAAACTCATCCATTTCTTGCGTTTTAATCCATAATCCGGCATTAGAAACTTTGTTAGACATGTTTAAGTGGAAAACATGCACAAAATGGGTGTTTAGAAGCCACATTATGAAAATCAAAATCCGAATGTTTTGACAAAATCAGTTTCAAGGTGCCAACTTTAAATCCATGGTGCACACAGCTCAAGGGGCTTTATGATCTCATTCTTTTTGCAATGAAAAGATTTCACCATAAACTTCACAATGTGCCAAGAAAGGTAGCATTTGGATGTTTGAGTAAAGTGTTATGTCCAAGTTTTAAGTTCAAAAGTGACTTATAATCTCTTGCCTTCAAACATGGCCTTCCACTCAAAATTATGTTTTGGTCAATGAAGATGGAATGAAGTAGGATTTTTAAAGAGCATTGTGAAACTTGAATCATCCAAAAACTCCAAAAATTGAGAGAGTTATGACCTTGTGAAGTTGATGGAAATCCATGAAGTGACCTATAATATTTTGAAATCTTAAGGCATCTTCTAACCATTTTCAAGCTTTGAACATAAAAGAAGAGTTGAAGTTCACACTCTTAAGACCATTGTGGAAAAAGAATGGGCTTAATGAGATAAAAATTGACTAAATTATGATCGTTTGAAGTCAAACCCTAAAATTAAAAGGCCTTTCAAGGAGACTTGTAATCTTTCTCAATCATTAATGATCTTCCATTCAAAATTAGTCTTAGATTTCTGAAGAGAGATTATTAAGGACCCTTTAAAGAGAATCATGGCTTTGTATTCACTAAAAATCTCAAAAAAAAAAGAGTAAGATATGGTCCTTGGAAGTCAACAAACCCTAGCTCAGAGAGTGCCAAAAATGACTTGAAACCCCTTTCAACTTTTGATGATTTTTCTTGCACAATTGGATCTTGTCACATGAAAAGAGGTTTTTGTTGATGATAATAAGAATCCATAGAAAAAAGAACCAATTCAAATTGTTGAAAATTTAGAGAGTTATACACTTGGGATCACTTGATCAAACATTTTCTCAATTAGGTCAAACTTGTTGAACCAAGCTTTGAATATTTTGATCTTTCTTGACGAAACAAAGCATGATGAATAATAATAGGTTTTGAAATGATTTTGTCTTGAAGAACACTCAAAAAATGGAGCTTAAGTCTTAATGAAGCTTGTTGAAGAAGGCATGGAAATAAACACATGAACCTATCTCTTTGATGAATGTCAACACCAACCTTGAGGAGAGTTTGACCTAAATAAGGTGAGGGAATTATTTGAACCACAAATCTTTGACATCATGGACATAGCCTTGGAACTTGAGCTCTTGAAATCTATTGAAGAGTTATTTGATGGAGAACTAACCCTCAACCCTAGGTTAGATGGTGAGATGAGTAAAATTGTATCACCCCATACAATATGAACATTTAAAGAAACATATATTCATATTTTGATGTTAGTTCAAAGAACACATGTACAAGATACACACTTCAAGGTTCTTGGTAATCCCTCAAGAGAAAACTTAAAGATAGGATGAAGATAGGGAGAACCAAACCTAATGTATGATCTTGGTGCGTTGATGATATGAGATGATAAGAAATCTTAAGGGGAAAAATTGGGGTATAACAGTATGCCCATTGTATTTCTCAAACTATGGAGTCTTGAACTTTGTAGGCATCACAAGGTTAGAAACTAAGCACATGTTGTCAACATCAACACTGAAGAACTTTTTCCTTCCATAACTCAAAGTCTCTTCTCTAAAGTCTGATATTGTTCCTTGACGTCTTAGAACTCAACAAAATCTCCATGACTCACACTTCGAGGACTTGCAGCATGGTACTCAAAGAGAGGGTTCCCATAAGCAGCTTGTGCAACAGGTTGTTGAGAAACATTATGAATGATTGGATGAGGTTAAGTTAAAACTAGAGCCTAAAAAACTAGTCAAGAAGACTAGCCAACTAATGGTGCAATTGCAACGGGTGGAGAATAGTCTTTAGGTAAACCAAACTCTGGCCACGTAGTGGCTGGATGCTGGATTTGTTGGTGATCAACGACAAAAGTAACCTATGTGATAACAGTCCTTTGAGGTGGCTCCCCTTTGGCTATCAGAACTTGCATCATAATTGTAAATTTGGTCATGTCTGACTTCAACTTATCGATTTCCTTTCAAACTTCCATGTTGTGTTGTTCTTGGTTTTCCATTCTTAATCTGACGACATCTCTAGTCCCGTAATTGTGTTGAGGAAATAGCTTGATAGTCGACAGATAACTGGAAGAAGGAAACAACTAGGAATGAGATCCTGGGCAACCTGGATGTATGAATGAATGAGGCAGAGGATTCAAATGATATAAGATGTTATGCAATGCAAAACACTTTAACAGGATCACAGGTTCAAAGGCACGGGCCTAGAGTCGGAGGTATTACCCATAAAGTAAGGACTAATGGTTTATATCACCTGCAGAACATGGTTCTAGGGAAATCTCAGAGTCCTCGATCCTCTTTCGGATATTACCAACTTCCTAATTAACTCGGTAATTAGTAATATTCTCAACAGAAACTCGTCTGAGTGCAGTATTACGTAACAACTACTTCTGAATTCCTCGGTCATAGTCTCCTCACTACACCTAAAAGGCCAAGATGGGTTAAAGGTTCTACATCTTTCAGCTTCGCAGGCTCCTAGGTCGAAAGAAGCATGTCTTCCCGATTGCTCGGTAGACAAATACTATAGTCAAAGGGTCTTCCACTGAGTTGGGGATTTCATGTCTCCTTTTTCGGGATTACTTCTTCAAAGTTAACATGACTATACCACCCATCCTATCTTAAGTTTCCGCAAGTCTGGGTATATGACTTATAAGAGATCACCAAACACCCTGAAAACCAAAAAATCCAGACAAACAGGTATATATACAACAAATAATAACACATACACATATAAAAAATATAGGCTCAAGCCACTTAGAGATTTGTCCCCCAGCAGAGTCGCCACTTTTTTCTGTAGTGGTAAAAATTTGAGACTAAGCCATCAATTGACTTAACTCGTATCAATGAAGTCACCACCGCACTTTTATTTTATCCAAGGAATGGGAAAAGAGCGAATAAACTAAAAATAAAATAGAGATAAAGGTATGGGGGTTAGTTATGCAAAGGGAAGGTTTTAGCACCCTAAACATATATGATACTCCGCAAGAACCTCTTTGAAAATCTGTGTATGGGCTAAAAATTGTTGTTTGCAAAATGATTGAAGAGATGAGAAAAGAAGTTTTTTTTATAATTTTTACACCCGCTGCGGTTGAAAACATTTTGTGCCTATGTACCCTCTTCGTGCAATAGAGGATCAGGGTACTCGTAGTTCACCTCAAAAAATTTAAAAGTTGGTGTGTTGATTAATTTTAAATGAAGAGACAAGTCGTCCTTTTTAGGGAGAAGACTTACCTAATCACCCACAAACTATGAGAAAGAGGGACAAGGCACCAACATGAGAGAGGGTTTGAGAATGCCTCTAGTACTCAAGTAGAGAAGTCGACATCTTTACAACCATAGGGATAGTGAGATGACCTCTCGGCTACAAATGAATCATGTCTAATCTTGAAAAGGATTTTAAAGTAAAAGGTGTATGAGGGCACAAAAAAGGTTTGAATGAAGTTGAATGTTTTTAGTATTTTCAAAAGATGTCAAAGTGTGATTAAATGGATTGAAGTTTGTTTAAAGAAAATAATTTTTGAAAATGCGCTTGACAAGGTCAAGGTTTATTATGAAAGCGGTTCAAGTTTGAAAAACGAGATGAGTTTTGAAAAAAGGGAGAAGATTTTGAAATTAAAGAAGATATGAAGAGATGAAGAGACAATCCTAAAGCACAAAGTAAAAGCTAAGGAAAGATACGGCCTAACCAACACGAAGCCACCACTTGGAATAAAGAAGTCAATGTAGAATTTGTATCCTTTGGATTAAGAAACCAGGCAAGGAATAATACCAAGATAGAACAAAGCTTCAGATGAAGAAACCCTCAAATAAACTTGCGCCTCAAATGAAATAAGAACCAAATAAAGTCTTCAAAAAAAAATGGGTAGAGTAACGGCTATATACAGAGGAATTCCCAATCACAGATAAAGCATAGAAATCAGAATAACCTGCACACAGAGAAAAATCAACCCAATGCCTTAGATTAACCCGAAGGACTTTGGACATCATAACAACAGGGAAACAAGGTCTCCAAGTATCAAAACCTAAAGGTAAAGCTTCTAATCCTAAGTTAGGGAGATCCACAACTCTAATATTCTAAGCATAGTAACCGATAGTCCGTGATGAATTTTAAGGATTTTGATGTTCAAGTTGGTTATTAAGTGTCTTAAAAAGAAAAAGAAAGCTCAACTGAGCAAGAAGAAATGACATAAAGTAAATGCTCAAGTGAGCAAAAGGAAAATAACATTAAATGTAAATGCTAAAAATAAATGGTACATAAAAGTAAACACATAAAATAAAGGCATAAAGTAAAGTTAATTGTTAGTGAGTTAGAAGTTAATTGTTAGTAGTCACAAAGTATAATCAAGGATGATTGAATGATGATCTTAGACTAAAAATAATGAAAACTCATTAGAGGATTGATAAAATCAAAGCCTCCTAACAACAAGTTTCATAGGTATTGGACTAAAGGCCCTCAATCAACCATACTTGGACTTGCAAACATAAAGTTTGTGCCACGAATGATCATTTTCCGAATCGGCACAAATTTAGCGCTATGTTAAGCAATCGTAAGTGGACTTATGTAGAAGTCACGCCTATTTTGAGGCCGGTCAATAACAATGTATGTACCATACATGTTAGAGACATGGTAGAAACAAAACTCCTAAACCATATAGCACAAGTAAAAAAAACAAAAATAAAGAAGAAAGGGATAAGATGAAGAGAGAAAGGGGAATGAGAAGTTAATTTGGATCACATCCTCGAAATTCTTTCATCTTCAAGTTCAATCACTCATAATTGATGGATTAAAATACTAAACATATCACTAACTCAAAGAACCAACAATGAATTAAATAATTCACTCTAAGATAGATTTGAGTTAATGAATGTTTATCCAACTTCATCCTCATCCTAAGTCCATTGAATTTGAAGAGAAATTGGACATTCAAAATTATAACCCAAAGCAACAATCAAAAGAAAATAGTAGAAAATAGAAAAGAACCAAAAACAGCCCCAAAATAGAGCAAAAATAATAATTCTGCTTCAGGAAATCGATACGAAAACAACAAATTCGGAGCACGAAAAACAAAAGGAAATCGATTTACCCATATGGTAAATCGATTTCCTGCAGCAAAAATAGCAAAACATCATTTTAAAAGAGAGGATTATTGCTCAAACTTTTTATCAAACACCTTGTGATCTTGGATTTAATTGAGCACAAAAATTCCATCAAATTATGAGAAATTAGCACCAATGGAATAAAAAAAAAGCTCCAAGAATTAAATCACAGAGATCAACAAGAGATCACATTGTGAAAGATGAAGCTCCAACTTACCAAAGATGAATCAAGAAAATTATCAAACCAACTTCAAAAATCAGCTCCAAGAATCAATCTCCTAAGCTTGGATGTAGAGAATTAATGAAGAAGAAGTGTTTGGATGAAGGTTTAGCTCAAAGATTAGTAAGCTTCAATGAAAATCTTACTAACTTTTATGGAAATGGAGCTTTGAGTGAATTTGGTAGATGAAGAGAGTAGAGAGAATTTTTAGCAAGGTGATTTTGGCTATCAAAAGCTTGAGAATTGAATGAAACGAGGGCTCTATTAAATAATTTAGGCTTCGAATTAGTGGTGGTTTGGAGTTTGGTTTGGGAATGAAAATTAGGCTTGGTAATTGATTTTTGGAGCCAAAATTGAATCAAGTGAGGCACATGTAATTAAATGAAGGTGTATGATGGAATTTAATTATGATGAAGTGGGGAACTATTTTGTTTTTTTTGTAATCAAGAATATTCTCTAAAAAAAGAAAATTGGAGTCAAATGTTGAAAACTTTAAAATTGCTTATTTTCCAAAATTCTCCCCATGAAATCGATTTCTCCAAACAGGGGAATTGATTTCCACTGCAAAAAAAAAAACAGAAATCCTGGCGCAAAAATAATTGAGGAAATCGATTACCCTGAATATGGAAATTGATTTCCACAGAAGAAAAATACCAGAAAACTTTGTTTGTTAGATGTTTTGGCCTGATACCTACAAAACATAAATATACAAAAACAAATGAAAATATTTTTGATATTTTGATTAGAGGTCAGTAAAAATATAAAAAAACAAAAATATACAAGATACATAATTAGGGTGCTCAGAGATCCCTCTGAGATCAAACTTAAAGGTATGAGAACGAGTAACAGAGATAGCCAACCCACATGCGCGATCTTGATACATTATGATGCTTATGAGATCATAGAGGATCTTAGGGGCAAAAATTGGGGTACGACAAATGCATATTCTTCTTATAGTGTAATATCCACACCCAATGCTCTATGATTCAAGTAGTGAAGCCCAACATCATAACGAGGACCGAAAATGAACCAATTCTCATATGATGATGTAAATCCCAAAACATAGATGAAAACCATATCTTGCCATTAATATGACAAGTCTCACGCAATAACTTGTAATTCAAGTAATGTACTGAAGAATTATGCCCTTCACTAATGATCCACACTCCCTAAGAAACCTTTTTACCACCACCTGGCTTAAGGAAATAAACCCTAATTCCAGTGGTATTTGCAAGCATAAGAAGATGATCTTCAAATCCATTAGAAAGAATCATTGTTGAAAGCATTGCATCACAAGTACTAATGAAGCTACACACAATATATGATAGCCCAAGCAACAAGATACCCTAAGAAGAAGCTCATGAGAAATGTACGACCAAAGCCTTGAGGTTCATCTAATAACCAGAAACACATGGAAAACCTTGATTGATGAATAATCAAATTCAAAATTGAATGAAGATGATAATCTCTAGGCAATAAACAAACCCTAATTTCTCAAGATCATTGATCCCATGCTAAATTTATTGATTAATGATGCATGATGTTGTTAGATGATCTAATGATAAAGTAATGAATATGAGGAGGGTGAGATGCATAGCCTAATCCAGATAAAAGGGAATTAGGAGGGAAAATTTTGGGGTGCAACAAATGCCCTTATTTAATCGTCTTATACCTGAAGGTGAGATTGGCGCTAGCCTTTCGAACGTTCGAGGTTGAAGAAGATTAAATACCAAAGAACCGTAAAATTTGCACTTGGGGAAACAAAAGAAAGTCAGATATATTTTGGGTTTTCTCTCTTTTCTAAATTTTCACTCTAGTTAAACACAAGAGACCTATCGAAGAGGACTCACAGAGGATTATTGGTAGAATTGGATTCTAGAAATGTATGCGGCCGAAGACGGGTACACAAGGATAACTAGTCAAAGATAGATTCCTAAGAAAAGAACGTCGCACGAAGGTGAACTTAACAACAAAAAAAGACCGGCCGAAGAGGACTCTTAACAACAAATATTGGAAATATATGAGGCCGAAGATGGGTACAGAGGGAAATCTATCAACAGATAGATTCCTAAGAAAAGAATGTCGGGAGAAGGTGAACATAACAACAAAAAGAGACTAATCAAAGAGGGTTCTTAACAACCAACATTGGAAATGTATGCGGCCAAAGACGAGTTCACAAGGAAAATTATCTGAATATATCTTCCTAAGAAAAGAATGTCGGGCGAAGGAGAACTTAACAACGAAAAGAGACCGACCAAAGAGGACTCTTTCAACCAATATTGGAAATGTATATGGTCAAAGACGGGTACACAAGGAAAATTATCCGCAGATATCTTCCTAAGAAAAGAACATCGGGCGAAGGTGAATTTAACAACAAAAAGAGACCAACTGGAGAAGACTCTTAACAACCAACATTGGAAATTTACGCGACCGAAGACGGGTACACAAGGAAAATTATCCGCAAATTTCTTCCTAAGAAAAAACATCGGGAGAAGGAGAACTTAACAATGAAAAGAGACCGACTGAAGAGGCATCTCAATAAGCAACATTAGAGATGTACATGGTTGAAGACGTGTACACAAGGAAAACTATCTGCATATATCTTCCTAAGAAAAGAACGTCAGGCGAAGGCAAACTTAACAACAAAAGGAGACCAACCAAAGAGGGCTCTTAACAACCAACACAAGAAATGTATGCGGCTGAAGATGGGTACTATTTTACCCCAAAATTTACCCTCCCTTTTTACTCAACACATGGCCATTGAGGTTCCCAACTTGCCCAAGCATGCCCAAGAATTGACCAGACAAATTCTCCTCCTAAGGCAATGAACCTCTAACTAGGGTTTCAATTTTCATCAAGATGTGTGAGCTTCAATGGTCTCAAATGTTTGCCATGGTCCTAATATGTCCTCAAGACTATCCATACCAAATTTCATGCCTTGCACAACAAGTTTGCTCAGTCAACTGCTCAAATGCATGAAAATCAACTATATTAGGTCAAAAGTAAACGGTGGCCAATATACAGTCAAACTTCAAGGGTTGATCATGATTCCTCATGAAATGCTCCTAATTCATCAAAAGTCAAAAATTGCTAATTAGGGTTTCTATAGGAGAAGTCAACGGAACTTTGACCAGTCATAACTTTCTCATACTTTATCAAAAAAAATTCCACCAAATCTCATTTTGAAGAGAACCCAATTCCCTATAATTTCTCTTCATCCCTCAAGTCCAAGAAATGCACCATTTGAAAGATACAAGCTCAGACCTTACAGATCATTTTCAGAAAGTCAACAAAAGCCACTTTTTTCCAAGACCTTTTACATTAAGACAACGTCTTCAAATGCAAAATTGATCAAAAGAGGGATTCAAGTAAACATCTTGGGATTTCCAAAAAGTCCAAGATCATCATCATGGGATGACAATTGAGCAAGTTATGGCTTGCCCAAGTTCGGAAAATTTTGGAAATTTCAAGAATGGTGCATTGAGCAAATTTGAAATTTTGAGTCAATGGCCTAACTTTTTAAGGTTCAAATATTTTCCTAAGTTTATAGAGGACCTCTAATCTTATTTTTGCATGGCCTTGAATTTTCTACCTATTTTTTACATATTTATTTTAATTTATTTCAAATAAATATAAAATAAATTGTACAAAATATTTGGAGATGGGCCTTGACCTTTGGGCTAATGATTTGGCCTGCCTAGAAGCCCATAATTTCGTGCCAAAGTGTTCAGGTACATTCAAGCATGGAAAGGGCAAGATTTTCAAGTTTTGGAAACTATTAAATTTGTTTGATTTTGACATAAAAGCATGGCATTATGGTGAAGATTCTTGCCATGAAAGCTTGTCTCTTCCCTTTCCACTATAAGTACAAGCTATTTCCAAGCCAAACACACACAAAAATAATTGCTAGGAAGCCATGTCAAAATTCACAAAGTTTCCACAAAGTTGTCAAAACCGAAACAACCTTTTGAAGCATCCTCGATCTAAAACAGTTGCCCAGTTGTGATCCTGAGGTTCCCAGGAACTCATTTCATCCATTCCTAAGGATTGAAACACCCTATATCATCATATCCACGCATCACCGATTGGTAAGATTTTCTTGAATTTTAAAACTGCATTTTCATGGCATGTTAATACTTTTAACCGTTTCATTTATGTTTAGCATGTCTATTAGAGCAGGTGTGACATTTAGCATGAAGGTTTTAGGGCCACAAGAAATTCAAATTACACCCCCTTTTCCACTTACTGGCTGGCCCGTTTCTATTTGTCTATTTTGTTTTTTTTACTTATTTCTTTAAGTTTGTTTTTTAATCAATATAAAATAAGATAAAAATCATAAAAATATTAGATTAGCATTTTTTTAATTAAATTAATTTTGTAAATTAATTAATAATTATTTATACCATTTTATTTAATTAAAAACTAAATATACTTAAGATTTTAATTCATTTTCTTTTCATATTAAAAAATACCAAAAAAACTTAGAAGATTAATCTCTTTTCTTTAATTTCATTTTTTATTTAATAATTAACTTTTTCTTTAAATATAGATCTAGATTAATTACTTTTAATTCAACTATTTTCTTAATATGAAAACAAAAACAACAAAAAGACTTTCTTATTTTACTTAGAAACATTTTAGGGTCCTAGACGTCTTCTCCATTTCACGCGCATTCATTATTTCCTGTCTATTTTTTTCATATTTTTGTATCTGCTGATGGAATGTAATAGATAATTAACTAGGGCTTTACTGCTTTTCTCTATTTTCTTTCCCCCATTTGGACATGTAAATACCCCCTTCCCAAAACATTGTAATAGCATAAGATTTACAATTCCCACATTTTTTATTGCTTTCATATTAACTGCTAGATGTATGACTAATAGGATTGTATGGAAAAGATTAAAATCAAAACGCTAGCAAACCTAACAAAAAAAGACAAAAATAACTGAACATAACACACATTGCACATATACACCTCTAGGGTACACCCACTTTGGTTGCCTTTCGGAAAATAACAGTCATGTCCCTCGATAATAGGGATGCTTTAGCAAAGACCCTTTGAATCAAAAGATAATAAGTCCCTCGATGACCCTACAGTGTTGTCTTTCGATAAATGATCTAGTCCCTTAAATAAAATTGCTAAAGCGTCTCTATATGTTTCCTTTATGACTGTACGTCCCTTCGAACGTCCCTCAAACATCCAACAATAGGACTACCTACTCACTAATAGTAGGATAGCGTTGTCTAAAGGATAGGAGGAAAAGAACGAATCTTTTCGAGTACAAGTAGATAGTTGTTAGATGCTTGCTCAAATAAAACAAACTCTTCACACTTACACATTTCAAAAATAACTTTCAAAAAAAATTTCCTTGTCAACATTCTTGAGGACTGATACAAGAGTTAACGCAAAGCAAATTGCCGCACTAAGGCATTTTCAAACATTTTTCAAAACACACAAAAGCACAAGGTATTTCAAAATGAGCTAAGCATCTAAGAGCCCGTAGAAAACTACAGATGGAAAGGGTGCTAACACCTTCCCTTTCCATAATCTACCCCTCTTACTAAGAAATTTCTCGAAAAGGTCTTTTTCTGTTCTTTTCACCCTTTCCTTAATTTGGATAAAAGAAAAGTCGGTGGCGAATCTTGCTTACCGCAACATTTGTAAATACAAAATGCAAAACTAGTATAACAGTCGATTCTGCCACCATATCACAGAACTGGAGACTCTGCTGGGGAATTATAAAAAGTGGGGTTTACCTTAGGGTCTAGTTCATTTCCAAATTGCTTTCCTTGTTTGTTTTGATTGCTTTACTTTTAAAGGTTTTCTTGGGATACTATAGATCCTATACCCGGATCTGGGGCATCTTTTTAGGTAAACAGAAATAGATCATGGAGACTGTATGGTGTAAACCGATAGGGTTAAAGCGATAGATGTGTTAATGTGACACTTTGGTTGGTACCGGTATCCCTTATGTTGAATCGAGGAAAATATGGGGTTGTCGCATGGTGTCGTGAAGCACTAACAAACCTTAGAACCTTAGTTGAACAAACTTGGCCATTAGAAAGTAGTGAGATAGCCGGCCTCCGTATAAATCTGGGAATTGGTTGATACTTGATACTACACTAATTGAGATCAGACTCTCAGGATGTTTCGGCCGCAAGAATAGATTTCTAAGCTGAAATAATACCGATAAAGAAAGATCAGTGATATTGAGATTCCTTAGAACCCGGTTACTATTTCTAAGACAGGTTGAGCCATCTGAACATTCAAGATGGTACTTACCTAAAAACCCCATGCAAGCCTAAACCTAAGACTGCTTGTGTGATTTGTTTGCTTTCAATTTGAGTTACTTGCAGGGTTTTTATCTAACAACATGATCTCCTTGCAGGATTGGTTTACAGTCATTATCTAGTAACTTGGACTTGTTAGACTCACTTTTCTTCATCACCTTAAAATTTTGCTTAACGCATAGCATACACATCATGACATCATACCACAACATTTCCTTAACCATTTCAAGGATCTCAAGGGTCTGTGGTGCAGGTCATGATGAACCAGACGTCTAGCAAGGGGAAAGGGGATTTATTTTCCTCTAGCCAACACTGTCAAAAGACCAAAGTGACAACTTGAGTCAGGGGCTATGATCCACTTGATATGGTGAGCTTGACTCTCGTAGAAGGACACTCAATGATACGAATTTCTTCACTCAAAACTGCAAATTTCAACTTCTAACATTTTCTTGTTTACCCTGCGAGATCCTTGAAAACATTTGCATATCATACATGTCATTGCATAACAAGTATTCCAGGTACAAGCTTCTTATCCCTTTGTTGTTTATTTCAGTAAGAAGAAATGGCTCTTGAATAAACAATCAAAGACCTTCAAGCTCAAAACACTCAGTTCCAACAAATGTTCATGGCTCTGACCCAGGGGAAAGAAGACCTGAAAGCTCTGATCGTTAAAGAGAAGAAGAAGAAGGCAAAGAAATTGGCTGGCATCCTGAATATGGGAAGAAGACTCAGAGGACCGGTTAAAGGAGTTCTAGATCTTTTAACTCCATCAAATAAAGGGGATAATCATGAAGAAGATGACAACCCGGGGATTGATGAAGATGAAGCAGATTATTCTGAGAAGCAATATCCTCCTGCTGATGATAAATACAAACAGTTGGAGGATCGTCTCAATGGTATGGAGATTCAGCTGATACCTGGCTTGGACTTTAAAGAATTAGGGGTGGTTTCTGGCATGATCATCCCACCAAAATTCAAGGTCCCCACGTTCGCTAATTATGACGATGTCTCTTTCCCTAAGTTGCATTTAAGGTCCTATGTCAAAAAGACCCAGCCTCACACGGCTGACCGGAAGTTATGGGTTCATTTCTTCCAAGAAATTTTAGTTGGCACGCAACTGGAATGGTTCTATCATCTAGAAATAACAGACATTCATACCTGAGAAGACTTGGTTTCTGCTTTCTACAAGCAGTACCAATACAATGCTGACCCCACTCTAACTCGTACACAACTTCAAAGCATGTCTATGGGTTCTAGCGAAGGCTTCAAGGAATATGCCCAAAATGGAGGGATCTAGTTGGTCGGGTATAACCTCCTCTGAATGATCATGAAATGGTATACATGTTCATGGGCACTCTGACAGGCCCGTTCTTAATCTGCTGATTGGAAGTTACTCATTCGGGTTCACAGAGATGGTTCTGACTGGAGAAAGGATCGAAAGTGGTATCAAGAGTGGGAAGATCTCGATGGCTGAATCTTCTAATGCTAAGAAGAAGCCATTTGCTGGTAAGAGGGAAGTTAGTGTTGTGTATGGCCAGAAGGGTCGTAATAAGGTAGACTACCACCTATCTGTAGGGGCAACGCTGGTCTCTAAATCGGCACGCGTGCAACGACCATAACAACGGGGTAATCAGTGAAGGAAAGACAAGCCTAAGAGACATTTTACCAAGATCAACAAGCCGTTGTCTCAAGCATTACAACATATGTTGAGGATGAATTTGATTACGTTGATAGGACCTCATCCAAACCCTAAGACTTCTTCTCACTAACGGTTGGTATAACCGTTGTTCCCGTAGTAATTAGTGGAGGTATTTCTCTATTACTTGGCTGATTAGCCATATTTCTTTCACTATTTCTGTTTCTAGTTGTACACTCGTTGGTGGTTAATTTACCACTTCTTAATAGCATACAAGACTTCGTAAAAGAAAGGAAATTATGAAAAGCATTTATGTTAAGATAAACAAGAAAAACAAAAGAAACAAAATATAAAAATTAGCAACGTCCCACCGGGTGTGCCAATTTGTTCACCATGTTTTTTGATAAACAACCATTGATCTTCCAAAAAGGGTAAATTTTTGGTTACTCGCAGGATCGATCAGTTTGATCCTAAGACATATGCTAATGTTTGACGTTGTTTGGACATAAATGCTAATGTGAATGAAGAACGCACGTTCGACTGAGAAAGGTTGGGGTTTGGGACGAGTTTGAATGCAGAAAGTAAATAGAAAAAGGGGTTGGGAAAAGTTCAAGTGTAGGAATATGAGAAAAAGTGCAAGTAAAGTGCAAACATGATAAAAAAGGCAAGAAATGTAAAGAGAAAAGTAAAAGACTTTGATTATAAAATATGGTGTCTCAAACGTACATTTTCAGTATTCTTTCTCACGCAGCGGGTACTTGAATAGTATTGAATAACTTGTATGATCAGTTGAACACACATAGATCTATATAAACTTCCTATATTTATACTACAACTAGGTAACCGTCGAGGAGTTGCCTTGCTCTAGGATGAGGATAAGTGTCTTCTGCATGTGCTTCGACCTCTATCTTCATACCGCGTTGCTTTTCTCAACTGCTAAGCGAACTGGTTTTCCCTCCTTTCTTCAAATTCAAAATCAACTGTTGTTGATATGAGGTTTCCTTCTAGTCGAAGGATGTAAGAACCTTCTGGTCGAAGATTCATTTTAACTTAGAAATTTCTTTAAGTATTTTTCCAATCTGTCGAAGTATTTCCAGCTTAGATTTGTTCAATCTATTTTTGGCCCATAAGGCCAATTTGTTATGGGTGTCAAATTTAGGAGCTAACAAATTCCCCCCCAAGAATGTCAATTTCGGCGCAAGGAGAAATGATCATTCTTTGAGATTCCCATTCGACACCTGTCTTCTTTTTTACCATAAAAATCACTTGTGCGCTTTTCGCCTTCTACCAACCACTGCTGGTATTCAGAGTCATCATTACATTTTTTTCCCAACATGTCGTTGTCAATCAGTCGTTACCATGCTGCCATGATGGCCATTATCCCTACAACCTAGGAAAGTATGGAAAACGTTTTCATTACCTGTACGATAACTGCTTCAATGCTCTCCACGTGCCCCACTAACTCTGCAGCATTAAATGGTCTTGAGGGAAAATATTCTTCCCTGAACACTATAAATAGACTAATCCTCTCTTTGGAATTATTTTACAACTCCTAGTACTCTTTATTTCCTTGCAAATAATAGGTCTTAACAACTTCATCTTCTTCGTTCTTTCACTACTTTCAATCATGGATTTCCTTTCCAACGCACCAAACAACCCAAAAACTAAGAATGTTTCTGACCTACAAAGACAACCAAAGGTTTTTACCACTAGTCATGTACCTGTTTCAACTAGGGAACGAAGGGTCGTATATGAACCCATGTCCAAATAATGGCGTAAATCTTATGACTCTCAGTTACTCATTCTTGTCAAGTATTTTGGGCACATGTATGCCATGTTTGGCCCATTATCTACATGCTCCGAGAACCCAAAACAAAATAACACCTTCTTCCCAACTCACCCTAGGCTCAAGCCTATAGGTTGCGCGAAGAAATCCAGGAATGATCCTGAGGATGCAACCCCTGCCAACTAGCAAGATTCTCAAACGAAGGAAGATATCAACCTTCAGTTCATGAATAAGGGAAATAGGATCTTTCGATCTTGCCCCAGTCTTACTTCAGAATACTCATAATGGCTGAGTAAGATGGAAAAAGTACAAGCCCGAATCTGGAAGGATATGGGGATCTATGACGTGATTATGCTGTCGAACACTGGGTTAGCTTATTTGCCTCTCATGTTGGTATCTTCACTGTATTTCTGGGACAGTACATATTTTACCTTCCATTTTCCTTGTGGGATGGTAACCCCAACTCTTTTCGATATAGCCGCCATTACTGGTCTTCGACCAACTGGTGATTATTTCGACCCTGAGGATCTGTCTGAAGATTCTATCGGGTTTTCGGCCACGAAACCCACGTATACTATATTCATCAACCATTTCCACGACAAATCGAGTAACACTGTCTCTAAAGTGGAACACATAGCTTTCCTAGATTTGTGGTTATTTTGCTTCGTTTTCTGCACTAAGTCACTTCAAGTGACTAAGAAAATGCTCACTCTTGCAACACAACTTCATCATGGTTATCCTCTTTGCCTGGCTGGATTGATTTTAGCCAACCTGTATGAGTCCATCAGCAATGGTGTGACCCAGCTTAAGGTTATTAGAGACAAGGCGAGTTTACTCCTTTCCGACCCCATTTGGCTTCTTCAACTTTGGCTCAACACCACTTTTGAATCTTTTCTTCCTCAGAAGAATAAGATTAATGAGAGGGCCCCAATGTCCTAAACAGAAGGGTCGAAGGGACTAGATTAGTCCTGTTGACTCCAACTGACGAAGGTCAACAATTCCAAAAAGCGTTTATTAGCTTTGTAATGATGTTTGCAAAGCGTAAGGAATTTGTTTCGACCATGGCTCCCTTTACTAGTAGTAAGGTTGGTCCGGAGTGGTTTATTCGACCATATCCTTCATCTGATGAAGATGAGCACGTGGATGAATATGTGGCTAGCAGGAGTCATTTCTTCGCCCAAGAATCATGCCACTGAGATTCAAGAATTCGAAGAATCAACTTAGTTTGATTGCTTATCAACTGAATCTTGTCTCTCTATAATTTGGTATCATCCAGATGCTCCCTTAACCAATCTACTCCCGAGAAAAGCTTTTGCTGTTCTATAATGCAGATTATTCAGAGGATGTTGCTACTAAGCATATTGGTAGGTACGTTGGTCGAACCGTACTAACTTTGTTCGACTTCAAACTTAATTTCCTGTGTTCGTCTCTTTTTGAAGACTGGTGGAAGCAGTATTATAACGAAGAATTCTTCGACAAAAAAGACTTCTCTGATCACCTTTAAGAGGTGTTTATGCTGGTCTCTAACAAGATAAAAAAGGGTAATCTTTCTTTTCAAAACAAATGTCTTATCGTCTTCGATTTAATCATTCGACATCTAGCTTATACTTGTTCATTTTCTAGCCGTCAAGAGGATTGTCACCAAGAAAGTCGTTGAAAGCGCAAAGGGAGGAGACTCTTTTGTAAAACCTTCACCAAACGTAAGCACTTTCTGCTATATCTTTATTTTCAACATATTACTATTGATGCTGATGCCTTCGACTCCTTTCTTTCTGGGTATTTAAAACCAATCCACGGAAAAGGAAAGTTCAAGAAATTGAAATTTCCAGTGATGAAGAAGAAGAATCTCCTCCTGTCCCTCTAAAGAGGCACAAATTAAAGAAACCAGACCTTATTCCTGAGCCCCGTCCAAAAACCAAGGTCAAGGTTAAAGTTATTGGGTCGAGACCTCCTCCCGTCATCATTAGAGATCCAACGGAACAAGAGATCGCGGCTAGGCATAATAATCCCTGTGAGAGCGATAACTCAAGTCCTGGCGCTGAAGTTCCGCCTAAGGTAATCACTTCGACCCTTCAAGATTGTTTATTGACTTAGAATTCTCTTTCCTTTTTTCAATAGTTCTGATAAAAATCTTATAATCTTCAGGACACTGCTGGTACTTATAAACAGGTTCTTATACCTGTAGAAGAATCTGTCACTTTAATAAATAGTGAGGGTGGTCCTACTTATAGGAATTCTTCAGCAAAAGGATCCTTTGTGAGCTCTGCTAGCAAAGTGAACCAAACCTCTGGGCATGAACCCATTGGGAAGCCTAATGAAGAAGTTCCTAGTGAGGAACATGCGAATCTTGTGACTCTGCAAGCTAATGATGATGGACAGAAGGACGGAGAAGAGGAGGTTATTGATGATGTAATTGAAGGAGAGGGAAAACACACCAATGTGAGGGAATCAGACTGAGGATATTTCGGTGACTGATGGAAGAGAAAACCTTACAAGGGGAACAGAAAACTCTGCGCAAGTTGAAGGTGCCCCGGTCCAGATCTCTATTGAAGAAAATGTAACTCGTGTTACAAATGAGAGGGTTACTTCGACTGGGTCTCGCCCTAAGGAAGATTTGGCATTACTGAAAAAACAAAATCCTCTTGGCTACTTGACTTCCATTCTTGAGGGTAGAGAAAGTTCTTCTGATCAGAGTGCTTCGACTACGTCTGGAAAATCCACTTCAACATCTCCTATTGAAGAGGCACTTCAAAAGGTTAAGGCACATCTTTTCAAAAGAGATTGAATGCTGACCTTAGAGGGAGAACCTACAGCTCCTTACTTTCTGAAGACTACTTTAAGAGTTGTTGACCTTCTTGCTGCTTCACCTGACATTGCCAGCATTATTTTGGATCTGATTTTCATCATTGATCAGGTTTCAGCTAACTACAATCGTCGAAGGACTCTCAATCCCGAAATTGAGGAGGCCAATGGCCATGTAGCTGCTTCCTGGGGTGTTGCTGCTGAATCAGCTTCAAAGCTAAAGGAGATGTCGAAGGCATAAGAAGCTAGGAAAAAAGAAGTAGAAGAACTCAACCATAATACAGCCAGTATGAAGGCTCATATCAGAGAGTTAGAAGCTAAGATTACTTCCAATGATAAACGAAAGGAAGAACTTCTAGCTGTCAGCACTTATTCAAAGAGTCAAGAGGAACTCAACAAGGGATTAGCATATGCTGAACGAGCCCAAGCATTGGATGCCAAAATCGAGACTCTTCATCAGTCATAGGCTTTGTGCGAAAGACGTCTGGAGCTACAGAAGATAAAATACCTCCAAATCAAGGCCAACCTCCCGTTTTGATTTCGACTTTGTTTTTTGTTTGTATAATTATGTACTTTTTGTAATGACTTTTAGCTATTTTGGCTTTGTAATATATTTTCCATCTTGGCTTTTTAACTTGATTGAGATCAATCATTGGTTATTCCAACCTCTTAATGTATAGGCCTATACTTTTTCAAGTATTTACCATTTACTCTCAAGAGCCTTTGATCTTCATTTAATTCTTCGACCTCATATGTGCCACCCGATAATGTTTGGATGATCTTAAAAGGTCCTTCCCATTTAGGAGACCATTTTCCCATATTCCTATCCTTTCGATCCATTGGGAGGATTACTTTCCATACCAGGTCCTCAGGAAAGAATGTCTTGGGTTTTACTCTTTTATTGTAAGATTTTTCCACTCTCTTCTTTTGTAACCTTAAGAGATCCAAAGCTCTTAGTCTTTCTTCATCCAAATCTACCAATTCTTCTAACATCATATTCCAGTAAGCTTCAGAAGGGATGTCTTGATGTTTCTGAATTCTTGTTAATAGTAGACAAATTTCTACTGGCAATACCGCGTCATGGCCATAAGTTAGTCGAAAAGGTGTCGTTCTGGTAGCTTCCTTAGAAGAAGTTTGACAATCCCATAAAACTTGATCTAAAGTCTTGTGCCAGTTCTTTGGCTTCTTTCCTACATGTTTCTTTATTAAGATAATTATTACCTTGTTTGCCACTTCGAATTGACCATTAGCTTGTGCATAGTAAGGCGTAGATGTTAATAGTTTGAACCCCATTTCTGTAGCAAACTCTTGCACTTTTCGACCAATAAAGACTGACCCTTAATCAGTTGTTACTGTCTCAGGGATTCCAAACCTATACATTGACTAAAGGAATTTCTTCAATCCATTTAGTAAAATAATCAATGCCTACCAATATGTATTTTTGGCTTTTAGATGATATTGGTCGAATCTCTCCGATAAGATCCAAAGCCCATGCCCTAAAAGGCCAATGTTTCACAATTGAGTGAAGTTCGCTTGTAGGTACGTGTTGGATACTTGTATGTACCTGACATCCTTTTGCAAACTCAACATAATACTTCAACATAGTGGGCCAACATAGTCCTTGTCGAAACAATAACCATTTCATTTTATGGCCTACTTGATGTGCTTCACATGTTCCAGCATGTGTAGTTGAATGGGTTATGTATGCTTCTGTTTCACTTAGGAATTTTAATAACACCCCTTCACGCGTCTTTTTAAATAACTCGTTTCCCATAGAGTATAAATTAGTGCCCTATACTTTATTTTTTGTCTCGTCGAAGCTACTGGATTTTGCAAATAATCCACTATAGGATTTCTCCAATCTTGTTCTGTTAGATTATCTATGAATGAAATTTCGAAGCTTTCATGGTCAGCGTACCCCAGTTTTGTTGTTTTCAAATCTGTTGGAGACAACTTGGTTAACGTTACTCTTCCTCTAACTTCGATTACTTGTTGTAATTTCTCTTTCGAAATTTTATACCCATATGCAATTTGTGCTAAGTCATTAGCCACTTGATTTTCCAATCTTGGTATATGTCAAATGTTGATCTTTTCAAAGTTTTTCAACAAACTATTGAGTATTACAAAATACATGATAAGATTTTATCTTATGCATTTGTATTATTTTGTAACTTTCTTTATAACTAACTTTGAGTCTCCTATTATTTCGACTCGAGTTTCCCCCAATTCCAACAAGATTTCAAGGCCTACGATTAGAGCTTCGTATTCAGCCTCATTGTTCGAACAAGAACCTTCGATCTTGTAATTGAATGTTGTTAGAATTTGATTTGGATAAATAATCAAAACTCCTACCCCGGTTCCATCTTTATGACTAGAATCGTCGAAGTATAACTTCCAGGGTTTGATCTCCATGTAGTTGATTGATTCCTCATTTATTGAGTGGTCAACTATAAAGTCTGCTACCACTTGACCTTTTACAGCCTTAAGAGGCATAAAGGTTAATCAATACTCAGTTAATGCAAGTGCCCATTTACCAATTCGGCTGTGCAAGATGGGTTTCGAAAACATATATTTGAAAACATCAAAATGAGACGAAACATAAACATCAACTGGTTTATTATATTGCTTGAGTTTTGTACACGAGAAGTAAAGACATAAACATAGTTTTTCAACTTCGCTATATCTAGTTTCTGCATCGTTTAAAACTCTACTAAGGTAATAAATGGGTCTTTCGACACCATTCTCATCCTCTTGAGCTAACATGCTTCCTAAAGTTTTATTAGATGTAGCTATGTATAATCTCATACTCCTATTTCTACAAGGAGGTACCATAATAGGTGGCATGGCGAGGTATTCTTTGATCTTGTCGAAAGCCTCTTGTTTTTCTTGCCCCCACTTGAATCCTCCTTTGTTGAGTTGAAGTAGTGGTGAGAAGGCTTGCGTCTTTCCACTTAAGTTGGATATAAATCTCCTTAGGAAATTTATCTTGCCAAGTAAAGATTACAACTCCTTCTTGTTAGTTGGTGCTTTCTCTTCCGAAATGGCTTTGGTCTTGTTCTGGTTTACTTCTATTCCCTTCTTATGGACCACAAAGCCTAAGAAGTCCCCTGCTCTCACACCGAAAGCGCATTTTAGGGAATTCATTTTCAGACCATAGCGTCTCATCCTTTCAAAGGATTGTCGAAGATGGTCTATATGATTCTTCCCTGAAACAGATTTGACAACAATATCATCAATATAAATCTGCATAAAAGTTTCAATAAAATCATGGAAGATAGAATTCATTTCTCTTTGATATGTTTCCCTTGCGTTTTTAGGCCAAAAGGCATCACTACCCATTCGTAGGTGCCTAAAGCCCCAGAGCATTGAAATGTTGTTTTCGACACATCCTCTTCAGCAATGAAAATTTGATTATACCCTGAGTATCCATTAAGCATACTCATGTATTCAAAGCCATCGGCAGAATCTACAAGCATTTCTGCCACATGCATTGGGTATTCATCTTTGGGTGTTGCAACATTTAAATCTCTAAAATTGATGCACACCCTTAAGGTACCATTTTTCTTTATAACAGGTACTATATTTACAATCCATTCGACATACCTGGTTGTTCGGATGAACTTGCATCTCAGCAGTCTTTCAACTTTCTCTTTATCTTGAACAAGATCTCTGGTGCAAAACACCTTGGAGTCTGCTTGACAGGCTTTTTTCCAGGCTTTATTGGTAGTTGAATCTCTACCACTTCCCTGTCGAGACCAGGCATTTCATAATAATCCCATGCAAAGCAGTCTTTGAACTCCTTCAACAATTGGATTATTTTGATCTTGAGCTCTGGATCTATCTTCGTGCTAATGTATGTTGGTCTTTTCACCAAGCCTTCGCCCAGGTCTATTTCTTCTAGAGGATCTTGCGCTAGAATTTTAACACTATTTTCCAACGGATCCTTTTCAAAACCCAAAGGCTCATCATCATAGATGGCATCTAGCCTCTGGTTTTGCATTTCTTCCTCTTTCGTGTCAGGTGGTTCTGGTTTGAAGTCTTTCCCAGGGCCTTCTAGAAGAGATACTTGCTCATTGGCTTCAAGAGCCATGTACTTGACTTCAGCCTCCAAGGCCGCTATCATTCTACTTTGGGCTACATATGCCAAAATCTTTTGTAAAGCTTGTGATTCAGTCATCATCACCGAATTCACTTCCCCAGCCCGTTGGCCGTATGTCATTACCTCCTCCATAGTCAATTGTGGTACGGTGGGAGAACTGACTTGAGGATTTTGCGTTTAATCGCAAATGTTGCGGTTAGCAAGAGTCGCCACCGACTTTTCTTTTATCCAAAAGGAAAGGTGAAAAAGCACAAGAAAGACCTTTGAAATTATTTCTTGATTTTGGGGGGTAGATTATGAAAAGGGAAGGTATTAGCACCCTTTTCATCCATGGTTTTCCATGGGCTCTTGGTCACTTGCTAGATCACTTTCTTTTGTTTGAAATTATGCTTTGTGTGGTTTTTGAAAGTATTTTGTAAAAAGGCCATTGTTTAGGAAATATTTGTAATAATTCTTGTTTGTAAGAATGTATACAAAGATGTTTGATCTTTTGAAAATGTTTTCAATTTTGTAAGATGTTTGAAAGTGTATGTGATTGTTTTGAAAATAGAAAGGATGTTTGTTTTGAAATGGATCAAGTAATTAGGAGCAATATACCTACTCAAATGTCTTTATTGTTCATTTTCTTTTCCTTTGACATTGTTGTCTTACCATTGATTTGGTAAGCAACCCTATCTTTGGATGTAAACGGGACGGGCATGGGTCATCGTATAACCATGATTAGCAATATGTCCAGGTATGTTAGCATTTTTCTTTAGGGGCTAAGATCATTTGTAAGGAAACTTAGATAGCTTCATCGAGGGACTATGATCTTGTATTCGTTTGTTTTTGCTAAGATACCTCACATGCGTAATATGGCCATTTTTGTAAGGCAACCAAGTGGAGTAACCCTAGGGGTGATTGTGTGAAAATGTATTGTTTTCATGCTTTGATTTGTCTTAATTAGGGTTTTCTATTTGTTGGTTTTAGTCTTTCCATACAAACCCTAACTTACTAACATGTATATATGAAAGCTATAAATTTGCGGAATTTTAAAGTTACTATGCTATTGCAACATTTGGGAGGGGGGTGTACAAATTACAAATGGGGATTGCAAGAATGTAAGCCTAATTAATCTATTACAACCATATTGAATTGATATCAATGTACAAGGAAATGAATAAATATAAATTACAAATGCAAATGGAAAGAAACATGATTTTTATTTAGATTTTTTATGAAAGGGGTTTTAACCTAAACCTAAAGTGAAAAAATATGGAAAATGAAAGGGTACCACTAGGGCTCGAAACCAGGTCCCATAGGTTAACAGGCGCGCGCTTTACCACTAGGGCGGCTATACATCTGTTAACTTGTATGAAATGATAAATACATAACACAAAATGCGTCCTGACTGTACTTCATCTTCAACCTCCAGGCAAAGGATTTGTAACTTGCTCATTTCTCAACCATTTGCAAAAATGTAAAGATGAAAATTTCTCCATTTTGTCACACGAATCCAAACATATAAATATCATAAACTATAAATCAAAGATGAATGATAATTTTTAACAGTACCAAATTCTGACCTAAATATTTCAGAAAGTTCAAACTCAAAATTCTCCTAGCTCAATCAAAATAAATGAAATCTATAGACATGTACAGCTTCAGGGCAATGATGTCTACATTTTATCTTCACAAATGCAAGCCTAATAATTCCTAAGTAATGAGATAGAAGTTCAAGAAAAATACCTCAAAACTGGAAACTGTGAAATGGATTTGAGCTTGTTTCAGGCAGTGCTGATGATCAGGTTAGCTTCCTTGGACCTCTAGGAAGCTAATGCAATGGCTGGCTTGAGCTGAGGGTGGCTGAGGAACTCTGGAGAAGTCAAGTTGCAGACCCCTGTTTTTGAAAGTGGAACTTGATGATGGAGGTTTTACAGTTGAGCAAATGGACTTTGGATGGTTTGTATTTGATGTTTAGAATCTTTTGGAAGTGAAAGGCCAAAGAACGCACGAGGGGATTTGGAGTTTGGTATGTAAAGTCAGAACATGCACAACAATGGTGTTTTGAGAAAATTTATGGCTAGAGGGAGTTTGAGTGAGTTTAAGGGTCTTCAAGCTCGTGTCCTAGCTCACAAATAGTGACTCTATTTATAAGCAATAAGTTTGGGATGCTCTAGTTGATCAGGATTCAAATTTGCATCCTTAAGCTAAACATGTGATTTTTTGACAAAACAAGTTTCAAAGTCTTGTGTACTTGTTAAGAAAGAGTGGTTATGCTTTAAACAAGCTTTCTTCTGAATTTGTGGATGGAGTGTAATCAGAGGGAACAAGTTAGAGGCTCAATGTGAACTTTATGCAAAAAGCTTTCTTTACAAGAATGGTATTGTTAACTTTCTTCCCAAAATGGCAATGTGAATTGGATAAAGCTTAAACCACTTGGATTATAGCTTAAAAGTTTGTGTAATCCATTAATTATGGAGTGAAAAACAAACTTGAGGCCTAAAAGGAAAAGATTATGCAGCCTAACATTGAAATTGCATTTGTGTTCATCATGAAAATGACCTATAATTCAAGTGACAAAACACCAACTTCATCTCTTCGATTCTCCATACTCAAGAATGATCTCAAGGAGTTATTTGACATTTTGGAAAGCTTGAAATGTGCTCTACAACTCATATTTGAATTTCTTTTGAATATTCCTCTTGGAACTATGTGAAAAATTTCCATGAAGTTAGGTCAAAAATATGCCTAACTAGGGCAAAATTTCACTAAGTCTTTTTTAGTTCATGAGCATGTATTCATAAAATTATAACATGAGAGCCAAGCACTTTTAGGAGAAGTTGTGTGAAGCAAAGTTGTAGATTTCATTGATATATACAACTTTCATGTTGTAAGTTTCCTTTGAATCATCTTTCATCATAATGAAAAAATTGCTCAAAGTTATGAAAAAAATAAGAAATTGTTTACACTTAGAAAATTTTCTAAGTTTAGAAATTTTGATTTTTTTCAAAATGAAATCTTGATTTCTTGATTTCTTGATGAATAAGTTTCCTATTTTGACATGCTTTTATGAATTGTGATCTTTGGTGCTTAAATTTGACCAAAAAGTCAAAGTTTGACTTTTTAGTATACAGTTGACTTTTGACCAGTTGACTGCAAAATTCATCTGTCAATCCAATGGATTTGCCATGTTTTGAATCATGTCATTAGGTAAAAATTATGAAATTGGACTCTTGAGATCATGCCTTAAACCAATTGACCATTTTCTAAGTCAAAAATCAGAAATTGCCCTTTCCCAATCAAAACCCTAATTTTGACCATTTTGCCCTTTTGGAGATTTGATCAAATTTCTTGAGGAATTGTGGTCCAAACTTGATCAAATGATGCATATGGGTTTAAAATGTTGATGTGGATAAAAAATTATTAATTTTGACTGTAAATTGGCCATGGTTGACTTTTTCCCCAATACAATTGATTTTTAGGTCAACTGCTCAATTGACTGAGCAAAAATGTGATCCAAGGCTTGAAACTTGACATGAGTAATCTTGGGGGTCCATAATGGTCCATTAAATTCATATGAATAATTAATAGTTCAAAAATCCTTGTGTAAACTCAAACCCTAATTTTGATCATCAGTGCCTAAGGAGGTGTCTTGAGCTGATCAAACCCTAGTGCAGTCTTGAGCCCAAGGAGATCTTGTGAGAAAATTCTTGATAAGTGAGAGGGAAAATTTTGGGGTACAACAGCTTCCCCTGTTCAATCTTCTTAAGCCTAAAGAGTTAGATTGGCATGTTTTACCAATCGTGACTCAAAGGTGGAAGATGATTGGACACTAGAGTGCCCAGAAATTTGCACTCGGTGATGTGATGGTTGAGGGTATGGGCTTAAAGATGCCATTTGGAGAGGTGATAGAAATGTTTTGGAGATGGGCTTGTAGATTACATCCAAGAGTGATTGTTGGTATTGTAATTCGTAAGCTAAAAGAATGAGTATCAGAATGGAGTCCATGTTTGGAGCGTATCTGAACTGTATCTGGGAGCTGATTTTGAATGATTATCAGAATCGCATCCATGTATGGAGCGTATCTGAATTGTGTCTGAAAGCTATATTTGAATGAGTGTCAGAATGGCATCCGTGTCTGGAGCGTATCTGAACTGTATCCGAGAGTTAAATTTGAGTGAGTATCAGAATGGCATTCGTATCTGGAGCGTATCTGAACTGTATCAAAAGGTTGAATCTGAATGAGAATCAGAAAGGCATCCGTGTCTGGAGCGTATCTGAACTGTATCTGAGAAGTTGAATCTGAATGAGTATCAGAATGGCATCCGTGTCTCGAGCGTATCTGAACGGTATCTTAAAGTTGAATCTGAATGGGTAACAGAATGGCATCCATGTCTGGAGCATATTTGAACTGTATCTGAGAGTTGAATCTGAATGAGTATCAGAATGGCGTCCGTGTTTGGAGTGCATCTGAACTGTATCTGAAGACTTTGAACATTGTTAATGGTAGCTGTTTGATTAATCTTATCCTGAAAAGATAAAATGTTAGCTAATATGCAATGTTATGTTGTATGAAATGTATGATATAATGCATTCGTTTTATTGATGTTTATGATATATGGATGTGATTTATGCACATGCGAGCTAATCTGCCACACTGTTGTTGGATTGGGGAAAATAAATCCCTGACCGCTGCTGAGGATATGGAGTGTAAGTCCTCATGTCGTGAAGTTGAAGTGTTAATGAATTTCCGTTTAGAGAAAGAAACTCTTTTGTAAGGGAAATGTCATGTACTGCTTGTAAAATCCTATTGGGAAATTCTGAGAAATTGGACAACTTCTACTGGGGATTGATAATTGGAAGCTTGTTCCGCTGGGAATTAAACTGCAAATTGTGGGAGATTTATGGAAATAGCTTAGAGAGATTTCCCTACCTCTTAAAGCCATTAGTAATTGTCTTTTATTTTGTTTATTTGTAAACATTAATTATGTTCAAATGCATATGTTCAACAATGAATCATTGGACGTTTTTGTAAACAAAACACAAGAGTAAAGAAAAACAGATAGTTTTGCACTTTCAAAGGAATATCTTTGCATTGACTTTGAGTAAGTATTTTTGTACAGTTAGATGAATATTCTAGTAGGAGAACTCCGTCGTAAGAAAAAATGAAAATTTAATACAAACAAAAGATAGCTATGTGCAATAATCCCATGGGGTTCCCATTCTGCTATATCCTTTGTATCTCTGAGCATCTTGTCTATTTGTTGCCTCGTCCGAAGATGATTGGATTGATCAGGACCTCTGAGTTTGCAGGTTGTCCGTAAGATGATCCAACGGGACATAGCCATACGCTTTACATTCCCTAACTTTTGCCTGGACCGCCCTTTCGGGTTTTCAGTCCACCGGGAAACCCTTTTTTGCCAAAGCCACCCTTTCGGGTTTTCAACTTGCCGGATGTACAGATTTATTTTGTTTTATCCCTAACTTTTGCCCGAACCTTTTTGGTTCGCCAGGATGCCCTTGTTTTGCCTAGGTATGTCAACCTAGCGGGTCTCTTATGCGTAATATCTTTTGACTATGTCCGCGTTTGCAGGATGCGGCAGGTCGTCGCCATCCATGGTGGTCAAGATCATTGCCCCACCAGAGAAAATGGTTTTTATTACAAATGGTCCTTCATAGGTAGGAGTCCATTTGCCCCTGGGATCACCTTGCGGTAGTATGATACATTTGATTACCAAATCCCCAACTTGATACACTTGCCTTCTGACCTTTTTGTTGAAAGCCTTGATCATCCGTTTTTGATACATTTGACCATGGCAGACAGCAGTAAGTCTCTTCTCATCAATCAAGTTCAGTTGATCAAGTCGAGTCTAGATCCAATCGTCTTCGTTCAGCCTTGCATCTTTCATAATCCTCAGAGAGGGGATCTGGACCTCGATAGCCAAGACAGCCTCCATGATGTAAACCAGAGAATAGGGTGTTGCCCTGATTGATGTGCGAGCTGTGGTACGATACCCATGGAGAGCGAATGGTAACATCTCATGCCAGTCTTTGTATGTGACTGTCATTTTCTGTATTATCTTTTTAATATTCTTATTTGCAGCTTCGACAGCACCATTCAACTTTGGCCGGTAAGGAGAAGAATTGTGATGTTGGATCTTGAATTGCTCGCACAAGGCGGTGATCATAGTGTTGTTGAGATTTGTACCATTGTCAGTGATGATCCTTTCCGGGATACCGTACCGACAAATGAGATTTTGCTTGATGAAACGGGAAACAACATTCTTGGTAACGGAAGCGAAGGAAGCTTCCTCCACCCACTTTGTAAAATAATCAATGTCCACTAAGATGAAGCGGTGTCCATTAGAGGCTGTCAGCTTGATTTCCCCAATTATATATATTCCCCACATAGCAAAGGGCCAAGGAGATATCAAGACATTCAGAGGAATCGGAGGTACGTCCACCTTGTCAGCATAAATCTGACACTTATGGCAAGTTGGAGAGTGTTGATAGTAATCGGCTTCCATGGTAGACCAGTAATAGCCTGCCCGTAGGATTTTCTTTGCCATTGTATGCCCACTGGAATGGGTGCCAAAAGTGTCTTTATGTAACTCAGTCATGATCCTTTCTGCTTCAACCTTGTATACACATCGAAGTAACACAGAGTCATGGTTACGTTTGTAAAGAATGTCGTTACTAAGGAAAAATTTAGCAAAGAATCTCCTTAAGAACTTCTTATCATTGATTGAAGCTCCTTCTGAATATTCTTGAGCCTCGAGATACTTCTTGACTTCGTGAAACCAAGGCTGGTCCACTACTTCTTCAGTATTAATCTTGTGACAGTGCGTTGGTTCCTCCATTTGTTCGATGGTAATTTGGGGAGCCTCGTTATCCCATTTAAGTTTAAACATGGATGACATTGTGGCTAGTGCGTCTGCTAGCTGATTTTCTTCTCGTGGGAAATGCTCGAAGGTAATCTTCTCAAAATGCGGTAGCAATGTCAAAACATGTTCTTTATAAGGGATAAGGTTAGGGTGTTTGGTATCCCATTCCCTTTTGATCCGACTGATAACCAAAGCTGAATCTCTGAATACATCTAAGGATTTGATCCCCAAGTCTATGGCAGCTCTGAGACCAAAGATGCACGCTTCGTATTCCACCATGTTGTTTGTACAATTGAAGCAGAGTCTTGCGGTAAAAGGAGTATGACACCCTTCCAGAGATATGAGTACAACACCGATACCATTTCCAAGTGAGTTGGATGCCCCATCAAAGAACAGGGTCCATCGGGATCCTTGTTCAAGTCCGTCATGTGGCCTAAATTCTTCACAGTTATTTACCATCATGATGTCTTCATCTGGGAACTCAAACTTCATGGGCTGGTAGTCTTCCAAAGCTTGGTGAGCAAGGTGATCAGCTAGTACACTGCCCTTTATAGCCTTTTTGGTAGTATATTGTATGTCATATTCTGTCAGGATCATATGTCATCTTTCTATTCTCCTAGAAAGAGAAGGCTTCTCGAAGATGTATTTTATCAAATCCATTTTAGATATCAACAAAGTAGTATGAGTCAGCATATATTGTCTTAGCCGGCGAGCAGCCCATGCCAAAGTGCATCAAGTTTTCTCAAGCAGTGAATATCTGGTTTCACAGTCGGTAAACTTTTTGCTCGGGTAGTAAATAACATGCTCTTTTCGGCCAGACTCGTCATGCTGCCCTAATACACACCCCATTGAGTTTTCTAAAACAGTCAGATACATGATCAATGGTCTTCCCTCGCCTGGTGGCATCAACACAGGAGGCTCTTGTAAGTATTCTTTGACTTTGTCAAAATCAACTTGGCACTCGTCATTCCATTTGACTACTTGATCTTTCTTCAACAATTTGAAGATTGCTTCACAAGTAGCTATCAGGTGAGAGATGAATCTGGAAATGTAGTTCAAACTCCCCAAGAATCCTCTAACTTACCTCTCAGTACGAGGAGCAGGCATCTCTTGTATTGCTTTAACTTTGGCAGGATTGACCTCGATACCTTTGTTGCTGACGATAAAGCCTAGGAGTTTACCAGATCGTACCCCAAATGTGAATTTGTTTGGATTCAACCTCAGCTTGTACTTCTTCAGTTTCTCAAACAGTTTTTGTAAGTGATCAAGATGTTCTTCTTCTGTTTGAGATCTGGATATCATGTCGTCCACATAGACCTCTATTTCGTGATTTATCATGTCGTGAAATAGGGATACCATGGCACGCGGATAGGTTGCCTCAGCATTCTTCAGTCCGAATGGCATCACCTTATAGCAGAAAGTGCCCCACTGCATGACAAACATTATTTTCTCCATGTCCTCAGGCGCAATTTTGATTTGGTTGTAACCTGAGAATCTGTCCATGAAGGAAAACACTTTGTGTTATGCCGTATTTTCAACTAGAATATAAATGTGGGGGAGTGGAAAATCATCCTTAGGGCTTTCCCTATTCAAATATCTGTAGTCCACGCACATTCGCCCTTTGCCTTCTTTTTTGGGCACGGGAACAACATTGGCAACCCATTGGGGATAAGAGGTGACAGCCAAGGATCCAACATTGAATTGCTTCATGACTTCTGCTTTAATCTTTTCTGACATATCAGGCCTCATGCGGCGAACCTTTTGCTTTACTGGCGGACAATCCTCTCTTGTAGGAAGACGATGCACCACAATGTCTGCATCAAGTACTAGCATGTCTTCATACGGCCAGGAAAAGACTTCAACATAATCGTGTAATAACTGAATCAGATGCTCCTTGACACCGGGTTCCAGATTGGCACCCATCTTGACCTCTTTTTTGTCTTCTTTGATACCTAAGTTAATTGTATCCACGGGTTACTCGTGAGGCTGAATGGTTCTCTCTTCTTGTTGTAGTAGTCTGGAAAGTTCCCCTGGTACTTCACAATCTTCCTCACCTTCGTCTTCGGCTTGGTAGATTAGATTCTCAGAGTTACAGAAAGCCATAGCAGTATTGTTACCCATGGGATCCCGAATGGATGTATACCTGCATTGTGAGTGTGAGTGTGTGTAAGGGTATAGCTATCCTTGAAAGAAATAAAAAATGTAAAAAGAAAAACAATGAGCACAAAAGTTTGTATGTGAAAACGTCCATGATTCATTGATGTCATATGAAAATGAGATGATAACCCTTACAAATGGACCATTGTGTCTCGGGTAAGACACAAGGTTTTAAGAGTGCGAATTGTTTTAATATTACAGATCCAACAAAATGTAAAGACAGATTACTGTGGGATAAAAGTGATCGGGACAAAATCTCTAGCCTCCCAGTTGTTGAGCCCTCCACTGACAGTTGGGAATATCCAGTCCTCCAAGTCACAGTTATCTTCATCATCTTCTACAGCGTTGACCTCACGGTTGCTGATCTTCAAGGGTGGTCCTCCAGCACGAGCGCGGTGCACAGGCTTCTGGGTACCTGAAGTGAAACCTAGGCCAAATTTGTCAGACTTATATGGATTATCGGAAAGTTGTCCGCAGATAGTTCACCCACCTTCTTCTACCACTGCTTTGGCATCCTTCAGAGATGACATCCGGAGTGGAGGCCTTGTGATCTTGGGAACAACCTTGGTTACTGCCACATCTTACGGGACCTCTTCAAAGTGTTGGAATGGAGTTTCAATAAATTCACCATCTAATTCCACATATCTGAAGGAATTGAGATGGCTGGTCATATACTCTTCTTCTTCATGAACGATGATAACCTTCCCTTAAATTGGATATTTTAGCATTTGGTGCAACGTAGAAGTGACAGTGCCAGCATTGTGAATCTATGGTCGGCCTAGCAAGCATGAATATGAGGGACGGATATCCATTACATAAAAAGTTGACTCAAATGTTTGGGTTCCAACCTTTATGGGGATATCCACTTCCCCATGTACCATCCTTTTCAAGCCGTCAAAAGCCCTTACTACTATGTTACTTGGCTTCAATGTCAATCCCTCACAGTCAAGTCTATCAAGAGCTTTTTTAGGCAATACATTTAGAGATGAGCCAGTGTCCACCAAAACATAAGTCAGGGTTGTGCCCATACATTCAACTGAGACATGCAATGCCTCATTATTCTTCCTTCCTCTTGGCGTTAAATCAGCATCTGAAAAACCTAGACCGTTATCTGCAGTCAAGCTGGCTATGCAGTCTTGAAACTGATCGGAGGATGTCTCTTGGGGTACGTGGGCAGTTTTCAGGAATTTTACCAAGGCTTTTGCATGCGCCTCGAAACATAGTAGTAATGCCAGCATGGAAATTTTAGAGGGAGTTTGCCCCAGTTGTTCAACTACATTGTAGTCGCTTCTTTTTATGATCTTCGGAATTTCCTCCATCTCTTTCCGGGAGGTCTCAGGGATAGCCAATGACTGAGCCTTCGTCTGGACAGGCTTAATCAGAATACCTTTTCCTTGAGTCTCGGTTAACTTGGCAGCAGGAGTGTCAGTAGGAATGATAACAGGGATTGTAACAGCTTTGTCAGTTGGAGTATTAGTGGAGACAATTATAGGACTGGGAACAACTTTTGGAGGAGTAACAACAAGAATGATTACGGGTCCAGAAACTGCTTTTGGGGGAGAAATTTCTGGAGAGAATATCCTTCCAATTCGGGTAATCTTGCTAGTTCCTGCAATATTACTAATGTCGAAGTTGACTTTCTCGGAACTCGAATCTTCGACGGATGGCCAATCCTGCTTGATACCGTGCTAGTAGACATCCCCTCAGTAATTCCATGGTATGGTTTTGTCTGACGAATACGGAACTGGTCCAGGCATTGTGATTATTAAAGAAGTTGCTTTCGGAACTGATGTAATTCTAACGGGTCTTTTGGTGGAGACCCTGGAATAATTGGCGGAAATGGTAATGATAGAAACATCTTCAAAAGGAACAGGTGGGGCGGAAATCTTTTCAAACAAAATTTCTTTGTTATCTATTAGGCACTGAACTCCTGTTTTCAACAAAGGACAGTTGGTTGGTGAGGACAAACTGAAATGACAGCCTTCATCATATCCCGGGAACACACCTGCATTCAACAAGTTCACTTTAATAGTCAGGAGTGGGGTCATAAGTTCATCAACTGAAGTAACAAACATTTCTTCCTCAATGGCATTGGTATTATGGCCATGTTTTGGCATAGGGGCAGAAATGACGTTTGGCTTTTCGGGCGCATCAAATTCAATTTCTTTTGCTTCAATGAGGTCTTGTATTTTGTTCTTTAGAGCCCAACAGTTATTAGTGTCGTGGTCGGGACTTTCAGAGTGGTATGCGCAACGGGCATTAGGATGATAGTGAGGAGATTTTGTGTTGGGGTTTTTCGGAGCTTCTTTCAAGGTCACCAAATTGGACCTTAGTAGATGCGGTAATACCTGAGATAGGGTCATGTTAATTCTGGTGAACTGCCTGACCGGTCTTTCCATCCTTGGTTGGTTGTTTCTTTGCTGATCAGGCGCAAGCTTGGGAATCATAACAGCCCCCACCATTGGACGGTGTTCGGCCCTATGTTGATTTATTTGTGGATATATAAAAGGCACCTCTTTCTTTCTGATGAAAGGCTTCCTTACAGCTGCAAAAGAGGATGTATCTTTTTGAATCTTTCCACTCTTTATCCCAACTTCTACCCTTTCTCCGGTCAATATCATTTCAGTAAAACCTGCCGATGAACTTCCAATTAGGTGATTGAAGAAGGGACCAGACAAGGTTCCCAAGAACATGTCTACCAACTCTCTTTCAGATAGAGGAGGTTGAACTCTTCCAGCCAAGTCTCTCCATTTTTGCACATAGTCCTTGAAGCCTTCATTTGAAGCCATGGCCATACTCTAGAGTTGAGTACGGGTAGGTGCAAGATCAACATTGTATCGGTATTGTTTGTAGAAGGCTGCAGCAAGATCTTCCTAGTTGTGAACGTTGGCTCTTTCTAACTGGTAAAACCAATCAAGTTGAGTTCCATATAGGCTGTCTTGGAAGAAGTGTACCCATAAGTCTTTGTCAGCGGTATGGGGCTGGATTTTCCTCACATAGGACCAGAGATGCATTTTAGGGCATGAGACTTCGTCATATTTGGCAAACACAGGTGCTTTGAATTTGGGAGGAATGACAATCCCCGATACTAACCTCAATTCCTCAAAGTCCAAGCCAGGCACTTTTTGGATTTCCATCGCACTCAACCGCTCTTCGAGATGTTTATACTTGTCATCAACTGGAGGGTATTGTTCTTCAGAATAGTCTTCTTCTTCCTCTCCTCTTCTAATTCTGAAGGGACAACTGTTTCCTTGCCTTTCCCATCTTGATTGTCTCTCTCACCGGATGTCGTTGCAAAGACTAAGGTCCTTCTTCTCTACCCATGAAATCTTCTTCCCATTTTTAAGACTCTGGTTACCTTCTTTGTCTTCTTTTTCTTCTCCTCGGCTAGCAAAGTCTTCAACTCTTCTTGTCCTTTGGCTAGGGTCAAGAGCAACTGTTGAAACTGTGTATTCTGAGCTTGGAGGTCCTTCACTGTTTGCTCGAGATCCATCTTACTGAAATAAACAGTAGAGAGATGAGGAGACTTGTTGCAAAAGACCTGCTTATGTTATGATGAAAGGTATATGCATATGTAATGATTTCAAGGATTTCAAAGATTCAAATTCGTTTTAGAAAAAAAGGAAACACACATTATATTAATAATTTAAAGCTTGAGTACATCAATGCCTATTTGGCTTATAAGTAAATACAAAAGCTCTAAAATAAAAAGGTAATGCGCATCCTCTTTGGCACGATGTAGGTATTGAGAGTCTGCTCCTCATGAAGTAGCCTAGTGAGTTTCAAAACCTTCTTCTCGCTTGCGTAGAATTGGGCTTCGAAAGTTTCTCGCTCTCCCTTGAGTTGTATCCAATCCCTTTGTAGGTCTTCAAGAGAGGTAGGCATGTCAGGATGTAGGATATTGTATGGAACTTCTCCTTCCATGACAGGCTCAATGATTACCGGGAGAATGGAGGGGTAAGGCATCATAAGACTCTGAGCACGAGTTCGTACCCATTTGAGGTAAGGCTCAAGAGGGATGGAATTTTTATGCCCCAAAGTCTTGCTATCCATTTGGTTAACATCCTCCAAGCTCGGATAAATCTCAGGCGAAAACCTTGATCATCGTTGTCGTAGTCAAATACTAAACCTTGAATCAACATCTCGTGCGGGCCATCCCTTTGGGCGTAACCAAACTGTCTTAAGGCTAAGCATGGGTTGTAGGTGATACCTCCCCTAACGCCAAGTAGAGGGACATTAGGAAATTCTCCACAATGATCAACAATGATAACATTCTCTTTGGATCGGGAGCACCAATGAATATCCGAATGTTTGAGCATCATCAACCTTTGTGACCACCTTGAACCTTGCTCATTTTCTAATACAGATTGGGGAAAATGTGAAATAAACCATCTTTCCAAGAGAGGAGTGCAACACATAAGGACGCCTCTTTTCCTTATTGTGCGAGTGTGAAAAGAGTGTAAGATGTCTCCTAGAAAAGTAGGCACCGGGTTGCGGGATATGAAGATTTTGACGGTGTTGACATTTATGAGTTGGTCAGGATTTGGAAAAAAACCATCCCATAGATGAGGAGAGCCATAATTTCCTCAAAGGCTTTCAAATCCAAGGAGTTCCAACAGCTTTTGGCTTTCTCGAACAAGAACTTTGCTAAAAAACCTTTGACACCACTCCTTGTTTCCTAATGAGCTGTGATATCAGATGAGTGCAAGTGTAGAGCTTGAGCAATCTCTTCTGGCTTTGGGTCTCTTTCCGTACCATTGAAAGGTAGTTGATTGAGAATGGAATCCTCAAGAGTTGGGAGAATTCTTCCAAATTAGGCACAAGTTGATAGTCGGGAAATGTGAAGCAATGGTGTAAAGGATCAAAGAATTGAAAAAGCACCTTCATCATATCCTCATCTGTGTCAGAGGTGACCAAGTTGAGTAGGCGACCATGTCTCTCGATAAATGGAGAGTTTTCAGGAATCCTTGAAGCTAGCTCCTTGAGTTGTGGAGGGATCCTTATAAGATTGACTTGAATAGTTTTCCTGCGAAATGAATCCATATCCTACAAAACCTGAACAAAGATGAATCCCAAAATCCTTGAAATGGTTAGTGGATGTATATGATGTTCATGATGTTCATGATGTTATGTACAAGGATGCATATACAAACAAAACAAACAAATCCTTAGGTTTAGGCTTGCATTGAGTTTTATAGGTAAGTACCCTCTTGAAGTTTAGTTGACTTAAACCTGTCCTAGTAATAGTAATCGGGTTCTAAGGAACTCAATATCACAGGTTTGTTTCCTTGGTCATTGTTTCATCACAAGCCTCTTTAATGGTGACCGAAATATCCCAAGAAACCAAAGCTCAATGAGTGTAGTATCGAGTATCTACCAACTTCGGATTGCACCAAAGTCGGTCATCTCACTACACCCTAAAGGCCAAGTTGGTCAAGTAAAGGTTCTAAAAGTTCATTAGGGCTTCATGACATCACTCAGCGGCCCCGTATTCTACTTGATTAACTCAAAGGCTACCGGTACCCACAAATATGTCGCACTAACATAACTATTGCTTAGACCATGTCGGTATACCCCGCGCAGTTTCCACAATGCATTGCTACTTACCTATAAGGTATCCCAAATCTGCGTAGAGGATTAAAACCCAAACAAAGAACCATAATGTAAAGCATACAAGTCAAACAATGTAAGCAAATAAATGTGATCTATCCCTAAGGTAACCCCACTTTTAGAATTATCCCCAGCAGAGTATCCAGTTCTGTGATACGGTGGGAGAACTGACTTCAGGGTTTTGCGTTTGACCGCAAATGTTGCGGTTAGCAAGAGTTGCCCCCGACTTTTCTTTTATCAAAAAGGAAAGGTGAAAAAGCACAAGAAAGACCTTTAAGATTATTTCTTGAGTTTGGGGGGTAGATTATGAAAAGGGAAGGTATTAGCATCCTTTTCATCCATGGTTTTCCATGGGCTCTTAGTTACTTGCTAGATCACTTGATTTTGTTTGAAATTATGCTTTGTGTGGTTTTTTAATGTATTTTGTAAAGAGGCCATTGTTTAGGCAATCTTTGTAATGATTCTTGTTTGTAAGAATGTATACAAAGATGTTTGATCTTTTGAAAATGTTTTCAATTTTGTAAGATGTTTGAAAGTGTATGTGATTGTTTTAAAAATAGCAAGGATGTTTGTTTTGAAATGGAGCAAGTAATTAGGAGCAATCTACCTTCTCAAATGTATTTCTTGTTCATTTTCTTTTCCTTTGACATTATTGTCTTACCATTGATTTTGTAAGAAACCTTATCTTTGGATGTAAACGGGACGGGCATGGGTCATTGTATAACCATGATTAGAAATATTGCAAGGTGTCTTAGCATTTTTCTTTAGGGACTAAGATCATTTGTAAGGCAACTTAGATAGCGTCATCGAGGGACTATGATCTTGTATTCGTTTGTTTTTGCTAAGATACCTCACATGCGTAATATGGCCATTTTTTGTAAGGCAACCAAGTGGAGTAACCCTAGGGGTGCTTGTGTGCAAATGTATTGTTTTCATGCTTTGATTTGTCTTAATTAGGGTTTTCTATTTGTTGGTTTTAGTCTTTCCATACAAACTCTAACTTACTAACATGTATATATGAAAGCGATAAATTTGCGGAATTTTTAAGTTACTACGCTATTACAACATTTGGGAGGGGGTGTACAAATTACAAATGGGGATTGCAAGAATGTAAGCCTAATTAATCTATTACAACCATATTGAATTGATATCAATGTACAAGGAAATGAATAAATATAAAGTACAAATGTAAATGGAAAGAAACATGATTTTTGTTTGGATTTTTTATGAAAGGGGTTTTAACCTAAACCTAATTAGAGAAAAATAATTAATCAAAATTAAATTAACTTAAACTAATTAAGAAAAGAAAATAATTAAGAGAAGATTTTTAGGGTTTCTTTAAGAAAGGGTTTTAAATTAAAAATACTATAAAACTAATTAAAATAAACCTAAGTACTAAATTAATTTTAATTTACAAGAGGATAATATAGTAATTAAACCTAATTATCTAAATATTATTTAATTAAGAAAATAAATTAATTGTTAAAAAACTGTTTTTATCTTTTGTTTTTATGAAGAAAATAAAATGAATATATTATTGCCTAAATAATAAATAAATTATTTTTGGGATTTTTTTTATTAATAATAATAATGAAATAAATAATAATAATAATAATAATAATAATAATAATAATAATAATAATAATAATAATAATAATAATAATAATAATAATAATAATAATAATAATAATATGAAAAGAAATGAAAATAAAAGAAAGAAAAAAAAGAAAAAATAAAAACAAAGAGTCTGGGGGGTGCTGAAGCAAGGCCTGAAGTTAGTTAGTAAAAATAAAAAATAAAAACAAGTCAGGCCCAAAGGGCCCATCGCCTGCAAAAACAAAAAAAACTGAAAGTGAAAAAATATGGAAAATGAAAAGGGTACCACTAGGGCTCGAACTCAGGTCCCATAGGTTAACAGGCGCGCGCTTTACCACTGGGGTGGCTATACATTCTTCAACCTCCAGCCAAAGGATCTGTAACTTGCTCATTTCTCAACCATTTGCAAAAATGTAAACATGAAAATTGCTCCATTTTGTCACACGAATCCAAACATATAAATATCATAAACTATAAATCAAAGATGAATGAGAATTTTTAACAGTACCAAATTCTGACCTAAATATTTCAGAAAGTTCAAACTCAAAATTCTCCTAGCTCAATCAAAATAAATGAAATATATGGACATGTACAACTTCAGGGCAATGATGTCTACATTTTATCTTCACAAATGCAAGCCTAACAATGCCTAAGTAATGAGATAGAAGTTCAAGAAAAATACCTCAAAATTGGAAATCGTGAAATGGATTTGAGCTTGTTTCAGGCAGTGCTGATGATCAGGTTAGCTTCCTTGGACCTCTAGGAAGCTAGTGCAATGGCTGGCTTGAGCTGAGGGTGGCTGAGGAACCCTGGAGAAGTCAAGTTGCAGACCCCTATTTTTGAAAGTGGAACTTGATGATGGAGGTGTTACAGTTGAGCGAATGGACTTTGGATGGTTTGTATTTGATCTTTAGAAGCTTTTGGAAGTGAAAGGCCAAAGAATGCACGAGGGGATTTGGAGTTTGGTATGTAAAGTCAAAACTTGCACAACAATGGTATTTTGAGACAATTTCTGGCTAGAGGGAGTTTGAGTGAGTTTAAGGGTCTTCAAGCTCGTGTCCTAGCTCACAAATAGTGACTCTATTTATAAGCAACAAGTTTTGGATGCTCTAGTTGATCAGAATTCAAATTTGCATCCTTAAGCTAAATATGTGATTTTTTGACAAAACAAGTTTCAAAGTCTTGTGTACTTGCTAAGATAAAGTGGTTATGCTTTAAACAAGCCTGCTTCTGACTTTTTGGATGGAGTGTGATCATAGGGAACAAGTTAAAGGCTCAATGTGAACTTTATGCAAAAAGCTTGCTTTACAAGAATGGTATTTTCAACTTTCTTCCCAAAATGGAAATGTGAAAATGATAAAGCTTAAACCACTTGGATTATAGCTCAAAAGTTTATGTAATCCATTAATTATGGAGTGACAAACAAGTTTGAGGCCTGCAAAGCAAAGATTATGCAGCCTAACATTGAAATTGCATTTGTGTTCATCATGAAAATGACCTATAATTCAAGTGACAAAACACCAACTTCATCTCTTCGATTCTCCCTACTCAAGAATGATCTCAAGGAGTTTTTGGACATTTTAGAAAGCTTGAAACGTTCTATACAACTCATCTTTGAATTTATTTTAAAGATTACCCTTGTAACTATGTGAAAAATTGCCATGAAGTTAGGTCAAAAGTCTGCCTAACTAGGGCAAATTTTCACTAAGTCTTTTTTAGTTCATGAGCATGTATTCATAAAATTATAACTTGAGATCCAAGAAATTTTAGGAGAAGTTGTGTGGATAAAAGTTGTATATTTCATGGAGATATACAACTTTCATGTTGGAAGTTTCCTTTGAATCATCTTGCATCATAATGAAAAAAATTCTCAAAGTTATGAAAAAATAAGAAATTTTTTACACTTAGAAAAATTTCTAAGTTTAGAAATTTTGATTTTTTTTTCAAAATGAAATCTTGATTTCTTGATTTCTTGATGAATAAGTTTCCTACTTTTACATGTTTTTATGAATTGTGATCTTTGGTGCTTAAATTTGACCAAAAAGTCAAAGTTTGACTTTTCAGTATACAGTTGACTTTTGACTAGTTGACTGCAAAATGCATTTGTCAATCCAATGGATTTGCAATGTTTTGAATCATGTCATTAGGTCAAAATGATGCAATTTGACTCTTGAGATCATGACTTAAACCAATTGACCATTTTCTAGGTCAGAATTCAAAAATTGCCCTTTCCCAGTCAAAACCCTAATTTTGACCATTTTGCCATTTTGGAGATTTGATCAAATTTCTTGAGGAATTATGGTCAAAACTTGATCAAATGATACATATGGGTTTAAAATGTTGATGTGGATCAAAAATTATGAATTTTGACTGTAAATTGGTCATGGTTGACTTTTTCCCCAATACAACTGATTTTTAGGTCAACTGCTCAATTGACTGAGCAAAAATGTGATCCATGGCTTGAAACTTGACATGAGTAATCTTGGGGGTCCCTAATGGTCCATGAAAGTCATATGAAGAATTGATAGTTTAAATATCCTTGTGTAAACTCAAACCCTAATTTTGGTCATCAGTGCCTAAGGAGGTGTCTTGAGCTGATCAAACTCTAGTGCAGTCTTGAGCCCAAGGAGATCTTGTGAGCAAATTCTTGATAAGTGAGAGGGAAAATTTTGGGGTACAACATCAATGTTTGATAAATATTCTCTATCCCACTGGAAACAATGGTCGGAATGCAGGTAGAGGGAGTAAAAGGCATTTGGCGCTGGTGCCAAATCGAACTCAGGAGGATTTCATGGCCCTATGTGAGCCAAGTTTCTGTCGAAGCTATTTTTTCCAACGTTGTTAACTTCACCCAAGTAATAACTTTGGTTAGCTTCGATATTCTCCACAATTCTATCAGGGCGCCAAATTGTCACTCCTTGATGCATCGAAGATGGCACTGCACATATGCCATGTATCCACTCTCTACCCAAGAGTAGATTATAGTTGGGCTTCGCTGAAACGACCATGAACATAGTTGGTCAAAGTATTGTTCCCACCTTGAGGTATAATTGTATCACCCCCATAATAGTTCCAATACCTCCCTCATAGTTCGATAGAACCATGTTGTGGGGTTTGATATCTCCATCTCCCTTGCTCATTTTCCTTAGCATAGATCGGGGAATTATATTTATTATAGCCCCACAACCAACCAGAATGTTGTTGATTGTTATTCCCCCTATTCTTTCCCTTATGAACAAGGGTTTGAGGTGATTTTTCATCGCCTCAGTAGGTGGCTCGAAGAATTCATTTTTCTCTTCAACACAACCATTGTTCATCACATAATAGTACACTGGCCTATGTTTAGCCATTCCTGTTCCACCTCCTAGTCAGTCTCTTCGACTTCGACTTGGCGGTCGTATTCTCTGGGTAGTACTAATACTACATTCACCATAATATCTAAAGTAGCATCAAATTCAGAATTACCTTCTTCATCTGAGTCACCTTGATCTGGCCACTCCAATCTTCTAGCAATTGGTTTCCTTTCCAAAGACTTTCTTTGTTTTCCTTTGTCCATTCTTTGTGGTATCTTGGTGCTTAATTCTGGCTTAGGCTCCTCTGTAGCTTCTCTCTCGACTTTTCACCGTCTTTTATATCTCCTCCACTGGGAGCGAGACATGGGGTTTTTCCCTTATAGTTGCTCGACACATGAGCCACTTTGTTTGTTGTTGTAGTTTGGAACTCCTCCCTATATGCCAAGGATGACCCTCTTGGCACATATAATGTTCGCCATTTCTCCTTACCTGGCCTTTTTCTGTTTGTAGTTTTTAGCCAAGTGTCCACGGGGATATTTGTTGGAGGCCTGAAAGTTGATGGCCTATTCACCTGGTTCATTGTCCTTTCTGATATCCTCTTACGGGATCATATCTAACCTCAGAAACCATGTGGGGTTGGGCATTGGTGGCCCATTTCTCCTTCACTTACCTTATGCCCTGTATGTGTTCGACAACCTTTTTGTCGAATATGGAGCTGCATCTTGGACACAGCATAACTTCAGACTTCTTCTTCTGGCATCGTTGCAGAAAATCAGCCAGATTCTCATTCTCTTTAGGAAATGCAGTTTTATTCACTTCCTCTTATCTAATGGCTTCTTTTGAAGCCTTTGCCTCAGATACTTCGACCATGTTGACTTCTACGTTTCTCTTGGCAGCGAGATTCATCTTTTGCATTTTGGCTTCAAGGTCCTCTATCAAACCCTTAACGGAAGCCAAATAAGAACCTACAGTAGTCCTTTTGTTTGAGTCTTCAGTAAATCCTTTAATTAGGCCTTCAGTAGCCCCTTTGTTTAGGCCTTCATTATCCTTCTTATTTAGGCCTTCAGTAGCCTTTATCACCCCTTCGACAATCTTTCTGGAGATGTTCCCAGTGAAACTGCCAAAAACAGGCTTATTGACGAAGTCTTTAGAAGCTTCGACCATGTTGATGCCTGCTGGTTCAGCATAGTGGGCATCAGCTCGTTATGGGTTTGCATGGATTTTCATTGGAGGTTTGTCAGCAAATTTGAGTTTGCCTTCTTTGATTTCTCCTTGAACGAGATCCCTGAAAAGAAAATATTGTGAAGTTTTATGGCCCAAAAAATTATGATACTTACAAAAACCTCTTTTCTTTCTTTGTTCTAAAGGAGGCATTTTTTCCCCTGGGGCACTATCATTTGGCCATCTTTAAATAACAAGTCAAATATCTTATCACATTTTGTGACGTCGAAACTATATGTTTTCTTTGGGAATCTATCACTGCTCTTTTCAGACTCAGTAGGATTCTTCCCTTCTGAGGGAACTAACAATCTATAAGAGTATAGGGGCCCTTGTTTTAACTCTACTAAATCTATTTCGCTTTCTCCGATAGCTATAGGATCATTAGATGTCTCTGGATCGTCATCATCCATTTCAACATAGGCTACCCTTTCTCTTCGATGAGTCTTAGTTGCTTTAGCTTTTTCAATGTTAAGACGTTCTACCTGTCGAACTCTATCGTCCAATTGGGCCATATACCCCAGGTATTGAGTATCTAATTGTTTCCCTAACAGAATAATCTAGGCCCCATGTTGTCATTTCGACCAATGTTCAGGACCTTGTGTAAAGCATCTGGCTTTGAGCAGTCGAAATCTATTTAGATATTCATTTGTTGGCTCAGTGAATCTTCTTTTCACGCTAGCCAGTTCTTTCAGACTTATTTGGTTTGTCCCATGTAAAATTGTTCATGGAACAATCTCTCCAATTGATTCCAATTATGGATCGAATTGGCTGGGAGGGTGGTAAACCAAGTAAAAGCATTTTTAGTTAGAGAACTTGGGAAGTATTTAATCCTAAGGCTCTCGTTACTTGATATTTCCTCGGCTTCTATCAAATATCTCGCTATGTGTTCGATAATAGATTCTTTCATATCCCCTGAAAACTTAGTGAACTTTAGAACTTTCTACCTAGGGGTAAATCTATTTTCAAGATGTACTCTGACAACGGGGATGTAAAGTTTTTCCTATGAAAGCCAATGTTCATTCCGTTTTGTATCATGATTCTTTCTATCATGGCTGTCATATTATCATCTGTTCCATAATTATGGTGTCGAACTTTCTATATCAGTTCGTCAGCATTCTGGTTTCTATTTACCACCATTACACCTTGATCACCATTTCTAGGAATCTGTGGGGGAAATTTGGGTATTTCGACCCTAGGTTGTTCCATTTCCACTATGTGGTTCCTCCTATCTAGCTGTGGGTTTTCGTTAATGGTTACATCTTCTTCTAAGACTATACCTTGATTCTCTCTCATAGGTGCTCTTTGGGGTTGTCGAATAGGTTAGGGAACCCCAAAAAATCCAGTCATGCGTGCCATCTGCATTGACATTTGTTGGTTCGACTGGGTGGTATTTTGTATTAGAGGGTTCAACACTGTACTCAGAGTTTAGGTCAACATTTGTACCATATCATGGTTGCTTTCATCCATCTGTTGCCTCAAAATTGCTGTGGAAGCATTTGTGAGGCTTGGTATTGCATGGGATGCCCCTCCTAAGAGTTGGTTTCTACCCAGATTTGCCATAACAGTTCCAGATCCCTATAATGGCGAAGACGCACTTACCAAAGGTTCTGAAAATGTAGACACAACGTTCATAAGACTAGCCATTTAAGTAGTTGGCATACCATAAGGCTGGTCTCGACCTATCCAGGCTGTCGAAAATCCTGGAGGAACGTATGGTTGAGATCCTGGATTCACCCTTGGTGGGGGTGTTCTTGATGGACTTCTGCGACCTACATACGAAAGTATTGGTCCTATTTGGGTTGCTGTTAATGTTGGTGTCGAACCAACGGTTGACGAGACAGTTTCACTAACGGCTGGTATAACCGTTGTTCCCGTAGTAATTGGTGGAGGTATTTCTCCATTATTTGGCTGATTAGCCATATTGCTTTCACTATTTCTGTTTCTAGTTGTGCACTCGTTGGTGGTTAATTTACCACTTCTTAATAGCATACAAGAATTCGTAAATGAAAGGAAATTATGTAAAGCATTTATGTTAAAATAAACAAGCAAAACAAAAGAAACAAAATATAAAAATTAGCAACGTCCCACTAGGTGTGCCAATTTGTTCACCGTGTTTTTCGATAAACAACTGATGATCTTCCAAAAAGGGTAAATTTTTGGTTACTCGCAGGATCGATCAGTTTGATCCTAAGACATATGCTAATTTTTGATGTTGTTTGGACATAAATGATAATGTAAATGAAGAACGCACGTTCGACTGAGAAAGGTTGAGGTTTAGGACGAGTTTGAATGTAGAAAGTAAATAGAAAAAGGGGTTGGGAAAAGTTCAAGTGTAGGAATCTGAGAAAAAGTGCAAGTAAAGTGCAAACAAGATAAAATGGCAAGAAATGTAAAGAGAAAAGTAATAGACTTTTATTATAAAATGTGTTGTCTCAAACGTATATTTTCATTATTCTTTCTCACGCAGCTAGGTAATCGTCGAAAAGTTGAACACACGGAAATCTACATAAACTTCCTATATTTATACTACAACTAGGTAATCGTCGAGGAGTTGCCTTGCTCTAAGATGAGGACAAGTGTATTCTTCATGTGCTTCGACCTCTATCTTCATTCCATGTTGCTTTTCTCAACTGCTAAGCGAACTGCTTTCCCTCATTTCTTTAGATTCAAAATCACCTGTTGCTGATACGAGGCTTCCTTCTAGTCGAAGGCCCTGGAACCCTTTCAGACGAAGGATGTAAGAACCTTCTGGTCGAAGATTCATTTTAACTTAGAAATTTCTCTAAGTATTTTTATAATTTGTCGAAGTATTTCCAGCTTAGTTTTGTTCAATCTATTTTTGGCCCATAAGGCCAATTTGTTGTGGGTGTCGAATTTAGGAGCTAACAGCTGCATACGTTCTAATGATGCAACAAGAAGAACATGATATGTCAAACTTTAATTATTCAGATTTTCCTGATGAGGGAGTTGATTATTCTGTTGGTAAAAGGAAGAGAAGCTCAAATGCTTCTGAACCAGAGAAGAAAGAGAAAAAGAAAAAGAAATCTAACTTTCTAAAAGATGTCGTTCTGGAAAATGAAACTTTGGTAACAACTAGTATGTCTGTTGTAGATATTTATGTACCTGTTTCATTATCTGTTTCTGAAATTATTGATGTAGTCTCATCTATTCCAATCACCATCACACAAACATCAGTTTTTGTTACTTCATCCACCATTACCATTTCTATTTCTGTTCCAATTGTAAATAATCCAACTGCTTCAAACACCACCACAACACTAGCTCCTGTTTCAAATCCTATTATATCTTTCACTACCTTCATTCCATCAAAACCAATACATACTCCCACTTCTCCATTAACCTCATCTCAATTAATTCCATAAGACTCTTACCTTTCTACCTTTAATACCAATCTTCATTTTGCCTTCTTCAACAAAGAAATCACTCTTCATGACTCACCCATCATTCATCCTGATCCAACTTCTCCCTCTGTTCTTGAAATATCATAAATAACAATCTCTAATAATCAGCAAGCTATTGATATTTCTTCAATCGAGCCTTTCACTTGTTCAGAACTTTTCAATATTACCGAACCTTTACCATAATATTCTCATGAACAAACTTCTGAACCAAGGCATCCTGAACCCAACCTAGCCTTGGTTATTTATGAAAAACCTTCTCCTAAAAACTTGGATGAGTGCATTAACATCTTTAGAATCAAGGCTAATAAAAAGGATTTCTAAGTTAAAGGAAGAGGCAAGCACAAGAATTGAGCCTTAAAACATGGATGTTTCTTGGAAGAAGTTTCAGAAGTGGATATCTTATGAGGTTGATCAAATGAATTCCTTTGCTGAAGCATCCAAATTCGGGGATTTTCAAATGGTAACAGAAAGAAAATAAGAAAGAGAAAGAGTTAGATATGTTACACTAATTGCTGCCAAGCAAAGAGAAGCTAAAGAACAAGCTCGACTTGCTAAAGCTGAAGCAGCAAGATTGAAAGCAGAAGAAGAAGCTAAAGTTGCAGAAGAAGCTAGACTGGTTGCAGAAGCTGCAAAGGCTGCTGAAGAAAAAGGAAAGCATCAAGATCTAATGGTATCCAACTTTGAGTCTAACTATGTGTAAAAACAGCCATTAATGAAATAAAGGAAGAATGGAGAATGTTCAGAGAATAATTCAAAGCTCAGGACAAGGTCAATGAATCTGTTCAAACTATGCTCAAGATGATTTTTGCAAAAATTTCTTAACCTACATCATCTGCTCGTCCAACTTCTGGAAACTAGGCAATAGGATTCTCATTTAGATTCCTTGTTTTCATCTGCCATTTTTGGATAAAATATTCTCATAATTAATTGACATTTATCTTAATTTTTTTTGTTTTCCACATAATCATCTTTTTGATGATAACAAAAAGGGGGAGAAGTATAATAAGTTTGATGAACATAAAAAAATGCAAAAACTCATCATAATAATATAATGATATAAGATATGCATTTACCACTAACATGTGCTTGTTTGTTTGATAATTAACCGGGGAACTCTGAACCGGTTCGATAGGCATTCTAATACAGGTCAAAATGAAAGAACTATGTTAAAGTTCTTAAGAACATATTGTTCATATATTAGACGATGTATACTCTATGAACATATGTTCAAGAATCAGATAGACCCAATACTGTTCAGAAGTTAAGAACTTTCTGAAATTTAAAGTTATATTGATTTTGTATCATAATGTTCAGAAGATGTATAATGTCTAAGAATGTGATAACCAGAGCATAAGAATCAAAATCAAAAGCATATGTCTTCCAGAAGAACAGAGAAAATTAGAAGTTGAAGACTGTCTGAAATTCCTGAAGTCAAGAATCTCAAGATCTCGTTATCTGGTCTATTGGAACCAGGGGGAGCTTTACTTTAAAGGTTTAGAGTCGGGATATTCGATCTTCATCAAGTCATCTACTCAGGGGGAGTATCAGAAAAAGGATAAGTATTTCTTACTCTTATAATTTCACTGATTATGATTTTATGTACAAAATTGTGTCATCAAAATACATAGTTTTGTCATCATCAAAAAGGGGGAGATTGTAAGAATAATATTTGGTTCTGCAATATTATCTCTGAGTTTTGATGATAACAAATGAGTATGATTGTATGAAAAATTATGTTATACTAATGTTTGTTATTGTTTAGTACTTAATAAACAGGTTTTGCTTCTGATGAATGGCGTGGCCAAGACATTAGAAGATAATTGATTCTGCTTTTATGCTACACAAGTTATGTTGAACAGTAGCAAGACACTCTAGAAGGCTCTGAAGTGTAAGCCCTGATATTTGTATGAAGAAACCAGTTAGAATATCTGAAGACAGAAGTTGTTACTTATGTCCAGATGTTGAAGACTTAAGCTTCTAAAGACAACATGTTCTAAGGAAACCAGTCAGAAAATCTAAAGACAGAAGTTGTTACTTACGTCCAGATGTTGAAGACTCACGTTTCTAAAAGACTGTGTATTTCAAGAAACAAGGTTAGAAGATATGAGGACAAAGTTTCTACAGAAGTCCATATGCTAAAAAATTAGTTTCTAAAAGACAACTTGTTCCAAAGAAGATAAAGTTAAAAGATCTAAAGACAATGTTTCTAACTGAAGTCCAGATGCTAAAGACTTTGTGTTTCTAGTAACAAGGTTCTGAAGATAAGGATTATTAAAGAACCAAGTGCTAAATATTCTAAGACAAAAGGTCTGAAGATTTCAAATACTTGAAGTTCTAAAGGTCCAAGGATATCTATAAACAGGTTTTGAAGACCAAGTGTTGAAGACTCTAAAGACGCGGTTCTTAAGACTCTGAAGACTTGAAGCTCTTCTGATCTAAAGGTTCAATACAACGGGTTCTCATGACCAAGTGTTGAAGACTCTGAAGACGCAGTTCTGAAGACTCTTAAGACTTGAAGTTCTGAAGACCTTATGTTATGTTCCCGCTTATAATATCATGCTCGCAGAAGCCTCTGAAGTGCAGAAGGAAAGAATATAACGGTAACACAGTACAATTGTACAAAGTATGAAAAGCTTTATACCACTACCTCTCCACTAACTTACAGTGTGGAAGAGATAAGGACGTCGTAGTAATATTTGTAATGACCCTTTTTCAAATAGCCAAAGGCTCTATTTTGCTTGGCTATATAAAAAAGAATTGTATGTTTAAAATTGTTGGTTGGTTAGCTGTTGCTCAACACATGATGCTGAATATTGATGAACGTGCCATAGGCTTCTTGGCTGGGTTCTAAAAGCTACAAGTTGCAAATCACGGGTTATTGATGTTCAAGTTAAAAAGAAAAGTTATCACTATTAGAACACGACCAAATCAAAGCAATCATCCACTATAATAATATGAAGAATTCTATAAGATGTTATTCAATTTACCAATCATATACATCTTGGAAGAATCATGAATAAGCAAGGAGTTGTTGCTTGTATCTTTCTTAATGAAGAAAGAAGATAAAGATGAATAATTATTCAAGATGTAATTCAAATTATCAATCATATACATCATGACAGAATTATGAAGAAGCAAAGAGTTGTTGCTCATAGCTTGCTCAACAAAGATGATGAAGACAAGAAGATTACAAGATGTTGCACTTATTTTAGATTATATTCATCTTTGTAGAAATATGTAAAACACAAGAGTTATTGCTCAGATTGTGTTTTTTCTTAAGATCTTCATGTAAATTGTTTGTACACAAGAGTTGCTGCTCAGAATTGTGTCAAATAATATGTACTTAAATTAGGAGTAATCTGCTTGATAAGAAGCACTCATATAATCTCCAGAAAAACCATTATGTTTAGAATTAGTTGGCACCTCAAGTGATCGAGTGAAGATCAGAAGACTTTGCTTGCAGGCATTGTAGATGAAATCCTGGTAGTGTATTCTATTGGGTCAGTGGTAGTCATATCTCAAAGGGGACTGAGTGAAGGTAAGCCTTATGAGATCATTGATTGATATCATTGGAAGGAAATCCTAATAGGAGATTCTAGAGAATTGGATTCTATTGGATCAATGAACTTTATATCTGGTTTGGTTCTCTAAACGTTTCATTGGATGTTAGTCACTGATGGTTTCACGTGCGATTGTAATCAGATTGATTATAGTGGATTAAGTCCTTGAGTTCAAGGCGAAATCACCTCAGAAGGGTGGACTGGATTATCTTGGGGGTTTCTCAAGTGAACCAGGATATATCGCTTGTTCTTTACTTTTGCTTATGCTTTAGAGTTTATGTTTTCTGAACCAAATTAGAAGCATTAATTAGAAGCAACAATCAGAAGCATTGTTCAACGAATAATTCTTAGAAGCAAAAGTTTTACAAGAAAGGAAAACCCAATTCAAACCTCTCATTTCTTGCATTTTCTTCACACCTTCAACTAGTACTATGGTTATTTTGTTGTTATCCAAAAGGATGTGAGTCGTCCCTTTGTAAACTTAATCTGTAAGTTTATTTAAAAAGCAACCTTTCTACTTTTGGTTTATTCTCTCCCTAATGTGTGCACATCAGAAATGGTTTAGGTCAAATGGAGTAAAGAGTCGTAATGGTGCGTAGATGCTCAAACAATACACAAAAAAATCCTTATAATGTACAATTGTGACCAAGTGATGACTTTGGATTCATGACCATGCAGTCCACTTCAACTAATTGTATCTTGATGCTCCCCCCTCTAAATGCCAATACCTTGAAATCAATGGAAAGCTCTCTTATGAAAGAATATTTCTTGTGTTGACGCAAAGATGAGAAAATGCTTCGAACACCCTTCAAAATAACCATGAAGTTATTGTATCAAAACTGAATGAAGCATCTGAAATTTCTCTAAGTCAAATAACTATTCACCACTTTATGAATCTCTAACTTTCTAAATAATGAACCAAATGCTGCAAACTTGATGTCATTAGAAAGAGAAAAATTAGTAGACTAACTTTGTAATTGAAATGATTCTGAAAATCAACTTGCATCACTATGTAAATCTCACACCAAGTCATGCATTTGTGTTTCTAGAAAAACTTCTAAAATTTCCATAAGTATTGAAAATCAAAATTTAATGAATCACCACCTTCCAACTTTTATATCTTTAGATCCAAAACTCAAATGACTTTGATTTCTTCTACAAAGATGTAGACGGTGATGATCTAAAAACCTTTGCAGTTAAGCCCATCATGAGATAAAGCCTAGAACCATTTGGGATTTGGACTCAAAGTTAAGTACTTGAACATCTTAAAGTCTTTCAAATTTTTTTTACTAAGTGTCAGGTTTCAAATTTGAATGAACATCAACCTTCTTTTCCAAATATCTAGCAATCCATGGACTCTTTGGAAAATCACTCTCAAGGACAAAGTTATTGTAAGAAACTTTCTCTTTAATTTGATCAAGAATTTTCCAATTTGTGATCATAATTGAATGAGATATGAAGCTTGGAAGATGGAAAAATGGAATAAGTTTCTTTATACTTAGAAAAAATTTCTATGTTTCAAAGATGACTTATTTTGCAAGCTATCTCACTCTTGACCATTTTCTTTGACTTTTCTCAACCAATGACCACACTTTCTCAACTTTGATATTTTGACTTCAATTTTGACCAAAAAATCTTAGTCTAACTTTTAATTTTCCTGTTGACTTTTAATCAAATGCAAATAAAAGCTTAATCTATACATCTAATCTTAATTCTTTTGATGAAATATGATGATCAATAAGATGCACATAGATGACTTGAGGTATGTTAGGAACCATGGACACTTGTTTTGCTCAAAAAAGGCCGGTCTCAGATGAATTTGACCAAAACCCTAATTGAAGATCAATAAGATAGGAGATGAGGATTCAAACTTCAAACCCTAATCCTTTGATGAGTCTTGAGAAATCTTGAACAATAAAATCTTGTGTGTTGAGATGAAACTTTTGATAATGAGATCCTCATCTTTTATCTATTGAATAACAACTCTCTTCTCATTTGAATGAGACACACTCCACTATCAAAACCCTTGATCCTTTACATTTGAGTCAATGATATGTATGCATGGGTATCATAATGACGAATGAGTTTATTATGTTAGAACTACGAGAGGGGAAAAAATTAGGGTATGACAGCTTCCCTTATTTAATTTTCTTATATCCGGAGATATGAAGATTAAAATCTTTATCTCTACACGATTGATGATACTTAAATACAAGAAGACCTAATTTTTTGCCCTAAGATGCCAAGTAGGTCTTATGATTATGAATTCAAGAGACATATTTCCTCATGAAAACAAGACACCTCTAGGAAAAAATAAAAGAATAATAGACAAATGCTATTTTTTAATAGACTAACAGAGTGAATTCGCACAGGAGAATGATTCATTAGGGAACGACACGACTTTGGGGATAACTATGAACAAAAAAACCAATCAATCACAGTTGAAGAACACAAGGAAAAGTAAGATTTTGATAGGGAAATTCTTAACAATTCTAGCAACAAGTCAATAAGAAAGTAACCTTCAAGAAAGGATTATCGACTCAATTGGGAAAATGACTTAACTCCGTTGGAGGAAAATTCAACTCCGTTGGAGAAAAGAGGACTCAACTCTACTGGGGGAAAGACCCAATGAGGAGAAAGTGGAACTATGACAATATAATCTCACTAAATGAGGGTAATATTGACTCACAAATGATGGTAGACTAACAACTCAAAGTAGATTTTTCATTGATGATAATAAGTTTTCCAATAATTCTGGTATTTGACCTAGAACGAGTCTTTTAACTTCTTCTTTGATTAAGATATTACTTGAAAAGGGTGATAAAAGTCCCCTCGATCATGATCATAAGCCACGAGTTGGTCTTAGTTTCTTCTGATAAACCTTCTCTCGATCATAGTCATAAGCCATGAACTGGTCTTGATTTCTTCTGATAAACATCCCCTCGATCATGGTCATAAGCCACAAAATGGTCTTGATTTCTTCTGATAAACCTTTCCTCGATCATGGTCATAATCCACGAACCGGTCTCGATTTCTTCTGATAAACCTCCCCTTGATCATGGTCATAAGCCACAAACTGGTCACGATTTATTCTTATAAACCTCCCCTCAATCATGGTCATAAGCCACGAGATGGTCTCGATTTCTTTTGACAAACCTCCCATCGATCATGGTCATAAGCCACAAGTAGTCTTGATTTCTTCTTTAATCAAGTCTTCCACTTGAAAAGGGTAACAATCTGTTGTAAGGATCTCTCAACGAATTGTCTCCATTATATTGAAAAGACCAACCACCCATTGGAGTAGATAAAATTTCACAACGAACTATCTCTATCATATTGAGGAGACCAACCATCCATTGGACTAGATAAATTTTTCACAATGAATTGTCTCTATCATATTGAGGAGACCAAACATCCATTTGAAATAGATAAAGGATTGATATATATATGGACAAATTCCTTGGGAATTAATAGACTATTTCAAAAGAGACTATCATTTTCCATTGAAAAGGGAACCTGTGGACGTGCAAGTTTCTCAAATAAAGAGACCACCACTTGTTGTTAGGAACAATATTGCAATAATGATGCTGGGAAATGAATTTGACTTCCTAGAGAAATATAAATGCATTCTTGTTGAGGAGATGAAGTCTTCATGTGCAAAATAAATATTGTTGTTGAGAACTAAAGTCCAAATCTGGAGCACTTGAGAGAAACGGTCAACCAAAACTCTATTCAATGACTAGGCCCAAATGGAGAAAATGATATACATTATGTTAAGGAGGATAAAATATTATCGGAAGTACAATGTTTTTTTCTTAGCCATGCATAATGTATTTTTAAATGAGTGAATGAATGAATGTCGTGTATATGCTGACAAAACAAGTGAACAAATAAATTGGGGATGATTAGATAATCAAACCCGGACACAAGGTGTACTCGGATAAATTACACCCAAGATGGAGATCTCATGAGAAAATAAGTAACCTGCTAAGGAAACCACGTCTTACTTTGAGGCTTAACTTATCTTGGGGAAATATGTATTACACAAACAACGCACAATCTTCTAACAACAAAACCAACAGAGTTATAGGGAACATAGTATAGTATCTTCTAAACTTCATTGGGGAGTGTGATACGGTGGGAGAACTGACTTGAAGGTTTTGCGCTTGATCGCAAATGTTGCGGTTAGCAAGAGTCGCCACCGACTTTTATTTTATCCAAAAGGAAAGGTGAAAAAGCACAAGAAAGACCTTTGAGATTATTTCTTGAGTTCGGGGGTAGATTATGAAAAGGGAAGGTATTAGCACCCTTTTCATCCATGGTTTTCCACAGGCTCTTAGTTACTTGCTAGATCACTTGCTTTTGTTTGAAATTATGCTTTGTGTGGTTTTTTGAAAGTATTTTGTAAAGAGGCCATTTAGGCAATCTTTGTAATGATTCTCGTTCGTAATAATGTATACAAAGATATTGATCTTTTGAAAATGTTTTCAAGTTTTGTAAGATGTTTTGAAAGTGTAGGGGTTTGTTTTTGAAAATAGCAAGGATGTTTGTTTTGAAATGGAGCAAGTAATTAGGAGCAATCTACCTACTCAAATGTCTTTCTTGTTCATTTCCTTTTCCTTTGACATTGTTGTCTTACAATTGATTTGGTAAGCAACCCCATCTTTGGATGTAAACGGGACGGGCGTGGGTCATCGTATAACCATGATTAGCAATGTTGCAAGGTATCTTAGCATTCTTTTGGAGGGACTAAGATCATTTGTAAGGCAACTTAGATAGCGTCATCGAGGGACTATGATCTTGTATTTACTTGTTTTTTGCTAAGATACCTCACATGCGTAATATGGCCATTTTGTATAAGGCAACCAAGTGGAATAACCCTAGGGGTGTTTGTGTGCAAGTGCATCATTTTCATGCTTGTTTTTGTCTTGAATTAGGGTTTTCTAAGCATTGGTTTTAGTATTTCCATACAAACCCTAATTACTAGCATGTTATATAAAAGCGATAAATTATGAAATTTAAAGTTACTACGCTATTACAACATTTGTGGGGAGGGGGTATACAAATTGAAAATGGGGATTGCAAGAATTTAAACCTAATTAGTCTATTACAAACATATTGAATTGGTATAAATATACAAGGAAATAAATAAATACAAAGTAATAAAATAAATGAATTGTACAAAAATGCAAAAAATGTAAAGAGAATGAATTTTGTTTAGTTTTCATGAAAAAAAGATTTTTGTCTTAACCTAATTAAATAAAGAAAATAGTTCATTAAGTTTGAATTTATTGAGAAAAGATTTTAAATGAAAACCCTAATTCTATTAATTAATCAAAAGAAAATAAATTCAAAAAAAGTATTTTGGTATTTTCATCTTAGAAATATTTATAGTATTATAAAATATTTTTAGTCTTTTTTATATTAAAATAATATATTTTTAAATGGTGTGAAAAATAAAAAAATAAAAACATGATATTAATTAAGTTTATAAGATTTACTTAATAAAATAAATAAAGTATAAAAATATTTTTTTTGTGGAAAAATAAAATAAAGTCAAAATATAAATATATCATTTTTTTTTGTATTTTATGATTTTTAGTACTTAGAAAAATATATTTAAGAAAAGAAAAATGAAATAAATAAATAAATAATAAAACTTGGGCCGGGGGTGCCAAGAGGAAATAGGGAGGTCAGTCAGCAAAAAAAATAAATAAATAAAATAAGCCAGGCCCAAAGAGTCCCAGCGCCCTGCAAACAAAAAAGTCAGAATTGTAAAAATATGAAAAATGAAAAGGATACCATTGGGGCTCGAACCTAGGTCCCATAGGTTACAGGCGCGCGCTTCTACCACTGGGGTGGCTACACATCTGTTAATACAAATGAAACAATAAATATGTAAGGCAAAATATGTTCTGAAGACTTCATCTTCAACCTCCAGCCAGACCAACTGTAACTTGCTTATTTCTCATCAAAAATGAAAACTGTAAATATGAAACTTGTAGCAAATTTTCTCACGATTCCAGAAATGTAAAGTATTAAAACTATAGATCAAAGATAAGCAAGAATTTTATTGGCCCTAATCTGAATCCTAAAAATTTCAGAAATTTCAGTTTCAAAATTCTCTAAGCTCAAGCAAAAATGATGGAAACTAAGGAAATGGTTAGCTTCAGGGCAATGATATCTACATGTTTTATTCACAAATAGATTATTAATGATGACTGTATGAAGAGTTTCAAGTTGAGAAAACTTACCTCAAAACTGGAAATCGTGTTTGCAGTTTGAGCTTGTTTCAAGTGATAGTGATGATCATGTTAGCTTCCTTGAGGTCCTAGGAAGCTAATGCAATGGTTTGCTCAAGTTGAGAGTGGCTGAAATGACTTGGAGAAGTTAAGTTGTAGACTCTGGTTTTTGGTTATGGAAGTTATGGTAAATGGTGTTACAGTTCTGGAATAAGGATAGGGATGAGTTGTATTTGATGTAAGGAAGCTTTAGAAACTAAAAGGCCAAGAAACGCACGAGGGAAATGGGAGTTTGATGTTCAAGGTCAGAAACTGTGCAACAATGGAGTTTTTGGGCAATTTCTGATTTGAGAGAGTTTTGGTGTATTTCAGGGTGCTCAAGCTCGTGTCCTAGCTCACAAATAGTGACTCTATTTATAAGAAACAAGTTTGGAGTGCTCTAGTTGATCAGAATTCAAATTTACATGTTTAAGTTAAACATGTGATTTTTTGACAAAACAAGTTTCTATGCCTTGTGTACTTGCTAAGATAAAGTGGTTATGCTTTAAACAAGCTTGCTTCTGACTTTGTGGATGGAGTGTGATCAGAGGGAACAAGTTATAGGCTCAATGTGGACTTTATGCAAAAAGCTTGCTTTACTTAAATGGCATTGTCAACTTTGTGCCATAAATGGAAATGCAACTTGGACAATAGCTCAATTGCTTGGATCAAAGCCATAACAGTTGTGTAAACATTTAATTATGGAGTGAAAAACAAGTTTTAGGCTTGCAAAGAAAATATTATGCAGCCTAGCATGGATTTGGTTCATGTGTTCATCAAAAATGACTTGTAATTCAAGTGACAAAACCCTAACTTCATCTCTTCGATTCTCCCTAATCAAGAATGATCTCAATGAGTTCTTGGACATTTTGGAAAGCTTGCAATGTTCTCTACAACCCATCTTTGAGATTATTTTGAATATTCCCCTTGGAACTATATGAAAAAGTGCCATGAAGTTAGGTCAAAATCCTGACCAAATTAGGGCGAAATTTCACTAAGTGTTTAGTTTTATGACCACATGTTCATAAAATTATAACTTGAGACCCAATAATTTTTGGAAGGATTTGGGTAAAGAAAAGTTGTAGAATTAATGGAGATCTACAACTTTCATGTTGGAAGTTTCTCTAGAATCATCTTGCATCATGGTGAAAATTTGGCTCACAGTTATGAAAAAATATGAAATTTCCAACACTTAGAAAAAATTTCTAAGTTTAGAAATTTTGAGTTTCAAAATGAAATCTTGACTTTTTGATTTATTGATGAATAAGTTTCATATTTTGACAAGTTTTGATGAATTTTGATCCTTGGCAATTGAATTTGACCAAAAAGTCAAAGTTTGACTTTTCAGTATACAATTGACTTTTGATCAGTTGACTGCAAAATTCATTTGTCAATCCAATGGACTTGCAATGTTTTGAACCATGTCATTAGGTCAAAATGATGCAATTGGGAGCTTGAGATCATGCCTTAAACCAATTGACCATTTGCTAGGTCAAAAATTAGAAATTGCCCTTTCCTAGTCAAAACCCTAATTTTGACCATTTTGCCCTTTTGGAGATTTGATCAAATTTCTTGAGGAATTAGGGTCCAAACTTGATAAAATTATACATATGAGTCTAATATGTTGATGTGGATAAAAAATTATGAAGTTTGACTGTAAATTCGCCATTGTTGACTTTTTCTCCAATACAACTGATTTTTAGGTCAACTGCTCAATTGACTAAGCAAAAGTGTGATCCAAGGCTTGAAACTTGGCATGATTAATCTTGGGGGTCCATGATGATAAATAAAAGTCAAATGGGACATTGGGAGTTCAAAAATCCTTGTGCAAACTTAAACCCTAATTTTGGTCATCAGTGTTTGAGGAGGTGTCTTGAACTGATCAAACCCTAGTGCAGTCTTGAGCCCAAGGAGATCTTGTAAGTAAATTCTTGATAAGTGAGAGGGAAAATTTTGGGGTACAATAGCTTCCCCTGTTAAATATTCTTAAGCCTGAAGAGTTAGATTGACATGTTTTTCCATTCGTGACTCGAAGGTGGAAGATGATTGGACACTAGAGTGCCCAGAAATTTGAACTTGGTGATGCGATGGTAGAGGGAATGGGCTTAAAGATGCCATTTAGAGAGATGATAGAAATTTGTTGGATATGGGCTTGTAGATGCAATCCAATAGTGATTGTTGAATTGTAATTTGTAAGCTGAAAGAATGAGTATCAGAATGGCGTCCGTGTCTGGAGCGTATCTGAACTGTATCTGAAAGTTGGATATGAATGAGTATCAGAATGGAATCCGTGTTTGGAGCGTATCTGAACTGTAAATGAGTTTCAGGATGGAATCCATGTTTGGGGCGTATCTGAACTGTATCTGGAAGTTGATTTTGAATGAGTATCAGGATGGCATCCGTGTCTAGAGTATATATGTACTGTATTTGGAAGTTGAAATCTGAATGAGTATCAGAATGGCATCGTGTCTGGAGCGTATTTGAACTGTATCTGAAAGTTGAAATCTGAATGAGTATCAGAATGGAATCTGCGTCTCAAGCATATCTGAACTGTATTTCACTGTATCTGAGAGTTGAATGAGCTTCAGGAAGGCATCTGTATCTGGAGTGTATCTGAATTGTATCAAAACTTGAGTCTGAACGAGTATCAGGATGGAATCCGTGTCTTGGAGCGTATCTGAACTATATCTGAAAACTTTGAACAATGTCAATGGTAGTTGTTAATCTTATCCTGAAAAGGGTAAAATGTTAGTAAAAATGCAAAGTCATGTTGTATGAAATGCATGGTATAATGCATTTGTGTTATCAATGTTTATGATATATGGATGCAATGTATGCGTATACAAGCTAATCTGCCACACTGTTGTTGGATTGGGGAAAATAAATCCCCGACTACTGTTGAGGATATGGAGTATAAGTCTTCATGTCTAAGTGTTGATGAATTTCTATTTGGAGAAATAAACTCTGTTGTAAGGGAGATGCCGTGTACTGCTTGTAAAATCCTATTGATAAATTTGACGACTTCTACTGGGGATTGATAACTGGAAGCTCTGTTCCGCTGGGGATTAAACTGTACACTGCGGGGGATTATAGCATAGAGAGATTTCCCTACCTCTTAAAGCCATCAGTGATTGTCTTTCTATTTTGTTTATTTATAAACATTAATTATATTCAAATGCATATGTTCAAAAATGAATCATTGGACGTTTTTGTAAACAAAACACAAGAGTAAAGAAAAAAAACAGATAGTTTTGCACTTTCAAAGGGATATCTTTGTATTGACTTTGAGTAAGTATTTTTTGTACAATGAGACAAATATTCTAGTAATAGAATACTGTCGTAAAAATGAAAATTTTGATACAAAGAAAAGATAACTTTGTGTAATAATCCCATGGGGTCCCATTCTGCTATAGCCTTTGCATCTCCGAGCATCTTGTCTATTTGTTGCCCGTCCAAATATGATTGAATTGATCAGAACCTTTGAGTTTGTCAGTTGAAGCCAAAGGTTGTCTGTAAGGTGATCCAACGGGACATAGTCATACGCTTTAATTCCCTAACTTTTTCCTGGACCTCCCTTTCGGGTTTTCAGTCCAACGGGAAACCCTTTTTTGCCCAAGTCGCCCTTTCGGGTTTTCAACTTGCCGGGTGTACAATTTTTTTTTGTTTTATCCCTAATTTTTGCCCGAACCTTTTTGGTTCGCCGGGATTCCCTTGTTTTTCCTAGGTGTCAACCTAGCGGGTCTCTTGTGCGTAGTATCATTTGACTATGTCTGCGTTCCCAGGGTGCGGCAGGTCGTCACCATCCATGGTGGTCAAGATCATTGCTCCACTAGAGAAAATGTTTTTGATTACAAATGTTCCTTCGTATGTAGGAGTCCATTTTCCCCTGGGATCACCTTGCGGCAGTATGATACGTTTGATCACCAGATCCCCAACTTGATACACTTGGCATCTGACCTTTTTGTTAAAAGCCTTGATCATCCATTTTTGATACATTTGACCATGACAGACAGCAGTAAGCCTTTTCTTATAAATCAAGTTTAGTTGATCAAGTCGAGTCTGGATCCAATCGTCTTCATTCAGCCCGGCATCCTTCATAATTCTCAGAGAGGGGATCTGGACCTCTATAGGCAAGACATCTTGCATTCCGTAAACCAGAGAATAGGGTGTTTCCCCGGTTGAAGTGTGAGTTATAGTATGATACCCGTGGAGAGAGAATGGTAGCATCTCATGTCAGTCTTTGTATGTGACTGTCATTTTCTGTATGATCTTTTTAATGTTCTTATTCGCGGCTTAGACAACACCATTCATCTTTGGCCGGTAAGGGGAAGAATTGTGATGCTGGATCTTGAATTTCTCACACAGGGTGGTGATCATAGTATTGTTCAAGTTTGTACCATTGTCTATAATGATCCTCTTTGGGATACCGTACCGACAGATGAGATTTTGCTTAATGAACCGGGCGACAACATTCTTGGTAATGGAAGTGAAGGAAGCTGCCTCCACCCACTTTGTAAAATAGTCAATGGCCACTAGGATGAAGCGGTGTCCATTAGAGGTTGTTGGCTTGATCTCCCCAATCATATCAATCCCCCACATAGCAAAGGGCCAAGGAGCCGTCAATACATTCAGAGGAACCGGAGGTACGTGCACCTTGTCAGCATAAATCTGAAACTTATGGCAGGTTCGAGAGTGTTGATAGCAATTTGCTTCCATGGTAGACCAGTAATAACCTGCCCGTAGGATTTTCTTTGCCATCGTATGCCAGCTGGAATGGGTGCCAAAAGGGCCCTCATGTAACTCAGCCATGATCCTTTCAGCTTCAACCTTGTCTACGCACCGAAGTAACACCGAGTCATGGTTGTGTTTGTAAAGGATGCCATTACTAAGGAAGAATTTAGTGGAGAATCTTCTTAAGAACTTCTTATCATTGACTGAAGCTCCTTCTGGATATTCTTGATCCTCGAGATACCTCTTGACTTTGTGAAACCAAGGCTGGTCCACTACTTCTTCAGTATTAATCTCGTGACAGTGTACTGGTTCATCCATTCGTTCAATGGTGATCTGGGGAGCCTCGTTATCCCATTTGAGTTTAAACATAGATGACATTGTGGCTAGTGCGTCTGCTAGCTGATTTTCTTCTTGCAGGAAATGTTCGAAGGTAATCTCCTCAAAATGTGGGAGCAATGTCAAAACATGTTCTTTGTAAGGGATAAGGTTAGGGTGCTTGGTGTCCCATTCCCCTTTGATCTAGCTGATAACCAAAGCTGAATATCTGAATACATTCAACGATTTGATCCCCAAGTCTATGGAAGCTTTGAGACCAAATATGCACACTTCATATTCCGCCATGTTATTTGTACAATTGAAGCAGAGTCTTGCAGTAAATGGAGTATGACACCCTTCAAGAGATATGAGTACTGCACCAATACCATTGTCGAGTGCGTTAGATGCCCTATCAAAAACCAGGGTCCATCGAGATCCATGTTCAGGTCCGTCATATGGCCTGAATTCTTCACAGTTGTTTACCATCATGATGTCTTCATCCAGGAATTCGAACTTCATGGACTGGTAGTCTTCTACAGCTTGGTGAGCAAGGTGATCAGCTATTACACTGCCCTTTATAGATTTCTAGGTAGTATAATGTATGTCATATTCTGTTAGGATCATCTGCCATCTCGCTATTCTCCCAGAGAGAGCAGGTTTCTCGAAGATGTATTTTATTGGATCCATTTTAGATATCAATAAGGTAGTATGGGTCAGCATATACTGTCTTAGCCGGCGAGCAGCCCATGCCAGAGTGCAGCAAGTTTTCTCGAGCAGTGAATATCTTGTTCCACAGTCGGTAAACTTTTTGCTCAGGTAATAAATGGCGTGCTCTTTTCGGCCAGACTCGTCATGCTGCCCCAGCACACACCCCATTGAATTTTCCAAAATGATCAGACACATGATCAATGGTCTTCCCTAGACTGGTGGCATTAAAACAGGAGGCTCTTATAGATACTCTTTGATCTTATTGAAAGCAGTTTGTCACTCATCATTCCATTTGACTATTGGATCTTTCTTTAATAGTTTGAAGATTGGTTCACAAGTAGCTGTCAGGTGAGAAATGATTCTGGAAATGTAGTTTAAACGTCCCAAGAATCCTATGACTTCCTTCTCAGTACGAGGAGCAAGCATCTCTTGTATCGCTTTCACTTTGGTAGGATCTACTTCAATACCCTTATTACTGACGACAAAGCCTAGGAGTTTACCATACCTTACTCCAAGCATGCATTTATTTGGGTTAAACCTCAGCTTGTATTTCTTTAGCCTCTCAAACAGTTTCTGTAAGTTATCAAGATGCTCTTCTTCTGTTTGAGATATAGCTATCATGTCGTCCATGTAGACCTCTATTTCGTGATGTATCATGTCGTGAAATAGATCTACCATGGCACGCTGATAGGTTGCCCCAGCATTCTTCAGTTCAAATGGCATCACCTTGTAGCAGAATGTTCCCCATTGTGTGACAAAGGTTGTCTTCTCCATGTCCTCAGGCGCCATTTTGATTTGGCTGTAACCTGATAAACCGTCCATGAAGGAAAACACTTTGTGTTGTGCAGTATTGTCAACTAGGATGTCAATGTGGGGAATTGGGAAATCATCCTTAGGGTTTTCCCTATTCAAATCTCTGTAGTCCATGCACATTCGTACCTTTCCGTCCTTTTTGGGCACGGGGACAACATTGGCAACCCATTGCGGATAGGAGGTGATGGCCAAGAATCCAGCGTTGAATTGTTTCATGACTTCTGCTTTAATCTTCTCCGACATGTCTAGTCGCATGCGATGGACCTTTTGTTTTACCGGTGGACAGTCTTCTTTTGTTGGTAGACGATGTACCACAATATCTGCATTAAGTCCTGGCATGTCTTCATACGACCAGGAAAAGACCTCAACATACTCGTGTAGCAATTGAATCAGACGCTCTTTGACACTGAGTTCCAGATTGGCACCCACCTTGACTTCTCTTTTGTCTTCCTCGCTACCTAGGTTAATTGTATCCAAGGGTTCCTCGTGGGGCTGAATAGTCCTCTCTTCTTGTTGTAGCAATCTAGCAAGTTCCTCTGGTACTTCACAATCTTCCTCACCTTCGTCTTCGGCTTGGTAGATTAGATTTTTAGAGTCACAGAAGGCCATAGCAGAATCATTACCCATGGGATCCCAAATGGATGTAGACCTGCATTGTGAGTGTGAGTGTGTGTAAGGGTATACAAAAAAAGCGTCCATGATTCATTGATGTCATATGGAAATGAGATAATAACCCTTACAAATGGACCATTGTGCCTCGGGTAAGACACGAGGTTTTAAGAATTTGAATTATTTTAATATTACAGATCCAACAAAATGTAAAGACCAACTACTGTGGGATAAAAGTGACTGGGACAAAATCTCCAGCCTCCCAGTTGTTGAGCCCTCCACTGAAAGTTGGGAAGTTCCAATCCTCCAGGTTGCAACCCTCTTCATCATCCTATACCGCGTTGACTTCACAGTTGCTAATCTTCAGGGGTGGTCCTCCGGCACGAGCGTGGCGTACAGTCTTCTGAGCACCTGAAGTGAAACCTAGGCCAAACTTGTCAGACTTGTATGGGATGCCTGGGAGTTGTCCCCAAATAGTGCACCCACCTTCTTCTATCACTGCTTTTGTATCCTTCAAAAATGACATCTTGAGTGGAGGCCTTGTGATTTTGGGAACAGCCTTGGTTACTGCCACATCTTGCAGAACTTCCTCAAAGTGTTGGAATGGAGTTTCAATAAATTCACCATCTAACTCCACATATCTGAACGAATTGAGATGGTTGATCATATACTCTTCTTATCCATGAACGATGATAATTTTCCCTTGAATCAGATACTTCAGCATTTGGTGTAACGTAGAAGTAACAACGCCAGCATTGTGAATCCATGGTCGTCCTAGAAAGCAGGAGTATGAAGGGCGAATATCCGTTACATAAAAATTTGAATCAAATGTTTGGGTTCCAAACTTTATGGGGATATCCACTTCCCCGTGCACCATTCTTTTCGAACCGTCAAAAGCCCTCACTACTATGTTGCTTGGCTTCAATGTTAATCCCTCGCAATCAAGCCTATCAAGAGACTTTTTAGGTAATACATTAAGAGATGAGCCAGTGTCCACCAAAACATGAGCCAAGGTTGTGCCCTTACATTCAACTGAGACCATTATCTGCAGTCAAGCTGGCTACGCAGTCTTGGAACTGATCGACAGATGTTTCTTGGGGTACATGAGCAGTTTTCAGGAATTTTGCCAAGGCTTTTGCATGCGCCTCAGAACATAGTAGTAAAGCCAGCATGGAAATTTTAGATGGAGTTTTCCCCAATTGCTCAACTACATTGTAGTCACTTCTTTTTATGATCTTTAGAATTTACTCCATCTCTTTCCGGGAGGTCTCAGGGATAGCCAATGGTTGTGCCTTCGTCCGGACAGGCTCAATCAAAATACTTTTACCTTGAGTCTCGGTTGACTCGGTAGCAGGAATGTCAGTAGGAGTGATAACGGGGGTTGTATCAGCTTTGTTAGTTGGAATATTAGCAGAGATGATTGTAGGACTGGAAATAACCTTTGGAGGAGCAACAACAACAGGAATGATTACGGGTCCAGAAACTGCTTTTGGAGGAGCAATTTCTGGAGAGAATATCCTTCCGCTTTGGGTAATCTTGCTAGTCCCTACAATATTACTGATATCGGAGTCAATCTTCTCAGAACTTGAATCTTCGGCAGCTGGCCAATCTTTCTTGATACCGTGGTAGTAGACATCCCCTCCATAATTCCATGGTACGGTTTTGTCTGACGAATACGGGACTGATCCAAGCATTGTGATTATTAAAGGAGCTACTTTTGGAACTGATTTAATTCTAACGCGTCTTTTGGTGGAGACCCTGGAAGAATTGTCGGAAATGGTCACAGTGGAAACATCATTATAAGAAACAGGTGGAACAAAAGTCTTTTCGAACAAAATCTCCTTGTTATCTATTAGGAACTGAACGCCTGCTTTCAACAAAGGACAACGGGTTGGTGAGGACAAACAAAAATGACAGCTTTCATCACAGCCCAGGAAAACACTGGCATTCAATAAGTTCTTTTTGATAGTCAGAAGTGGGGTCATAAGTTCATCAACTGAAGTAACAAACATATCATCTTCAATGGCGTTGGCATTATGGCCGTGTTTGGGCATAGGGGCAGAAATGACATTGGGCTTTTCTGGCGCATCGAATTCAATCTCTTTGGCTTCAAGGAGGTCTTGTACTTTGTTCTTTAGATCCAAACAATTATTAGTGTCATGGTCGGGACTCTCAGAATTGTATGCGCAACGGGCATTAGGATGATAATGAGGGGATGTTGTGTTATGGTTCTTTGGAGCTTATTTCAAGGTCACTAGATTGGATCTTAACAGATGTGGAAATACTTGAGATAGGGTCATGTTAATTTTGTTTCTTTGCTGATCAAGCACATGTTTAGGAATCATAACAACCCCTACCATTGGACGGCGTTCGGCCCTATCTTGATTTCTCTGAGGATAAACAGCAACCACTTCTTTCTTTCCGATAAATGGTTTCCTTACAGCAGCAGAGGATGCATCTTTTTGAATCTCTCCACTTTTTATCCCGGCTTCTACCCTTTCTCTGGTTAATATCAGTTCAGTAAAACCTGCCGATGAACTCCAAATTAGGTGATTGAAGAAAGGATCGGACAAGGTGCCCAAGAACATGTATACTAATTATCTTTCATATAGGGGAGGTTGGACTCTTCCAGCTAAGTCCCTCCATTTTTACGCATAGTACTTGAAGCCTTCACTTGAAATCATGGCCATACTCTGGAGTTGAGTACGGGTAGGCGCAAGATCAACATTGTATTGGTATTGTTTGTAAAAGGCTGCAGCAAGATCTTCCCAGTTATGAACATTGGCTCTTTCTAACTGATAAAACCAATCAAGTATAGTTCCAGACAGACTGTCTTGGAAGAAGTATACCCATAAATCTTTATCAGCGATGTGGGGTTGGATTTTCCTTACATAAGACCGGAGATGCATTTTAGGGCATGAGATTCCGTCGTATTTGGCAAACACGGGTGCTTTGAATTTTGGAGGAATGACAATTCCTGATACCAGTCCCAACTCCTCAAAGTTCAATCCAGGAACTTTTTGGATTTCCATTGCACTCAACCGTTCTTCTAGATGCTTATACTTGTCACAGGATGGAGGGTATTGTTCTTAAGAATATTCTTCTTCTTCCTCTTCCTCTTCTGAATCAGACTGAACAACCGTTTCCTTGCCTTCCCCAACTTGGTTGTATTTCTCACCGGATGTCGTTGCAAAGTCTAAGGCCCTTCTTGTCTGCCCTTGGAATCTTCTTCCCATGTTTAGAAACCTGTTTATGTTATGATGAATGATAAATGCGTATGCAATGATTTCAAGGATTTTAAAATTCAAATTTGTTTTAGACAAAAAGGAAACACACGTTATATTAATAAATTAAAGCATTGAATACATCAATGCCTTCTTGGGCAAAATAAATACAAGAAACTCTAAGATGGAAAGGTAGTATGCATCCTCTTTGGTGCAATGTAGGTATTTAGAGCCTGCTCCTCATGAAGTAGCCTAGTGAGTTCCAAAACCTTCTTCTCGCTTGAGTAGAATTGGGCTTCGAAAGTATCTCGCTCCCCCTTGAGTTGTATCCAATCTCTTTGAAAGTCTTCAAGAGAGGTGGGTGATCGGGACTTTATGAGTCTGTCGGGGTACTAACTACAAGTATACAGTTCAGTCGTTCTAGTTTTAAAAGATTATCGAACCCACAGAGACTGAGGATCAATCGCATACGATCTAATGCTATAGTTTGTTTAACTAAGCGATGAATATTCGATTTTTTTGGGGGAAACAGTTTAATTAAAAATAATAGTAATAGTTATACCGGTATGTGATAGTCGGACTTCGGGAATTCGGTGAATCGTTTGGCCTATAAAGTATTTCAGTAAAAACTAATTGTTTAAAAACCTGAGACATACACTCTCGTGTTCATGAAATAAGTTATGCTACTAAACCTAGTGGATGCACTTTAAATTTAATAACACTTTTTGAAAACAATTTGAGTTTAATTAATTTATTAAAACACTCTTGTGTATTTAAAAATTAATGTTTCGTTACCACTATTTGGGTTGAACCCCAGCTCTCGCATGCAGGTTCTTGCCTTAATTAATTTCCCACTCTCGTGGCAAAATCGTGTTAATTAACCTCTCACTCTCGTGACAAGGTTAGTTAAATTAATCTTGGAAATTGGAAACCAGAAATTGTTTTATAGATATTTTTGGCCAAGGTATCACTGAATTTCTTTAGTTCTTACGGGTCACATACCGGTATTAATAATTTAGCCGGACATAATTAACTTGAAAGCAATACAATTCAAAATATAATTCATAACAACAATTGGCATAATATAAAAACTGAATAAATATTAATTGCAATAAAAATATGGAATCAAAGTTGCTATGGTAATCTTGAAGTATTACAATAATCCTTGAGCTTGATTGCAGTAAATAATTTGTGTTAATTCTTTAAGGAAGAATTAACACTTAAAACTAAAAACTAAAACTTGAAATGAAAATTACAAGAATATAGAAAAAGCTCAAAAACAAGGAAATAGAAATAATGCAGAAAAATAGAAATTTGGTCTGTAGAAAATTCTTCGACCCCCGCAGCTTTGCACTACCACACATATATATAGCAGAGGAAATGGAAGTTGAAAGTGTCTTGAGAAGAGGCTTGAGTGGCATAAAAATAGGATGCATGGTCACTGAGTGGAGGAAATATTGGAGAAGGATTCTTCCTCACGTTGCCCATGTCTCCACCAAAGCATAACGTTCGTCTTTATGCGCGTGACGGTCGTCACAGGTGGGGGACGGTCGTAATGCGCTTAAATAGCGCATTACGCTCGTCATCAATGTGTTACGAGCGTTATTTCTAGTTGGGGAGGCGTGACGGTCGTCACAGGGTGTGACGGTCGTCATAGGTGCAAAAAATCCAAACTTTGTATTTTTAGTTCTTTTTCTCTTTGTTTATTGTCTAACCTTCTTCATGTTGTCCTTTTCCATTGGTTTGAGTTGACAAATGTTATACCTGTAAAAAGACAAATAAACTCGGAATAATCGGGGGTTAGACGACTTAATGTTAATATAAAATCGGTAAAAATCATAGTAATTATACAATACGTTTTCTCGTTATCAAATTCCCCCATACTTAAACCTTTGCTTGTCCTCAAGAAAATAGTTATTCAAAAGGTTGGACAAGTTTTGTCAAGCGCATATGCATGACATACCTTGGATTTTTAAAGCAATTTCGGGAAATCCTCATCGGTTCGGCCAATACTTGACTGACACAAGCAATAAGCTTAGTCGTGGGCTTTCATTTAAAACGAGCTATCCAACAGTTCCGTTATAATTCTGCCCAGAGTTCCTCGTATCTAATTCACTCGGTTTCGTTATGGCGCAATCACATTAAGCCCTTTGTCTTAGCACGCACGTAGTGGAGTAACTGGTTAGTGATTTTGATCCTTTTAGCACGGGGTCTGGTACATGAATGTGGCAACCCTACATATGTTATCCAAGTTGGAGGTTGTGGGGGATCGGGCCGTAGCACGCCCTACCGAGTTCAGAACCAGATACCTCTGAACCAACCAACACTGGATTCCTTCATTATTTGCTCAGCTCTTATATGTGACCGTATATTTTGGTGCACAAAATTTCTTTTCTTTTAGCAGCGAGATAGGAAGGATATTTTTAGAATCAGGCGTCAAACACTTATATTCATCGATTCTCCACGTGGTTTGTGTCAAGACGGTGTTGACTGCTAGTATAAACTACTAGGGGTTACTCTAGAACTTAAAACTCCAGATATCGGTATAATGGTTATTGAAACGGATCGCGTAAATAGGAAGTCTACAATGTCATACCCGTATCAATCTTGTTATGTCATTTTCGGCTTCCTCAACTGGGATTTCGTTAAAATAGGTATGTCGGGCTAATGCGAAGATAAAAAATTTTGGTATGGCTAAATAAAGCGAAGAATTTGAATCGAGACATATCGTAAAAAATTACTAGTTTATGAAAGATGGAAAGGTACATCTCCCACACTAAATCCGACATTGTCCTCAATGTTGCGGTATATAGGCGGGGAAGTACAATTACAAAAACAAACAGAAAGGAAATGAAACAGAAAAAAGTAAACTACATAGAAAATAAAGAAAAACTACTGGTGACCACGTCCTCTACTCCTGGTGCGAGAGCGTCTGGTAGGAGTGGCTTTTGTGTCAGTATCTTGGAAACCAAGGGTGCTGACATCCATCCTTAAGGCATTAAGCTCTGACAGGGCCTCATCTAACCTCTCATTCATGTTCCGCTGCCCAGTCAAGATTTGAGTGTTTTGAGCGCATAGATACTCATATTGCTCCTGCTGTCTTCTTTCAAGCGTTGCGCTCATTTAAAAACTGTAAAAATTAGACTTGTTTAAAATGAAATCATAAACTGCCTAGAAACATAAAACACAAGGTAAAGATAAGTGTTGATTCTGTTGCTTCATCCCAGTCGCGTCTTCAAGTCTTCGAAAGCTGCATGTATGTGAGAAAAGTGTTCCACAGTTATATCAGTTAAGCTTATCACGTCCATACGCATACCCTTCAACTCGTTCTTGATTCCATTGATGTCCGTCTGATAAACATCCAGCGTAGAAAAGATTTTATTCAAATTTTCAGCATATTCCCCCTTTGTTATTGCAGGGGCATCAACTTCCTCTAAGATGTTGTTACCATCATGGTAACCAGGAGGGGTCTCGGGGTCACTCTCATCAGACATTATGGTATCATAAACTTGGTAGGATTGGGGTGTCTCAGGTGTTAAAGGGTGGTCGGGAGGGTTAAGCTCCTACAGCCAATTGTCGCGATTTTGGGCACTTGTTTTGGCATGGTTAGGAAGTGTAAATACCGTGACTACTTCGTCCCTTATCAAGTAATCGAAAGGTGCAGGACCTAGGTTATTATTCGTAGGTGGAAACAAAAATCAATGTTTATAGGGAGGATTGAAACAAATTGTGCGCACCTATGTAGCTGGTATCTAGGTCTGAAGGCGTTAGCAATCATGGTAACAAGGCCTCCTATGATGATTGGCTCGCTAGGGTTCTCAGCAATGCGGGTAAATGTCTGCATCGGGAATGGCACTGCATTTACAGGTCGGCCTTGGGTCATGCACTGCAGCAAAAATATCTCATCTTTAGATACGGCAGTGCGGTTCTGTTCTTTTCCGAAAATGGTATGTGCTAGAATCTTATGGGAATAGCGGATAGCAGGGTTGTGTATTTCATTATTATCCATGCTATCCGGCTCAGGGTGGTAGTTCCCGGTTTAAGTCCCCCAAAAGTAGTCTAGCTCAAAACCCATTAACTCTGCCTGGGTGGTAGGAAAAGAAGAAAAAAAAGGTCCGCAAAGGAATCCTAGAAGGTTGGCTAATTCTTTATGGGTATAAGCAAATTCAATACCAAACAACCCGAAGGCTATAAATCCCTTTCTAGTTCCGAAACCGCGCTCGGGTATATGAACTAAAGAGCTCAGAAAATCAAGGGTGAGCTCGCGGTATGTAACAAACCTAGATTTAATGTGGGCTTTTTCCATCCCAGCTGGCTAAACAGATAATGGACACTATCCTTAATGCCTAAAGTGTCCATTGGTGGTTCATCATAATATAAGGTCATACCAATATTTCTGTGTGATAATTCCTCAAACCTCCTCATTTGGTTCTTGCCTCTAAAAGTGGTTTCCATAGTAAATAGCAAAGGGGGAAAGAAAATCAGGGGAGAAGGTAGGATAGAAAAAGACTTTTTCATAAAACCTGTAAAGTTGATTGAAAATCAGCAGCAGTTGTATAATTTTTATTTTTTTTAGAAAAGATGAAAAAGAAAATAATGAAAATAATGCTTTAAAAGAAAACGAATATAGAAACGGAATAGAAAGTTAAAGACAAAAACAAACAGAAACAAACAGATGGGTCGCCTCCCCCGCAACACTTTGTTTAACGTCATATGCCTGACGAACAAGAGTGCAAGCACTCATGGTGGTTCTCTCGAGGATGACTCCTCGGTTGAACTTTTAGTAGTTGTCATTTTCCATGGCCACTTATCAAGCCATCTCACATATCCCTCACCTTTTCTTTTCTTTCTTCTATGGGGTGGTTCATTCTTCTGAACTTGTGGTGGTGGTTCTGGATCTATCCTAAGTATCAACTTTTCAAGTTTGGGCTTAGTGATTTCATCCACCACCTCAAAGGTTAACCTTACCTTCTTAACAGTAATTATATCCCTAGTTTCACGGTCCTCTAATTTTCTCTTTTTATGCAAGACTTCCAACAAGGGTGCATTAGTGTGGATATTTTCCAATACCTTCACATACGTTTTAGATTTGGAGTCTACCTGAGCTTCCATAAAACATTTCGAGAAAGGAAACCGTGGGGTATAGGGGTGAGGCATAACAATAGGTGCTCCCTTTTCTACCTCTTCTACAACCTCCCTTTTAGATGGTGTTGGAGGATTTTTCTTAATCTTTACTCTTTCCTTGTCTGAACTTTCCTCATCCACATCATCACTCTCCTCAACCTCATTATCACTCTCCTCAACCTCGTTATCGCTCTCCTTAGGATTTTCAACCAATTTTTCACTACTGGTTGTTACAACATCCAATTTCTCCTCAGGGAAGGGTCCTAGAGGGTTTTGTTCAAGCTGGGAGATTTGGGTCTCTAAGGCTATGTTGTGGGTCGCGAGCGAGTCAACCACAGTGGTCAGTTGCCTAAGGTTTTCACTGTTTTGAAGACTTTGTTTTCTAAACTCTTCGTTCTGGACAGTTTGTGTCTCTACAAAGTGCTCCATCAGAGATTCTACCCTAGAGTGAATTAGCATCGCGTCGGAATCCTCCATTGATGTTTCAAAGTCGAAATCATGTGATTCTTCAAATTGAGATAGAGTCGCATTTTGTGTTTCCGTAAAGAGCTTTGTCATCATTGATATTTCATTAAAATTTCCAATTAATATTTCGAGGTCGGATTTATAGGATACTTGCGTCTCCTCGAAATATTGGGTGTAGTGATTGTAGGGGAAATTTGGTTGAGGATAAGTTTGGTTGGAATTATAATATTCTTGTGATTCCTCAAAACATTGGGATTGGTGGTTGGAAAGGTAATTCGGGTGAGAATGAGTCTGTGATGCATTGAGATTCTCCAATACTATTTCGAGGTCAGATTTATGGGATTCTTGTGATTCCTCGAAATACTCAGAGTGGGGGTTGTAGAAAAAATTCGGGTGATACATAGTAACTGGGATAAGATTTGTAGATGCAAAGGCTCGCTTCGGGAGTGAGTATTTGGAATAAAAATCGAAAGAGGGTTTTTTTGTTGCCTAGTCTAAACGCGCAACATAAGAATCGTACTTAATTGATTAATCAGTCCCCAGCAACGGCGCCAAAAACTTGATCGGGAATTTATGAGTCTGTCGGGGTACTAACTGAAAGTATACAGTTCAATCGTTCTAGTTTTAAAAGATTATCGAACCCACAGAGACTGAGGATCAATCGCATACGATCTAATGCTACAGTTTGTTTAACTAAGCGATCAATATTTGATTTTTTTAAGGGGAAACAGTTTAATTAAAAATAATAGTAATAGTTATACTGGTATGTGATAGTCGGACTTCGGGAATTCGGTGAATCGCTTGGCCTATAAAGTATTTCGGTAAAAACTAATTGTTTAAAAACCTGAGACATACACTCTCGTGTTCATGAAATAAGTTATGCTACTAAACCTAGTGGATGCACTTTAAATTTAATAACACTTTTTGAAAACAATTTGAGTTTAATTAATTTATTAAAACACTCTCGTGTATTTAAAAATTAATGTTTCGTTACCAATATCTGGGTTGAACCCCAGCTCTCGCATGCAGGTTCTTGCCTTAATTAATTTCCCACTCTCGTGGAAAAATCGTGTTAATTAACCTCTCACTCTCGTGACAAGGTTAGTTAAATTAATCTTGGAAATTGGAAACCAGAAATTGTTTTATAGATATTTTTGGCCAAGGTATCACTGAATTTCTTTAGTTCTTACGGGTCACATACCGGTATTAATAATTTAGCCGGACATAATTAACTTGAAAGCAATACAATTCAAAATATAATTCATAACAACAATTGGCATAATATAAAAACTGAATAAATATTAATTGCAATAAAAACCTGGAATCAAAGTTGCTATGGTAATCTTGAAGTATTACAATAATCCTTGAGCTTGATTGCAGTAAATAATTTGTGTTAATTCTTGAAGGAAGAATTAACACTTAAAACTAAAAACTAAAACTTGAAATGAAAATTACAGAAATATAGAAAAAGCTCAAAAACAAGGAAATAGAAATAATGCAGAAAAATAGAAATTTGGTCTGTAGAAAATTCTTCGACCCCCGCAGCTTTGCACTACCACACATATATTTAGCAGAGGAAATGGCAGTTGAAAGTGTCTTGAGAAGAGGCTTGAGTGGCGTAAAAATAGGATGCATGGTCACTGAGTGGAGGAAATATTGGAGAAGGATTCTTCCTCACGTTGCCCATGTCTCCACCAAAGCATAACGTTCGTCTTTATGCGCGTGACGGTCGTCACAGGTGGGGGATGGGTCGTAATGCGCTTAAATAGCGCATTACGCTCGTCATCAATGTGTTACGAGCGTTATTTATAGTTGGGGAGGCGTGACAGTCGTCACAGGGTGTGACAGTCGTCACAGGTGCAAAAAATCCAAACTTTGTATTTTTAGTTCTTTTTCTCTTTGTTTATTGTCTAACCTTCTTCATGTTGTCCTTTTCCATTGGTTTGAGTTGACAAATGTTATACCTATAAAAAGACAAATAAACTCGGAATAATCGGGGGTTAGACGACTTAATGTTAATATAAAATCGGTAAAAAGCATAGTAATTATACGATACGTTTTCTCGTTATCAGTGGGCATGTCAGGATGTAGGATAGTGTATGGAACATCTCCTTCTATGATAGGCTCAATAATTACCGGGAGAATGGAAGGACAAGGCATCATCAGACTTTGAGCACAAGTTCGTACCCATATGAGGTAAGGCTCAAGAGGGATGGAGTTCTTGTGCCCCAAAGTCTTGCTATCTACCTTGTTTAACATCCTCCAAGCTCGGATATATCTCTGGCGAAGACCTTGAATGTCGTTGTCGTAGTCAAATATAAAACCTTGAATCATCATCTCGTGCGGACCATCCCTTCGGGCGTAACCAAACTGTCTTAAGGCTAAACAAGGGTTATAGGTGATACCTCCCCTAATGCCAAGTAAAGTGACATTAGGGAATTCTCCATAATGGTCGACAATAGTAACATTCTCTATGGACCGGGAGCACCAATTGATGTCTTAATGTTTGAGTGTCATCAACCTTTGTGACCACCTTAAACCTTGCTCGTTCTTTAATACAGATTGGGGAAGATGCGAAATAAACCATCTTGCCAAGAGAGGAGTGCAACATATAAGGACACCTCTTTTCCTCATTGTGCATGTGTGAAAAGAGTGTAGGATATCCCCTAGCAATGTAGGCACCAGGTTGCGGGATATGAATATTTTGACGGTGTTCACATCTATGAGCTGGTCAGGATTTGGAAACAAAACCATCCCGTAGATGAGGAGAGCCACAATTTCCTCAAAATCTAGCAGGTCCAAAGAATTCCAACAGTTTTGGGCTTTCTCAAACAAGAACTTTTCTAGGAAACCTTTGGCACCACTCCTTGTTTCCCAATGAGTTGTGACATCAGATGAGTGCAAATGTAGAGCTTGAGAAATCTCTTCTGGCTTTAGGTCTCTTTTTGTACCGTTGAAAGGTAGTTGATTGAGAATGGGAATTCTCAAGAGTCAGGAGAATTCTTCCAAAGTAGGCACAAGTTGATAGTTGGGAAATATGAAGCAATGGTGTAAAGGATCAAAGAACTGAAAGAGCACCTTCATCATGTCCTCATCTGTGTTGGAGGTGACCAAGTTGAGTAGGAAACCATGTCTCTCGGTGAATGGAGATTTTTCAGGAATCCTTGAGGCTAGCTCCTTAAGTTGTGGAGGGATCCTTACAAGGTTGACTTGAATGGTTTTCCTGCGAAGAGAATCCATATCCTACAAAACAAGAACAAAGATGAATCCCAAAATCCTTGAAATGGTTAGTGAATGTGTATGATGTTATGATGTTCATGATGTTATGTACAAGTATATATATACAAACAAAGCAAACAAGTCCCTAGGTTTAGGCTTGCATAGAGTTTTATAAGTAAGTACCCTCTTGAAGTTTAGTTGGCTCAACCTGTCCTAGTAATAGTAACCGACTTCTAAGGAGCTCAATATCACTGGTTTGTTTCCTTTGTCATTGTTTCAGCACAAGCCTCTTTAATGGCGACCGAAATATCCCAAGAAACCAAACCTCAATGAGTGTGGTATCGAGTATCTACCAACTTCGAACTGCACCAAAGTCGGTCATCTCACTACATCCTAAAAACCAACTTGGTCAAGTAAAGGTTCTAGAAGTTCATTAGTGCTTTATGACATCACTCAGCGGCCCCGTATTCTCTTTGATTAACTCAAAGGATACCGGTACCCACAAATATATCGCATTAATGTAGCTATTGCTTAGACCATGTTGGTATACCCCGCATAGTTTCCATAATGTATTGCTACTTACCTATAATGTATCCCAAATCCGGGTAGAGGATTCATACCCAAACAAAGAACCATAATGTAAAGCATACAAGTCAAACAATGAAAGCAAATAAATGTGATCTAGCCCTAAGATAACCCCACTTTTAGAATATTTTTCCCCAGCAGAGTCGCCAGTTATGTGATACGGTGGGAGAACTGACTTGAAGGTTTTGCGTTTGATCGCAAATGTTGCGGTTAGCAAGATTCACCACCAACTTTTCTTTTATCCAAAAGGAAAGGTGAAAAAGCACAAGAAAGACCTTTGAGATTATTTCTTGAGTTCGGGGGTAGATTATGAAAAGGGAAGGTATTAGCACCCTTTTCATCCATGGTTTTCCGTGGGCTCTTAGTTACTTGCTAGATCACTTGCTTTTGTTTGAAATTGTGCTTTGTGTGGTTTTTTGAACGTATTTTGTAAAGAGGCCATTGTTTAGGCAATCTTTGTAATGATTCCCGTTCGTAAGAATGTATACAAAGATGTTGATCTTTTGAAAATGTTTTCAAGTTTTGTAAGATGTTTTGAAAGTGTAGGTGTTTATTTTTGAAAATAGCAAGGATGTTTGTTTTGAAATGGAGCAAGTAATTAGGAGCAATCTACCTACTCAAATGTCTTTCTTGTTCATTTCCTTTTCCTTTGACATTGTTGTCTTACCATTGATTTGGTAAGCAACCCCATCTTTGGATGTAAACGGGATGGGTGTGGGTCATCGTATAACCATGATTAGCAATGTTGCAAGGTATCTTAGCATTCTTTTGGAGGGACTAAGATCATTTTTAAGGCAACTTAGATAGCGTCATCGAGGGACTATGATCTTGTATTTACTTGTTTTTGCTAAGATACCTCACATGCATAATATGGCCATTTTGTATAAGGAAACCAAGTGGAATAACCCTAGGGGTGTTTGTGTGCAAGTGCATCATTTTCATGCTTGTTTTTGTCTTGAATTAGGGTTTTCTAAAAGCATTGGTTTTAGTCTTTCCATGCAAACCCTAATTACTAGCATGTTATATAAAAGCAATAAATTGTGAAATTTAAAGTTACTACGCTATTACATATTTGTGGGGGGGGGGGGGGTATACAAATTGAAAATGGGGATTGCAAGAATTTAAACCTAATTAGTCTATTACAACCATATTGAATTGGTATAAATATACAAGGAAATAAATAAATACAAATTAATAAAATGAATGAATTGTACAAAAATGCAAAAAATGTAAAGAGAATGAATTTTGTGTAGTTTTCATGAAAAAAAAGATTTTTGTCTTAACCTAATTAAATAAAGAAAATAGTTAATTAAGTTTGAATTTATTGAGAAAAGATTTTAAATGAAACCCCTAATTCTATTAATTAATCAAAAGAAAATAAATTCAAAAAAAGTATTTTGGTATTTTCATCTTAGAAATATTTATAGTATTATAAAATATTTTTAGTCTTTTTATATTAAAATAATATATTTTTAAATGGTGTGAAAAATAAATAAATAAAAACATGATATTAATTAAATTTATAAGATTTACTTAATAAAATGAATAAAGTATAAAAATATTTTTTTTGTGGAAAAATAAAATAAAGTAACTCAAAATATAAATATATAATTTTTTGTATTTTATGATTTTTAGCATTTAGAAAAATATATTTAAGAAAAGAAAAATGAAATAAATAAATAAATAATAAAACTTGGGCCAGGGGGTGCCAAGAGGAAATAGGGAGGTCAGTTAGCAAAAAATAATAAATAAAAAAATAAGCCAGGCCCGGCGCCCTGCAAATAAAAAAGTCAGAATTGTAAAAATATGAAAAATGAAAAGGGTACCACTGGGGCTTGAACCCAGGTGCCATAGGTTACAGGCGCACACTTCTACCACTGGGGTGGCTGTACATCCGTTAATACAAATGAAACAATAAATATGTAAGGCAAAACGTGTTCTGAAGACTTCATCTTCAACCTCCAGCCAGACCAACTGTAACTTGCTTATTTCTCATCAAAAATGAAAACTGTAAACATGAAACTTGTAGCAAATTTTCTCATGATTCCAGAAATGTAAAGTATTAAGACTATAGATCAAAGATAAGCAAGAATTTTAATGGCCCTAATCTGAACCCTAAAAGTTTCAGAAATTTCAGTTTCAAAATTCTCTAAGCTCAAGCAAAAATGATGAAAACTAAGGACATGGTTAGCGTCAGGGCAATGATACCTACATGTTTTATTCACAAATAAACTATTGATGATGCATGTATGAAGAGTTTCAAATTGAGAAAACTTACCTCAAAACTGGAAATCATGTTTGGAGTTTGAGCTTGTTCCAAGTGATGGTGATGATCAGGTTAGCTTCCTTGAGGTCCTAGGAAGCTAATGCAATGGTTTGCTCAAGTTGAGAGTGGCTGAAATGACTTGGAGAAGTCAAGTTGCAGACTCTGTTTTTTGGTTATGGAAGTTATGGTAAATGGTGTTACAGTTTTGGAATAATGATAGGGATGAGTTGTATTTGATGTAAGGAAGCTTTAGAAACTAAAAGGCCAAGAAACGCACAAGGGAAATGGGAGTTTGATGTTCAAGGTCAGAAAATGTGCAACAATGGAGTTTTTAGGAAATTTCTGATTTGAGAGAGTTTTGGTGTATTTTAGGGTGCTCAATCTCGTGTCCTAGCTCACAAATAGTGACTCTATTTATAAGCAACAAGTTTGGAGTGCTCTAGTTGATCAGAATTTAAATTTACATGTTTAAGTTAAACATGTGATTTTTTGACAAAACAAGTTTCCATGCCTTGTGTACTTGTTAAGATAGAGTGGTTATGCTTTAAACAAGCTTGCTTATGACTTTGTGGATGGAGTGAGATCATAGGGAACAAGTTAGAGGCTCAATGTGAACTTTATGCAATAAGCTTGCTTTACAAGAATGGTTGTGTTAACTTTGTACCATAAATGGAAATGCAACTTGGACAATAGCTCAATTGCTTGGATCAAAGCCCTAACAGCTGTGTAAACATTTAATTATGGAATGACAAACAAGTTTGAGGCCTGCAAAGCAAATATTATGCATCCTAGCATGGATTTGGTTCATGTGTTCATCAAAAATGAGTTGTAATTCAAGTGACAAAACCCCAACTTCATCTCTTCGATTCTCCCTCCTCAAGAATGATCTCAAGGAGTTCTTGGACATTTTGGAAAGCTTGAAATATGCTATACAACCCATCTTTGAATTTCTTTTGAAGATTCACCTTGGAACTATATGAAAAGTGCCATGAAGTTAGGTCAAAATCCTGACCAAATTAGGGCGAAATTTCACTAAGTGTTTAGTTTCATGACCACATGTTCATAAAATTATAACTTGAGATCCAAGCATTTTTGGAAGGAGTTGTGTAAATAAATTTTTTAGATTTTATGGATATATACAACTTTCATGTTGGAAGTTTCTCTTGAATCATCTTGCATCATGGTGAAATTTTGGCTCAAAGTTATGAAAAAATATGAAATTTCCAACACTTAGAAAAATTTCTAAGTTTAGAAATTTTGACTTTTCAAAATGAAATCTAGAATTTTTTATTTATTGATGAATAAGTTTCATATTTTGACATGTTTTGATGAATTGTGATCCTTGGCACTTGAATTTGACCAAAAAGTCAAAGTTTGACTTTTCAATATACAGTTGACTTTTGATTAGTTGACTGCAAAATTCATCTGCCAATCCAATGGACTTGCAATGTTTTGAACCATGTCATTACGTCAAAATTATTCAATTGGGATCTTGAGATCATGCCTTAAACCAATTAACCATTTTCTAGGTCAAAAATCAGAAATTGCCCTTTCCCAGTCAAAACCCTAATTTTGATCATTTTGCCCTTTTGGAGATTTGATCAAATTTCTTGAGGAATTATGGTACAAACTTGATCAAATGATACATATGAGTCTAATATGTTGATGTGGATCAAAAATTATGAAGTTTGACTGTAAATTGGCAATGGTTAACTTTTTTCCCCAATACAGTTGATTTTTAGGTCAATTGCTCAATTGACTGAGCAAAAGTGTGATCCGAGGCTTGAAACTTGGCATGATTAATCTTGGGGGTCCATGATGATCCATGAAAGTCACATGGGACATTGGAAGTTCAAAAATACTTGTGCAAACTCAAAGCCTAATTTTGGTCATCAGTGTTTGAAGAGGTGTCTTGAGCTAATCAAACCCTAGTGCAGTCTTGAGCCCAAGGAGATCTTGTGAGTAAATTCTTGATAAGTGAGAGGGAAAATTTTGGGGTACAACAGGGGGAATCATATGGAACTTTCCAAGGAAATCAATTGCACGTTTACTGATAAATTTTTTTGTCTTTCTTGACGAATGAAAAACGGTCGTCCAAGTCCAAGTTACAAAACCTTTGGGGATAAGTAATCATTATACTATCATGTAATGATTGATCCACAATCCACTGAAGGGTAAGAAAAGGAAGCTTATTTTTAGATGAGGAGAGATCTTTACGCTTTGGAATGCATCCATCCTTGGAAAGACTGTCTTTTGTTCTTTTGTTTCACAAATCGAAGTAAAATGTTTTCGCAAATTTTCAAAACATGTTTTTATTTTTATTTACTCTATTTTTGTTTCAAAACTTACTATCAATGATAAATGAAATTTTTGTAAGAAAAATAAATAATAAGAATCACAAAGAATTAGATAAAGGCTCAAACTTCATTAATAGTATGGTAGTGTTGTACCCCAAATTTTGCCCTCTCATATTCTTTCCAAGATTTTTTCTTATATAGGTGGTCACAAGCACTTGATTAAAGAAAAATAAAAAAATTGAAGATGAACAAGGTGTCTTTCAATTGGCATCTTGACAGGCTTCAATTGAGCACCTAACCTCCTCCAAGATTGCTTCAAATTTCCAAGCTTCGATTGAAGCCTTGGCCTTTTGCTTGTTTGTTGTATACAAGCTTCGACTGGGCATGTGTTTCCTTTGAAACAGCCTCCTTCGATTCAAAAGGGAAGGGCCTCATGTTCGTGCTCCTTCTATTAAGAAGTTAGTAGCTTCCTACTGGATTCTTTCTATTCGGAGGGGCGTTGGCTTCTTACTAGTTTCTTTCGATTCAGAAGGTGTTGGTAATGGCCTCTTGCAGCTTTCCTTCGATTCAGAAGACAAGTGCCTTCTCAACGCTTGCCTTCAATTCACAAGGCAGGAACATCCTTTATGCCAGCAGGCACAAGGAAATGGCCTCCTGCATATGTCTTTCGACTGCACCATTGGCTTTACATGATTACTTGATTCTAATGGTCACCTGCATGTTTTCTTTGATTGAGCAAGGGCCTCTACAGGTTTGTCTTGATGACTACCTGCATGTAAGCTTGATTCCTGCTTCGACTAGGCGGTATCTCCCTTGGAAAGTTTGTTTGGCCCATTCGAAGGAATGGCAAGTGATGCATACAAGTGAGTCATGTGGTCCCTTCAAAAGAGCACACACATTGGTTCAAAACGAAGGATACACATATTGCTAGCCAAAACGAAAGAGAGATATGCAAAGATACTGGTTGGCCCAAAATCCCATATATTGCCATACTCAAGTTTCCTACACAAGCATTCTGAAGTAAGCTTCGATTAGCCTGAGAAGAGTTTTTTTGTTGGGGCTCAATCGAAGAGGCCCCAAGGATGAGATTTGAGCCATTCTAAGGACACACCTTGGTGGCCCATTCGAAGAGGGCATAAAGCATACATATGAAAGATACTCAAAAAGTCCATTCGAAAGAGGCAACCAAAGGCCCATTCGAAGGGTACACAAATGGTCAATTCAAAAGACTCTTTCGAAGGAGGCAACCAAAGGCCCATTCGAAGGATATACAAGAGGTCAAATCAAAGGGCGGGGACTGAAGGAATTCGAAAGCCAAAATTGTCCACATTCATTCAAATTCAAAAAAGATACAAGTTTCCATGACTTTGGCAAAGTTACAAAACATCATTCATGGCTTTGAAAACACTTGTTTATGGTTGTTTAAACCTTTGTTTTCTTGTCCCCTCCATCCCCTCTATATAAAGAACACACTAGCCATATCAAGGGAGGATAGACACAACCGGAGAGAGAGTCACACAAAATTAAAAAACACATTCTTGGAGGTTCTCTGAAGATTTTCCAATCATCACCAGCCCCTAAGAAAACACACGTCCAGAATTTCCAAATCGAAGCAACCCTTAAACAAAGATCCATCCTGAACAGACCAATGCGCGCAGGATCGAAGGACCTGGGTTTGATACCCAAGTCCTGCATCTTTATTTGGATAAATTTATCATGCAGATTCAAATCGAAAGGCAGCATCCACCCTTGGATCGAAAGACAACCATCCTTCATTAGATCAAAGGCTACCTTTCTTCCTCTGGATCAGAAGCCACCTTCCTCTGGATCAAAGGCCACTTTATTCCTCTAAATCGAAGCTCCCATCTCTCTTGCAATCAAAGGATGCCCCCCTTTGTATTTTTACTTTTGTTTTCATTTCTTTATTGACTTCTTTTTTATTTTACCTTTAAATATAAAAAAACATTAGATTAGTGTTTATTAATCAAATTAATTTGCAAACAAATTAATTAATTATTTTAACCTTTTCTTTAATTTAAAATTAAATAGACTTAAGTTTTATTTTCTTTTATAAATAAAAAACAAACAAAAAGATTTCTCTTCCTTAGAATTTAGACGTCCCTTTTAATTCGTTCGCGCATTTATTTATTTTTTGCATTTTTTCATATTGTTGTAACTGCTTCCCAGTTTGTAATAGTAACTAGGACTTTACTTTTCGCATCTCTATAATGTACCTCTAACAAAGCCATGTAATAGCATAGGTTTTAAATTCCTGCACTTTACATTTATTCCCTTTAAGTTCCTGTATATATATATTAACTACTAGTAACTAGGATTGCATGACAAGACTAATAACAAAATGTTAGCAAACCTAACACAAAAGACAAAAATAACTGAATATAATACACATTGAACATATGCACCTCTAGGGTACCTCACTTTGGTTGCCTTCTGAAAATATTAATGTCTCTCGAGACATGGACGCTTTAGCAAAGACCCATAAATCAAAAGATCATAGTCCCTCGATGACCCTACAGTTGCCTTTCGGTAAATGATCTAGTTCCTAAACAGAAATTGATAAAGAGTCTCTACATTGTCGCCTCTATGACTGTACGTCCCTTCGAATGTCCCTCATACATCCAACTATGAGGCTTCTTACCAAATCAATGGTAAGATAGCAACATCTAAAGGAGGAGGAAAAGAATATTAGACCTTTTTAAGTAGGTAGGATTCTCATATTTGTTCGCTTCCTCACAACAAAAAAATCATTTTCACACATACACTTTCAATTGAAACATTTTCAAAAGTCAAAACCCTTTGTACGCATTCTTATAGAGACGAGAATCATTACAAAGGTGTTGTACCCCAAAATTTGCCCTCCCATATTCTTCAAAGAATTGCCAAGTCAAGCTTCAAAATTCCCCAAGGGTTGCACAGTGTAGGAGTCTCCTAAGCAGTCAAAATTAGGGTTTTGGTCCTGATCAAGAAAATGAAGTTTACAAAGGTCCAATCAAGTCTCATATGCCTACAAATATGGTCAAGCATCCTCATACAAAGTTTCAAGACTTTCAGCACAAAATTGCACAGTCAAAAACCCTAATTGCACTACAGTCAACTGTAGGGGCAAAATGGTCATTTGACAGTCAAAAGTCCAGATTTTTGGTCAACACCTCATTTTTAAGCCATAGACATCATTTGATCAAGGTTTGATCATGATTCTCAAAGCTTGGCTCAAAAATCATCAAGATGCAAAAGTTTCCTTATTTGGACAGCTGAAAAAGTCAACTGTAAATTGACCAGAGCATAACTTTCACATGGATTATCAGAAAAATTACATCCAAATCTCATTTTGAAGAGAAAGAAATTTCCTACAACTCATCTTCATACTTCAAGTCCAAGAAATGCTCTCACAAAAAGTTATCAATTTCAACATTATAGGTCATTTTCAAAAGTCAACAAAAAGGGACTTTAAGTCAAAGGCCATAACTTGCGATTGGTAAATCAAAATGACATGGGACCAAAGACATTGGTTAGAGGACTCAAAGACCTTTCCAAAATGTCCAAGAACATGAGCAAAGCTTAAGAATTGAGCAAGTTATGCCTTGTGGAAGTTGGGAAATTTTTGGATATTTTGAAAAGTCAACATTGATTCAAATGACCTAAAATTGCTAATGGGCCAATTTTTCTTCCACAATTCATCATCCCAAGCATGTCCACGACCACTTGGCCCAAAGGGAAGTATTTCTTCATTTTTTATTTATTTATTTGAATTTTTATTGATAATAATTCATTTAAATCAAATTAAATACATGAAAAATATTTAACCTAAGCTTTACAATCTTTTTGTGCATGAAATCTACTCAATAATTCGTGCATAATCAAATATGGAAAGATTTGGAGAGAATTGATCATGATTTGTACAAAAACACATGGAAAATATTTGAAAAAAGATCTTGAAAATCAAATCTTTCAAAGTCATGAATGCCAAGCTTTTTGTTTGATTTCTTTAACCTAATTCACTCAGTACATAAGCCTGATCAAACCTTTGTGCTCAAGGACCATTGAGCTGCGCTAGAAACCATTCACCAACTTGAAATTTTTTGCAAAAAAACTCAATTCTGAAAACAAGGTTAGAGGGCGATTCAAGCTGAGATATTCATCTCATCATCTTCCTGAGACCTTCAGCAACGTACCTGAATAGATTTCCAAGTCCCTAACGCCTTGAATCATTGTACAGAAGTCACACTTTTCCATTTTTTTCTCATAATCGTGTTTTACATTCTATGCACATTCATGGCATTTTGTTTATATATTCATGATCAGTGAAGTGTTTGCAAGCTAACCATATGCCTTGATTGGATTATTATGCGCTGTACGCAAAGATACCATGTTCGTTTTTTAGGGTTGCAGGAATTACAATTTGGGGCTTTCCATCCAAGGAAAAATTGAGACTTGGGACCTTGACCATTAAAACGAGCGTGTCTGGACGAAAAGAATCCATGTGTCGCGCCCAATTTATGAGCGTCCTAGAGCTATTCGCTATTTTTCCATAGATGGCCTAAGAGAATGCTCAGGAAACCGTGGCCTTTGTCCTTTGTATTTCAGAAAAAAAATATACAACGAGGAAGATGACCTCGTGGCATAAGTTGGTTGGCTAGTTTAAATTTCGCGCGCTGATTTCCACTAACCATTATTTTCTCATTATATTATTCTTCAGTTATTTAATATACAAGAAGCGCGTTCAGTACAATTGGCAAGGCATGAAACTCGTAATCTCTAGGACCTGGGTTCGAGCCCCAGGTCCTCACCCCCCTTCATATTATTTTTTCTTTGATGATTACATGCAGCTTCAGTGTAAAGGCACACCATACACTCACAAAATCCAGCCTTCCACGCGTATGCCTAGATCAATCCAAGGGCTACAGTTTGAAGGATACCATGAACGTGAGTCAATGCACTCACACGCTGGGATGAGAGGTCAACGAAATCAGGAGCTTAGTGGGCCTAAAAGTGCTAACAAGCCCTCCACTTTGGGGACTGATACCCCCCTAGGTTTGCCATGTTTTTTTAATTAATTCCATTTTTCTTTTAATTATTATTTGTTTAATTAATTTGTTATTTTCATAAAATATAAAAAACACACAAAAAACTCAGAAAAGAGAAAAATAATAAATATTTTTATTTTTAGTATTTTGTAAATAAATTCCTAAATTATTTAGTTTTAAATTAGGTTGTAATTTTAATTCTTTTAATAAAAAATCTAAAAAACATAGAATTAGGGTTTAATTAATTTTTTTATTCTTTTTTTTCTTTTATTCCATAATAATTAAATAATTAAATATTTATTTTTATAATTAAATTTGCATGTAAATTAATTAGGGTTAATATTAGGTTTTAATCTTCTTTTCTTAATAAATTAAAAAACAAATAGAATTAAGGTTAGCATTTAATTTCAATTAATTCTTTTTTCATTTAAATCCTAAAATACTAAAAAATACCAAAAACATCTCCTTTTCTTTTTCTTCATTAATTAATTCCATGTAATTTTAATTTTGCAAAAAGGGTCCAACGCCCTCGTTTTTAATTCTTATTAATTCGCATATTTATTTTATTTCTTTATAATATTTATGTATCTCTCCCAAGGCCATGTAACCTTTTAATTTTCTCGCACTTTTCTTTACTTTCTTTATTTTTCTGTCAAAATCGGGTTCGAGAAATTTTGGCGATGTGGACCCGCGCCTTTTGTAATAGCTTAGAATTATCATTCCTCGCAATACATTTAACTGTTAATAATGGCATGAAAGAATGAATGGAAATAAATAAAAATAAATGCTAGATCACCCATGACATGACAAAAGACAAAAATAAACGAAAACGACACACAAATCACACACCACCCCTAGGGTATGCCTCACTGTTGCCTTGCCTCGAAAGGTGATCGTCGAGTAGAGGATGTCTTAGTAAGTCCTCATGATCCGGGAACCTGGAATGAGGGTAGCTTCTAAGGTGTCTTCCCATTGCTCCGGTGATCACCATGTCCCGAACCTCGAATTGACCCGAACACCTCCAACGGTGGTGCTACCTACCTCTCAATGGTGGGATGGCACTACTTTAAAGGACATCTACACAGACGAATTCCTTAGGGTAGGTAGACGACTCTAGATACTTGCTCTAACTTCAAAACAAATCAAAACTACTTTTCACACCGACACCTTTTCAAAAAGCTTTCGAAAGCAATTTTTCAAACACTCTTGAGGACCGATACAAGAGTCGAACGGAAATTTTCAAAGAAACTTTTTAAAACCCACAATTGAAAAGCAAACAATTTTGAAAACACAAATGAGCAAGTATCTAAGAGCCCATGGATAACCATGGATAGAAAGGGTGCTAACACCTTCCCTTTCTATAATCTACCTCCCGAACCGAGAGCAATCTCTATAAGGAATTTTTCTGTGCTTTTGTCCTTTCCATTTGGAGAAAATAAAAGACGGTGGCGACTCTTGCTTCCGTGACATTTCGCGAACCAGCGTTAAACAGTCAGTTCCAGATCCACCGATCACAGAACTGGCGACTCTGCTGGGGACTTAAACTTAAAGTGAGGTGTACCTTAGGGTTAGTTCATAACTGTGTTTTCAATTGTATTGACTTGTCTACTTTAAATTTGTGGGTTGCATGGGAGTTACATAGACCCTAACCTGGATCTGGGGATACCCTGTTTAGGTAGCATAAGCTGTGAGGGACCTGTCCGGCGTAGACCGACACGGGTGAAACAGTGGCTACGTTGGTGTGGCACCTTGGTCTGTACCGATATCCCTTGTGTTGCAACGAGGAGAATATGGGTCTCCTGAGGAGTCATTAAGCACCAACAACCTTAGAACCTTAAATGACACAACTTGGCCATTAGAACAGTAGCAGTATGCTACGCCCATTGAGGTTAAACTCTCGTGATGGTTCTGGCCGCAAGAAAAGATTGCGATGCTGGAGTTATGACCGATTGAGGGTAGTCAATGATATTGGGATCCTCTAAGAACCCGGTTACTTTGATAGGACAGGTTGAACCCACCAACTTCAAGAGGGGAATACCCAGGCCCCATGCTGGCCTAAACTCTAAGGGCTTCTCTTGTGTGACTTGTGTGCCTTCGTACTTGACTACTTGCATGCTTGTTATCTGACACATGAACTACTTGCAGGTTTTGTTTATAATCCTTAATGGGGACTCATAACAGGGTTTACTAAGTTTCTTGCAGGTTTTGTTCATAGTCCTTAATTGGGACTCATGACAGGTTCTACTTGAGTTCTTGCAGGTTTTGGTTTGCAGTCCTTAATTGGGATTCATAACAGGGTTACCTACATTACCCCATGCATACCATAACATCATACCATTGCATACATCCTAACCCATTTCAAGGATCTCAAGGGCTTGTGATGCAGGTCATGATGAATCAAACATCTAGCAAGGGGCAAAGAGGATTTATTTTCCTCTAGCCAAAGTTGTCAGAGGCTATGACCCACTGGATATGGTGAGCCTTTGACCCTTGAAAAAGGACTCTCAACAAATATGAAATTCCTTCAATCAAGCTACCGGATCCCAGCTCTAACAAATTGCTTGTTTACCCCGCGAGATCCTTGAAAACATTGCATGCATACATACACATCATTTCATAACAGGTACCCTTGTTGCAGGTCACTTACCTCTCTCGCTGTTTATTTCAGCAATGGCTTCCCAACAAGATAACCAGGACCTTCTTGCTCAAGAGACTCGGTTCGGGGAAATCCTCCTGAATCTATCCAAGGGGCAGGAAGAGCTAAGGACACTTCTCATGGAGACCTTTGTCAGGAACAGTGCTGAGGATGAAAGGCTGAAACACCTACAAGCTGAGGTGGATGCATTGGAAGCCCAGATGCTGGGGCAGGGGACTGCCATTCAAGGGTTAGCTCAAAGACAAGAAGAGCTCGGGGTTCTCATCAATCAACTGCTTCAGGGTAACCAACTGGGGCAAACGTCTAAGGGTAAAAATCCATTCATCATTCAATCATCCTTGAGACAAGGAGATAAGGGGAGAGTTCCTCAAATGGCTTCAGTGCCACAAATTCAGCATCAACCTCACCAGCTTCAGCCAGACAAGCCCAGGAGGCAATTCACCCAGCTCAACATGTCGTTGTTCCAAGATTTACAACGCCTGTTAAGATTGAACCTGATCACATTAAGGGCTCACCCCCGGAACCAGAACACAGCATCTCTTGTCTATGATCCCAATAAAAGATGTGCCTACCACTCTGCCTGTCCGGGACATGATACAAATGAGTGTTGGGATCTGAGGAATAAGATCCAAGACCTGATTGATGAAGGAGCACTGGAATTCACACAAGATGGTCAGGCTGAATTTTTCTACCATCCCTCCAAGGCTCACCATTTGAAGTGACAAGCCCTGAGACTAGAAATTTTTGTTCATTCGAATGTTCAAGTTGCAATTTTCTTTTGTTCAAACATTTATTCATGTCAAACATTGTTATTTCATTAATGCATCGCATATGTCTGTTCTGAAACAATATATTCGTACTCACTAAATGCAAATTATTTTCATATTTTTTCTGATGATCAACTCTCAATTAATAATTCTAAGCCTCTTGAGGGAGGATGACGAAAACGATACCGCAATCATTACAGTATGCTTTTGAACAAACCCCGCTGATGAGGTACATGCATTGTTTCAATCCCTAAACACTGGAGTTATAAGGATGATAATCCCTCGTCAACCCCTCTGAGCCAAAGAAGTAGGATTTTTTCTTTTCGAAATTTAAAACCCTTAATCATAACCTGGGGCAGGGTAGTCTCTCAGTTGATCCAAATGCATAACAAATGGCACCAAAGAGGTCCTTACAAAAAAAAAGACAGTGATGGTTCCAAACAATCATACAAGCAGGCAGTCATTACTTCTCAAAATAAAAAGCCCATTAAGTCAAAACCTATGAAGGAGACTTACAAAACGGGGGCATCCCGCTGACTGTAATCACAAAAGAAACAGTTCAGGCAAAATTCAGGGATAGCAAAATCAAAAAAGAGGTCCTACAAACCCTCGACAAAAAAGGAAATGACTGCCTATTCAAAATAAATCATCAATATCCGAATCATCACCGGAAAATCAGAGCAAAGACTCAAAAAAGGTCTAACGTATGATCAACTGAGTTTAGGTTTGGAGAACATCACGAAGAGCGGGTGGGTACAAATAAAATTTGAGCCTTTATCCTTTGTTTCTTAAACCGTGAACCAAGCCACATTATAACCCTTAAAAGTCCTAGCTGAAGCATGGGTTAGTTCGAAAGCATACTGTTACGAAAAGTATCCTGACTCCTTAAGGCCTACGGTAAATACGGAGTTGACATCACGTTTTACAAACAATCACTTGTTTTATGAAAAAAGAATGCATTTTCAAAATATTCAAGACAGACATAGGCTTTGCATTTTTAACATAACTTTGTTTGCATATGACTTTTTGTTTGAACAGCATAGAAATTCGCACGACGAATGCCTAATGAACAGAAGTACTTCCAATCAAGGGGCAGACACGACCATGGTCCATTATCTGGGGCAATCCAGTCAAGATTCGGAGAATCTCTCTCAAAGACCAAATAGCCTGGGGCAAATCTCCGCCTGAGTCACTTGGGGCATTCCAGCAACGAATCTTACCTGATCGAACATCTTCTGGGAGTACGACAAAACACTTTTAACAGGGGCAACTCCCTACATTCTGAGAGCACGGACATAATCGAAAAAATACTACGCAAAATCAAAGACCCGCTAGGTTGACATACCTAGGCAAAAATAAGGGCTTCCCGGCGAACCAAAAGGGTTCGGGCAAAATGAAGGGATGAAATGAAAAAACCTGTACACCCGGCAAGTCGAAAACCTGAAAAGGCGGCTTGGGCAAAAATGGGTATCCCGTTGGACTGAAAACCCGAAAGGGCGGTCCAGGCAAAAGTTAGGGATTAAAGCGTACGACTATGTCCTGTCATCTCATCACTTGCCTACCAGAAGAAGGTTTGTCCATCAACAACTATCAGCACCTCACAGGTCTTCATCTCCCACCTCAGAAACAGGGGCAATGATGAGTCGTCCAAACGGTCTAATGACTCTGTCCACTAAGGTACCAAGGTAGGTTCAACTAAAGAACATAACCAGATATCCTAATTCCCCAGAGAGTGAGCCAGCAAGTCAGTGCACTCTCGCCAAGCAAAGCTACTATCAAACTTAAGGAAAATTGGGTATCTTCCAGCAGATCCCAGCATTCCCCAGCAATATACATGAATTCTTAACAAGCATCCCCGACAGTCGTGACCTAAAGATTGTTCCCCGGCGGTATATCAATATTCAATGGAGTCATTTCCTAATACAGTTCAATGCTTCCCCAGGAGAGTCCAATCCAGTTTCCCCAAGAAAGTTGGAATCCATCCCCCCAAGCAGTAAGCTTATCCCCAGTAGGTTCTGGAAGCTTATCCGCGCAGAGCACGAACGCGTCGCCCGACTTTACTTAAAGAGTTATTTCCTTAACAGGATATAACTGGGTTATCCTCAGCCAAAAGCCACGGAAAGGTCGTCGTCGACACAGTTCTTTCTTATCCCCAGCGAAGTCTATCAGCACTTCCAACACAACAAGGGTATCCCCCAGCAAATTACCATCAACATTTCAACAAAGTCTCTCCCCCCACAGAGTATTGCTTCCCAGCAAAATCGTTAGAGTACTTTCCTCCCCGCAGATTTATTACATTCGCCAAGTTTATTCCCCAACGGAGCCATCTTCTCCTACCGGTATTCTTGCAACTATCATCCCCGGCGGAAGCAAAATCTATTCTCAAACATCAGCCCAGGAGTGATTTCCCGGCACCCGTCAAGGATTTACTTTCCTAGACGAAAAAATACATTCATAAACATTTTCATACATTATAGCATGCACATACGCATCATGAACATACAATCTCACTTATTCTGAGAGCATCTCGCATGTCATACCACATGACATCGCATACAACTAACGCTTGTCTTTTCAGGACAAAAGTACAAAATTGATTACTATCAACGGTCGCAACTAAAGATCTGATTCCTGTATCTTGCCAGGGTGTATCTGTTGACGATCGATTACCAGATCCGATTCCTGTATCTTGCCAGGGTGTGTCTGAAGAGTTCGAGGATCCGATACCTGAATCTTGCCAGGGTGTATCCGTTGAAGACTAAGCATTACCAGATCCGATTCCTGTATCCTGCCAGGGTGTGTCTGAAGAATTTGAGGATCCGATGCCTGAATCTTGCCAGGGTGTATCCGTTGAAGACTAGCATTACCAGATCCGATTCCTGTATCTTGCCAGGGTGTGTCTGAAGAGTTCGAGGATCCGATGCCTGAATCTTGCCAGGGTGTATCCGTTGAAGACTAGCATTACCAGATCCGATTCCTGTATCTTGCCAGGGTGTGTCTGAAGAGTTCGAGGATCCGATGCCTGAATCTTGCCAGGGTGTATCCGTTGAAGACTAGCATTACCAGATCCGATTCCTGTATCCTGCCAGGGTCTGTCTGAAGAGTTCGAGGATCCGGCCTGAATCTTGCCAGGGTGTATCCGTTGAAGACTAGCATTACCAGATCCGATTCCTGTATCTTTCCAGGGTGTGTCTGAAGAGTTCGAGGATCCGATACCTGAATCTTTCCAGGGTGTATCTGTTGAAGACTAACATTACCAGATCTGATTCCTGTATCTTGCCAGGGTGTGTCTGAAGAGTTCGAGGATCCGATACCTGAATCTTGCCAGGGTGTATCCATTGAAGACTAGCATTACCAGATCCGATTCCTGTATCTTGCCAGGGTGTGTCTGAAGAGTTCGAGGATCCGATACCTGAATCTTGCCAGGGTGTATCCGTTGAAGACTAGCATTACCAGATCCGATTCCTGTATCCTGCCAGGGTGTGTCTGAAGAGTTTGAGGATCCGATGCCTGAATCTTGCCAGGGTGTATCCGTTGAAGACTAGCATTACCAGATCCGATTCCTGAATCTTGCCAGGGTGTATCCGTTGAAGACTAGCATTACCAGATCCGATTCCTGTATCTTGCCAGGGTGTGTCTGAAGAGTTCGAGGATCCGATGCCTGAATCTTGCCAGGGTGTATCCGTTGAAGACTAACATTACCAGACTCGACTCCTGTATCTCGCCAGGGCACGTCTAAAGAATTCAAAGATCCAGCTCCTGTAACCAGTCAGGACATATCTACACAAAGCATCTGAAATCCAGATCATGCAACATGTCAGGTAATCATTTTTCTTTTTGCAGGTACGCAAGTTCTCGCTAAGGAATCTCTTACGCGATCAACATCCAGATGGCATCTATAAGCCCATCATCCTATCCATCAATCTCCAAATGGCATCTATAAGCCCATTTCCATCACACTGCTTCTATGTGAGCGCAAATTTCTGGGCACTCTAGTGTTCAATCATCTTCTACCCTCGGATTACGAAAGGCACGTCAGCCAATCTGCATCCTCAGGTCTAAGAAGATTGAACAGGGGCAACTGTTGTACCCCAAAATTCGCCCTCCCATATTCTTCAAAGAATTGCCAAGTCAAGCTTCAAAATTCCCCAAGGGTTGCACAGTGTAGGAGTCTCCTAAGCAGTCAAAATTAGGGTTTTGGTCCTGATCAAGAAAATGAAGTTTCCAAAGGTCCAATCAAGTCTCATATTCCTACAAATATGGTCAAGCATCCTCATACAAAGTTTCAAGACTTTCAGCACAAAATTGCACAGTCAAAAACCCTAATTGCACTACAGTCAACTGTAGGGGCAAAATGGTCATTTGACAGTCAAAAGTCCAGATTTTTGGTCAACACCTCATTTTGAAGCCATAAACATCATTTGATCAAGGTTTTATCATGATTCTCAAAGCTTGGCTCAAAAATCATCAAGATGCAAAAGTTTCCTTATTTGGACAGCTGAAAAAGTCAACTGTAAATTGACCAGAGCATAACTTTCACATGGATTATCAGAAAAATTCCATCCAAAGCTCATTTTTAAGAGAAAGACATTTCCTACAACTCATCTTCATACTTCAAGTCCAAGAAATGCTCTCACAAAAAGTTATCAATTTCAACATTATAGGTCATTTTCAAAAGTCAACAAAAAGGGACTTTAAGTCAAAGGCCATAACTTGATATTGGTAAATCAAAATGACATGGGACAAAATACATTGGTTAGAGGACTCAAAGACCTTTCCAAAATGTCCAAGAACATGAGCAAAGCTTAAAAATTGAGCAAGTTATGCCTTGTGGAAGTTGGGAAACTTTTGGATATTTTGAAAAGTCAACATTGATTCAAATGACCTAAAATTGCTAATGGGCCCATTTTTCTTCCACAATTCATCATCCCAAGCATGTGCACGACCACTTGGCCCAAAGGGAAGTATTTCTTCATTTTTTATTTATTTATTTGAATTTTTATTGATAATAATTCATTTAAATCAAATTAAATACATGAAAAATATTTAACCTAAGCTTTACAATCTTTTTGTGCATGAAATCTACTCAATAATTCGTGCATAATCAAATATGGAAAGATTTGGAGAGAATTGATCATGATTTGTACAAAAACACATGGAAAATATTTGAAAAAAGATCTTGAAAATCAAATCTTTCAAAGTCATGAATGCCAAGCTTTTTGTTTGATTTCTTTAACCTAATTCACTCAGTACATAAGCCTGATCAAACCTTTGTGCTCAAGGACCATTGAGCTGCGCTAGAAACCATTCACCAACTTGAAATTTTTTGCAAAAAAACTCAATTCTGAAAACAAGGTTAGAGGGCGATTCAAGCTGAGATATTCATCTCATCATCTTCCTGAGACCTTCAGCAACGTACCTGAATAGATTTCCAAGTCCCTAACGCCTTGAATCATTGTACAGAAGTCACACTTTTCCATTTTTTTCTCATAATCATGTTTTACATTCTATGCATATTCATGGCATTTTGTTTATATATTCATGATCAGTGAAGTGTTTGCAAGCTAACCATATGCCTTGATTGGATTATTATGCGCTGTACGCAAAGATACCATGTTCGTTTTTTAGGGTTGCAGGAATTACAATTTGGGGCTTTCCATCCAAGGAAAAATTGAGACTTGGGACATTGACCATTAAAACGAGCGTGTCTGGACGAAAAGAATCCATGTGTCGCGCCCAATTTATGAGCGTCCTAGAGCTATTCGCTATTTTTCCATAGATGGCCTAAGAGAACGCTCAGGAAATCGTGGCCTTTGTCCTTTGTATTTCAGAAAAAAATATACAACGAGGAAGATGACCTCGTGGCATAAGTTGGTTAGCTAGTTTAAATTTCGCGCGCTGATTTCCACTAACCATTATTTTCTCATTATATTATTCTTCAGTTATTTAATATACAAGAAGCGCGTTCAGTACAATTGGCAAGGCATGAAACTGGTAATCTCTAGGACCTGGGTTCGAGCCCCAGGTCCTCACCCCCCTTCATATTATTTTTTCTTTGATGATTACATGCAGCTTCAGTGTAAAGGCACACCATACACTCACAAAATCCAGCCTTCCACGCGTATGCCTAGATCAATCCAAGGGCTACAGTTTGAAGGATACCATGAACGTGAGTCAATGCACTCACACGCTGGGATGAGAGGTCAACGAAATCAGGAGCTTAGTGGGCCTAAAAGTGCTAACAAGCCCTCCACTTTGGGGACTGATACCCCCCTAGGTTTGCCATGTTTTTTTAATTAATTCCATTTTTCTTTTAATTATTATTTGTTTAATTAATTTGTTATTTTCATAAAATATAAAAAACACACAAAAAAATCAGAAAAGAGAAAAACAATAAATATTTTTATTTTTAGTATTTTGTAAATAAATTCCTAAATTATTTAGTTTTAAATTAGGTTGTAATGTTAATTCTTTTAATAAAAAATCTAAAAAACATAGAATTAGGGTTTAATTAATTTTTTTATTCTTTTATTTCTTTTATTCCATAATAATTAAATAATTAAATATTTATTTTTATAATTAAATTTGCATGTAAATTAATTAGGGTTAATATTAGGTTTTAATCTTCTTTTCTTAATAAATTAAAAAACAAATAGAATTAGGGTTAGCATTTAATTTCAATTAATTCTTTTTTCATTTAAATCCTAAAATACTAAAAAATACCAAAAACATCTCCTTTTCTTTTTCTTCATTAATTAATTCCATGTAATTTTAATTTTGCAAAAAGGGTCCAACGCCCTCGTTTTTAATTCTTATTAATTCGCATATTTATTTTATTTCTTTATAATATTTATGTATCTCTCCCAAGGCCATGTAACCTTTTAATTTTCTCGCACTTTTCTTTACTTTCTTTATTTTTCTGTCAAAATCGGGTTCGAGAAATTTTGGCGATGTGGACCCGCGCCTTTTGTAATAGCTTAGAATTTTCATTCCTCGCAATACATTTAACTGTTAATAATGGCATGAAAGAATGAATGGACATAAATAAAAATAAAGGCTAGATCACCCATGACATGACAAAAGACAAAAATAAACGAAAACGACACACAAATCACACACCACCCCTAGGGTATGCCTCACTGTTGCCTTGCCTCGAAAGGTGATCGTCGAGTAGAGGATGTCTTAGTAAGTCCTCATGATCCGGGAACCTGGCATGAGGGTAGCTTCTAAGGTGTCTTCCCATTGCTCCGGTGATCACCATGTCCCGAACCTCGAATTGACCCGAACACCTCCAACGGTGGTGCTACCTACCTCTCAATGGTGGGATGGCACTACTTTAAAGGACATCTACACAGACGAATTCCTTAGGGTAGGTAGACGACTCTAGATACTTGCTCTAACTTCAAAACAAATCAAAACTACTTTTCACACCGACACCTTTTCAAAAAGCTTTCGAAAGCAATTTTTCAAACACTCTTGAGGACCGATACAAGAGTCGAACTGAAATTTTCAAAGAAACTTTTTAAAACCCACAATTGAAAAGCAAACAATTTTGAAAACACAAATGAGCAAGTATCTAAGAGCCCATGGATAACCATGGATAGAAAGGGTGCTAACACCTTCCCTTTCTATAATCTACCTCCCGAACCGAGAGCAATCTCTATAAGGAATTTTTCTGTGCTTTTGTCCTTTCCATTTGGAGAAAATAAAAGACGGTGGCGACTCTTGCTTCCGCGACATTTCACGAACCAGCGTTAAACAGTCAGTTCCAGATCCACCGATCACAGAACTGGCGACTCTGCTGGGGACTTAAACTTAAAGTGAGGTGTACCTTAGGGTTAGTTCATAACTGTGTTTTCAATTGTATTGACTTGTCTGCTTTAAATTTGTGGGTTGCATGGGAGTTACATAGATCCTAACCTGGATCTGGGGATACCCTGTTTAGGTAGCATAAGCTGTGAGGGACCTGTCCGGCATAGACCGACACGGGTGAAACAGTGGCTACGTTGGTGTGGCACCTTGGTCTGTACCGATATCCCTTGTGTTGCAACGAGGAGAATATGGGTCTTCTGAGGAGTCATTAAGCACCAACAACCTTAGAACCTTAAATGACACAACTTGGCCATTAGAACAGTAGCCGTATGCTACGCCCATTGAGGCTAAACTCTCGTGATGGTTCTGGCCGCAAGAAAAGATTGCGATGCTGGAGTTATGACCGATTGAGGGTAGTCAATGATATTGGGATCCTCTAAGAACCCGGTTACTTTGATAGGACAGGTTGAACCCACCAACTTCAAGAGGGGAATACCCAGGCCCCATGCTGGCCTAAACTCTAAGGGCTTCTCTTGTGTGACTTATGTGCCTTCGTACTTGACTACTTGCATGCTTGTTATCTGACACATGAACTACTTGCATGTTTTGTTTATAATCCTTAATGGGGACTCATAACAGGGTTTACTAAGTTTCTTGCAGGTTTTGTTCATAGTCCTTAATTGGGACTCATGACAGGTTCTACTTGAGTTCTTGCAGGTTTTGGTTTGCAGTCCTTAATTGGGATTCATAACAGGGTTACCTACATTACCCCATGCATACCATAACATCATACCATTGCATACATCCTAACCCATTTCAAGGATCTCAAGGGCTTGTGATGCAGGTCATGATGAATCAAACATCTAGCAAGGGGCAAAGAGGATTTATTTTCCTCTAGCCAAAGTTGTCAGAGGCTATGACCCACTGGATATGGTGAGCCTTTGACCCTTGAAAAAGGAATCTCAACAAATATGAAATTCCTTCAATCAAGCTACCGGATCCCAACTCTAACAAATTGCTTGTTTACCCCGCGAGATCCTTGAAAACATTGCATGCATACATACACATCATTGCATAACAGGTACCCTTGTTGCAGGTCACTTACCTCTCTCGCTGTTTATTTCAGCAATGGCTTCCCAACAAGATAACCAGGACCTTCTTGCTCAAGAGACTCGGTTCGGGGAAATCCTCCTGAATCTATCCAAGGGGCAGGAAGAGCTAAGGACACTTATCATGGAGACCTTTGTCAGGAACAGTGCTGAGGATGAAAGGCTGAAACACCTACAAGCTGAGGTGGATGCATTGGAAGCCCAGATGCTGGGGCAGGGGACTGCCATTCAAGGGTTAGCTCAAAGACAAGAAGAGCTCGGGGTTCTCATCAATCAACTGCTTCAGGGTAACCAACTGGGGCAAACGTCTAAGGGTAAAAATCCATTCATCATTCAATCATCCTTGAGACAAGGAGATAAGGGGAGAGTTCCTCAAATGGCTTCAGTGCCACAAATTCAGCATCAACCTCACCAGCTTCAGCCAGACAAGCCCATGAGGCAATTCACCCAGCTCAACATGTCGTTGTTCCAAGCTTTACAACGCCTATTAAGATTGAACCTGATCACATTAAGGGCTCACCCCCGGAACCAGAACACAGCATCTCCTGTCTATGATCCCAATAAAATATGTGCCTACCACTCTGCCTGTCCGGGACATGATACAAATGAGTGTTGGGCTCTGAGGAATAAGATCCAAGACCTGATTGATGAAGGAGCACTGGAATTCACACAAGATGGTCAGGCTGAATTTTTCTACCATCCCTCCAAGGCTCACCATTTGAAGTGACAAGCCCTGAGACTAGAAATTTTTGTTCATTCGAATGTTCAAGTTGCAATTTTCTTTTGTTCAAACATTTATTCATGTCAAACATTGTTATTTCATTAATGCATCGCATATGTCTGTTCTGAAACAATATATTCGTACTCACTAAATGCAAATTATTTTCATATTTTTTCTGATGATCAACTCCCAATTAATAATTCTAAGCCTCTTGAGGGAGGATGACGAAAACGATACCGCAATCTTTACAGTATGCTTTTGAACAAACCCCGCTGATGAGGTACAGGCATTGTTTCAATCCCTAAACACTGGAGTTATAAGGATGATAATCCCTCGTCAACCCCTCTGAGCCAAAGAAGTAGGAGTTTTTCTTTTCGAAATTTAAAACCCTTAATCATAACCTGGGGCAGGGTAGTCTCTCAGTTGATCCAAATTAACAAATGGCACCAAAGAGGTCCTTACAAAAAAAAAAGACAGTGATGGTTCCGAACAATCATACAAGCAGGCAGTCATTACTTCTCAAAATAAAAAGCCCATTAAGTCAAAACCTATGAAGGAGACTTACAAAACGGGGGCATCCCGCTGACTGTAATCACAAAAGAAACAGTTCAGGCAAAATTCAGGGATAGCAAAATCAAAAAAGAGGTCCTACAAACCCTCGACAAAAAAGGAAATGACTGCCTATTCAAAATAAATCATCAATATCCGAATCATCACCGGAAAATCAGAGCAAAGACTCAAAAAAGGTCTAACGTATGATCAACTGAGTTTAGGTTTGGAGAACATCACGAAGAGCGGGTGGGTACAAATAAAATTTGAGCCTTTATCCTTTGTTTCTTAAACCGTGAACCAAGCCACGTTATAACCCTTAAAAGTCCTAGCTGAAGCATGGGTTAGTTCGAAAGCATACTGTTACGAAAAGTATCCTGACTCCTTAAGGCCTACGGTAAATACGAAGTTGACATCACGTTTTACAAACAATCACTTGTTTTATGAAAAAAGAATGCATTTTCAAAATATTCAAGACAGACATAGGCTTTGCATTTTTAACATAACTTTGTTTGCATATGACTTTTTGTTTGAACAGCATAGAAATTCGCACGACGAATGCCTAATGAACAGAAGTACTTCCAATCAAGGGGCAGACACGACCATGGTCCATTATCTGGGGCAATCCAGTCAAGATTCGGAGAATCTCTCTCAAAGACCAAATAGCCTGGGGCAAATCTCTGCCTGAGTCACTTGGGGCATTCCAGCAACGAATCTTACCTGATCGAACATCTTCTGGGAGTACGACAAAACACTTTTAACAGGGGCAACTCCCTACATTCTGAGAGCACGGACATAGTCGAAAAAATACTACGCAAAATCAAAGACCCGCTAGGTTGACATACCTAGGCAAAAATAAGGGCTTCCCGGCGAACCAAAAGGGTTCGGGCAAAATGAAGGGATGAAATGAAAAAACCTGTACACCCGGCAAGTCGAAAACCTGAAAAGGCAGCTTGGGCAAAAATGGGTATCCCGTTGGACTGAAAACCCGAAAGGGCGGTCCAGGAAAAATTTAGGGATTAAAGCGTACGACTATGTCCTGTCATCTCATCACTTGCCTACCAGAAGAGGGTTTGTCCATCAACAACTATCAGCACCTCACAGGTCTTCATCTCCCACCTCAGAAACAGGGGCAATGATGAGTCGTCCAAACGGTCTAATGACTCTGTCCACTAAGGTACCAAGGTAGGTTCAACTAAAGAACATAACCAGATATCCTAATTCCCCAGAGAGTGAGCCAGCAAGTCAGTGCACTCTCGCCAAGCAAAGCTACTATCAAACTTAAGGAAAATTGGGTATCTTCCAGCAGATCCCAGCATTCCCCAGCAATATACATGAATTCTTAACAAGCATCCCCGGCAGTCGTGACCTAAAGATTGTTCCCCGGCGGTATATCAATATTCAATGGAGTCATTTCCTAATACAGTTCAATGCTTCCCCAGGAGAGTCCAATCCAGTTTCCCCAAGAAATTTGGAATCCATCCCCCCAAGCAGTAAGCTTATCCCCAGTAGGTTCTGGAAGCTTATCCGCGCAGAGCACGAACGCGTCGCCCGGCTTTATTTAAAGAGTTATTTCCTTAACAGGATATAACTGGGTTATCCTCAGCCAAAAGCCACGGAAAGGTCATCGTCGACACAGTTCTTTCTTATCCCCAGCGAAGTCTATCAGCACTTCCAACACAACAAGGGTATCCCCCAGCAAATTACCATCAACATTTCAACAAAGTCTCTCCCCCCACAGAGTATTGCTTCCCAGCAAAATCGTTAGAGTACTTTCCTCCCCGCAGATTTATTACATTCTCCAAGTTTATTCCCCAACGGAGCCATCTTCTCCTACCGCTATTCTTGCAACTATCATCCCCGGCGGAAGCAAAATCTATTCTCAAACATCAGCCCAGGAGTGATTTCCCGGCACCCGTCAAGGATTTACTTTCCTAGACGAAAAAATACATTCATAAACATTTTCATACATTATAGCATGCACATACGCATCATGAACATACAATCTCACTTATTCTGAGAGCATCTCGCATGTCATACCACATGACATTGCATACAACTAACGCTTGTCTTTTCAGGACAAAAGTACAAAATTGATTACTATCAACGGTCGCAACTAAAGATCTGATTCCTGTATCTTGCCAGGGTGTATCTGTTGACAATCGATTACCAGATCCGATTCCTGTATCTTGCCAGGGTGTGTCTGAAGAGTTCGAGGATCCGATACCTGAATCTTGCCAGGGTGTATCCGTTGAAGACTAAGCATTACCAGATCCGATTCCTGTATCCTGCCAGGGTGTGTCTGAAGAGTTTGAGGATCCGATGCCTGAATCTTGCCAGGGTGTATCTGTTGAAGACTAGCATTACCAGATCCGATTCCTGTATCTTGCCAGGGTGTGTCTGAAGAGTTCGAGGATCCGATGCCTGAATCTTGCCAGGGTGTATCCGTTGAAGACTAGCATTACCAGATCCGATTCCTGTATCTTGCCAGGGTGTGTCTGAAGAGTTTGAGGATCCGATGCCTGAATCTTGCCAGGGTGTATCCGTTGAAGACTAGCATTACCAGATCCGATTCCTGTATCCTGTCAGGGTGTGTCTAAAGAGTTCGAGGATCCGGCCTGAATCTTGCCAGGGTGTATCCGTTGAAGACTAGCATTACCAGATCCGATTCCGGTATCTTGCCAGGGTGTGTCTGAAGAGTTCGAGGATCCGATACCTGAATCTTGCCAGGGTGTATCTGTTGAAGACTAACATTACCAGATCTGATTCCTGTATCTTGCCAGGGTGTGTCTGAAGAGTTCGAGGATCCGATACCTGAATCTTGCCAGGGTGTATCCGTTGAAGACTAACATTACCAGATCCGATTCCTGTATCTTGCCAGGGTGTGTTTGAAGAGTTCGAGGATCCGATACCTGAATCTTGCCAGGGTGTATCCGTTGAAGACTAGCATTACCAGATCCGATTCCTGTATCCTGCCAGGGTGTGTCTGAAAAGTTTGAGGATCCGATGCCTGAATCTTGCCAGGGTGTATCCGTTGAAGACTAGCATTACCAGATCCGATTCCTGAATCTTGCCAGGGTGTATCCGTTGAAGACTAGCATTACCAGATCCGATTCATGTATCTTTCCAGGGTGTGTCTGAAGAGTTCGAGGATCCGATGCCTGAATCTTGCCAGGGTGTATCCGTTGAAGACTAACATTACCAGACTCGACTCCTGTATCTCGCCAGGGCACGTCTAAAGAATTCAAATATCCAGCTCCTGTAACCAGTCAGGACATATCTACACAAAGCATCTGAAATCCAGATCATGCAACATGACAGGTAATCATTTTTCTTTTTGCAGGTACGCAAGTTCTCGCTAAGGAATCTCTTACGCGATCAACATCCAGATGGCATCTATAAGCCCATCATCCTATCCATCAATCTCTAAATGGCATCTATAAGCCCATTTCCATCACACTGCTTCTATGTGAGCGCAAATTTCTGGGCACTCTAGTGTTCAATCATCTTCTACCCTCGGATTACGAAAGGCACGTCAGCCAATCTACATCCTCAGGTCTAAGAAGATTGAACAGGGGCAACTGTTGTACCCCAAAATTTGCCCTCCCATATTCTTCAAAGAATTGCCAAGTCAAGCTTCAAAATTCCCCAAGGGTTGCACAGTGTAGGAGTCTCCTAAGCAGTCAAAATTAGGGTTTTGGTCCTGATCAAGAAAATGAAGTTTCCAAAGGTCCAATCAAGTCTCATATGCCTACAAATATGGTCAAGCATCCTCATACAAAGTTTCAAGACTTTCAGCACAAAATTGCACAGTCAAAAACCCTAATTGCACTACAGTCAACTATAGGGGCAAAATGGTCATTTGACAGTCAAAATTCCAGATTTTTGGTCAACACCTCATTTTGAAGCCATAAACATCATTTGATCAAGGTTTGATCATGATTCTCAAAGCTTGGCTCAAAAATCATCAAGATGCAAAAGTTTCCTTATTTGGACAATTGAAAAAGTCAACTGTAAATTGACCAGAGCATAACTTTCACATGGATTATCAGAAAAATTCCATCCAAAGCTCATTTTGAAGAGAAAGACGTTTCCTACAACTCATCTTCATACTTCAAGTCCAAGAAATGCTCTCACAAAAAGTTATCAATTTCAACATTATAGGTCATTTTCAAAAGTCAACAAAAAGGGACTTTAAGTCAAAGGCCATAACTTGATATTGGTAAATCAAAATGACATGGGACCAAATACATTGGTTAGAGGACTCAAAGACCTTTCCAAAATGTCCAAGAACATGAGCAAAGCTTAAGAATTGAGCAAGTTATGCCTTGTGGAAGTTGGGAAATTTTTGGATATTTTGAAAAGTCAACATTGATTCAAATGACCTAAAATTGCTAATGGGCCCATTTTTCTTCCACAATTCATCATCCCAAGCATGTCCACGACCACTTGGCCCAAAGGGAAGTATTTCTTCATTTTTTATTTATTTATTTGAATTTTTATTGATAATAATTCATTTAAATCAAATTAAATACATGAAAAATATTTAACCTAAGCTTTACAATCTTTTTGTGCATGAAATCTACTCAATAATTCGTGCATAATCAAATATGGAAAGATTTGGAGAGAATTGATCATGATTTGTACAAAAACACATGGAAAATATTTGAAAAAAGATCTTGAAAATCAAATCTTTCAAAGTCATGAATGCCAAGCTTTTTGTTTGATTTCTTTAACCTAATTCACTCAGTACATAAGCCTGATCAAACCTTTGTGCTCAAGGACCATTGAGCTGCGCTAGAAACCATTCACCAACTTGAAATTTTTTGCAAAAAAACTCAATTCTGAAAACAAGGTTAGAGGGCGATTCAAGCTGAGATATTCATCTCATCATCTTCCTGAGACCTTCAGCAACGTACCTGAATAGATTTCCAAGTCCCTAACGCCTTGAATCATTGTACAGAAGTCACACTTTTCCATTTTTTTCTCATAATCGTGTTTTACATTCTATGCACATTCATGGCATTTTGTTTATATATTCATGATCAGTGAAGTGTTTGCAAGCTAACCATATGCCTTGATTGGATTATTATGCGCTGTACGCAAAGATACCATGTTCGTTTTTTAGGGTTGCAGGAATTACAATTTGGGGCTTTCCATCCAAGGAAAAATTGAGACTTGGGACCTTGACCATTAAAACGAGCGTGTCTGGACGAAAAGAATCCATGTGTCGCGCCCAATTTATGAGCGTCCTAGAGCTATTCGCTATTTTTCCATAGATGGCCTAAGAGAACGCTCAGGAAACCGTGGCCTTTGTCCTTTGTATTTCAGAAAAAAAATATACAACGAGGAAGATGACCTCGTGGCATAAGTTGGTTGGCTAGTTTAAATTTCGCGCGCTGATTTCCACTAACCATTATTTTCTCATTATATTATTCTTCAGTTATTTAATATACAAGAAGCGCGTTCAGTACAATTGGCAAGGCATGAAACTCGTAATCTCTAGGACCTGGGTTCGAGCCCCAGGTCCTCACCCCCCTTCATATTATTTTTTCTTTGATGATTACATGCAGCTTCAGTGTAAAGGCACACCATACACTCACAAAATCCAGCCTTCCACGCGTATGCCTAGATCAATCCAAGGGCTACAGTTTGAAGGATACCATGAACGTGAGTCAATGCACTCACACGCTGGGATGAGAGGTCAACGAAATCAGGAGCTTAGTGGGCCTAAAAGTGCTAACAAGCCCTCCACTTTAGGGACTGATACCCCCCTAGGTTTGCCATGTTTTTTTAATTAATTCCATTTTTCTTTTAATTATTATTTGTTTAATTAATTTGTTATTTTCATAAAATATAAAAAACACACAAAAAAATCAGAAAAGAGAAAAACAATAAATATTTTTATTTTTAGTATTTTGTAAATAAATTCCTAAATTATTTAGTTTTAAATTAGGTTGTAATTTTAATTCTTTTAATAAAAAATCTAAAAAACATAGAATTAGGGTTTAATTAATTTTTTTATTCTTTTTTTTCTTTTATTCCATAATAATTAAATAATTAAATATTTATTTTTATAATTAAATTTGCATGTAAATTAATTAGGGTTAATATTAAGTTTTAATCTTCTTTTCTTAATAAATTAAAAAACAAATAGAATTAGGGTTAGCATTTAATTTCAATTAATTCTTTTTTCATTTAAATCCTAAAATACTAAAAAATACCAAAAACATCTCCTTTTCTTTTTCTTCATTAATTAATTTCATGTAATTTTAATTTTGCAAAAAGGGTCCAACGCCCTCGTTTTTAATTCTTATTAATTCGCATATTTATTTTATTTCTTTATAATATTTATGTATCTCTCCCAAGGCCATGTAACCTTTTAATTTTCTCGCACTTTTCTTTACTTTCTTTATTTTTCTGTCAAAATCGGGTTCGAGAAATTTTGGCGATGTGGACCCGCGCCTTTTGTAATAGCTTAGAATTTTCATTCCTCGCAATACATTTAACTGTTAATAATGGCATGAAAGAATGAATGGACATAAATAAAAATAAACGCTAGATCACCCATGACATGACAAAAGACAAAAATAAACGAAAATGACACACAAATCACACACCACCCCTAGGGTATGCCTCACTGTTGCCTTGCCTCGAAAGGTGATCGTCGAGTAGAGGATGTCTTAGTAAGTCCTCATGATCCGGGAACCTGGCATGAGGGTAGCTTCTAAGGTGTCTTCCCATTGCTCCGGTGATCACCATGTCCCGAACCTCGAATTGACCCGAACACCTCCAACGGTGGTGCTACCTACCTCTCAATGGTGGGATGGCACTACTTTAAAGGACATCTACACAGACGAATTCCTTAGGGTAGGTAGACGACTCTAGATACTTGCTCTAACTTCAAAACAAATCAAAACTACTTTTCACACCGACACCTTTTCAAAAAGCTTTCGAAAGCAATTTTTCAAACACTCTTGAGGACCGATACAAGAGTCGAACTGAAATTTTCAAAGAAACTTTTTAAAACCCACAATTGAAAAGCAAACAATTTTGAAAACACAAATGAGCAAGTATCTAAGAGCCCATGGATAACCATGGATAGAAAGGGTGCTAACACCTTCCCTTTCTATAATCTAACTCCCGAACCGAGAGCAATCTCTATAAGGAATTTTTCTGTGCTTTTGTCCTTTCCATTTGGAGAAAATAAAAGACGGTGGCGACTCTTGCTTCCGCGACATTTCGCGAACCAGCATTAAACAGTCAGTTCCAGATCCACCGATCACAAAAGGCACTTCTCAAAATCAATTTTAAAAACATCTTCCACAAACACTTCTTCAAACTATTTTCAAAATCAACATTTTGTACGCATTCTTATAGAAACGAGAATCATTACAAAGACGTTTTCAAAATATTTTCAAACCCACACCACAAGCACATTTTCAAATAAAAGCAAGTGAACTAGCAAGCAACTAAGAGCCCGTAGATAACTACGGATGGAAAGGGTGCTAACACCTTCCCTTTCCATAATCTACCGCCCTTACTCAGAATAATCTCGAAAAGGTCTTTTTCTGTTATTTTCATTCTTTCCTTAATTTGGATAAAAGAAAATTCGGTGGCGACTCTTGCTTACCGCAACATTTGCAAAAACACAAATGCAAAACCAGTATTAAACAGTCGGTTCTGCCACCGTATCACAGAACTGGCGACTCTGTTGCCGGATTTAAAAAGTGGGGTTACCTTAGAGTTAGTTCATTATTTAACTGCTTTTGTATGCTTTGTTTGCTTTACTTTTGAGGGTTTTGTTTGGGTTATTATAGATCCTACACCCGGATCTGGGACACCTTTTAGGTAAGTAGCAATAGATCGTGGAAACTGTATGGGGTATACCGACACGGTTGAAGCGATAGCTACATTGATGTAACACTTTAGTTGGTACCGGTAGCCCTTGAGTAGTCAAGGAGAATACGGGGCCGCTGCATGGTGTCATGAAGCATCAACTGACCTTAGAACTTTTAATTGAACAACCTGGCCATTAGGAAGTAGTGAGATAGCCATCTTTGGTATAGTCCTAAGTTGGTTGATACTCGATACTACACTCATTGAGATTTGACCCCCGAGTTTTGTTTGGTGGCAATTCAGTTGTCGATCAGAACGAAACTTGTAGGAAAGATCAGTGATATTGAGATCCCTTAGAACCTGGTTACTATTAATATGACAGGTTGAGCCAACTAAACTTTAAGAGGGTACTTACCTTAAAACCCCATGCAAGCCTAAACCTAAGGCTGCTTGTGTGATTTGTTTGCTTTCAACTTGAACCACTTGCAGGGTTTTTATTATCTAATAACATGATTTCCTTTGCAGGATTTGTTTACAGTCATTATCCAATAAACTAGTTTTCTCACAAGACATGCTTGTTTTCATCACCCTGCATTTTTGCTTGATGCATAACATACACATCATAACATCATACCATAGCATTTCCTTAACCATTTCAAGGATCTCAAGGGCATGTGATGCAGGTTATGGTAAATCAGACATCTAGAAAAGGGCAAGGGGATTTATTTTCCTCTAGCCAATGTCATCAAAGCACTACAACTTGAGTCAGGGGCTATGACCCACTCGATATGGTGATCTTGACTCTCGTAGAAGGAATTTCAACGACACGAAGTTCTTCAATCAAAGCTGCAAAATTCAACTTCTGACATTTTCTTGTTTACCCCGCGAGATCCTTGAAAACATTGCATGCATGTCATATCATAACAGGTCTTCCAGTACAGGCCTCTCATTTTCTCCCTGTTTATTATTGCAAAGAAAATGGCTCTCAAACAAGACAACAGAGATCTCCAAACTCAAGAGGCTCAATTCATGGAAATGTTCCTACACCTATCCAAGGGGCAGGAAGAATTAAAAGCACTCCGCGCTGGGAATCTGACCAAGAAACATCCTGACAACAACAAGGATGACCAGGTTGAACAACTGCAAGCTGAGATGGAAAGGATGAGAATCCAGATGATCAATCAAATGGCTCTCATCCAAAGTTTAGCTCAGGGGAAACAAGAGTTAAGACTCCTTATCAGTAAACTTCCTCAAGACGGATGCAACCGTGTGAAACAAATGGTTGAGGTTAGGGATCAAGTCATTAATCAACCCATGATGAGACAAGAAGTTGGCTTGGTGGAGAATGGACCTTTCCAAATTGCTGCTACATCACGAGCCCAATCACAACCTCGCCAACAACGACAGTGTAATCGATGTAAGCGGGATTCATTTACTAGGCAATATACCAAACTCAACATACCAATGTCGCAAGTCTTGCAACACATGTTGAAGTTGAATTTGGTCACATTGAAGGATCCTCCTAGGAATCCTAATACTTTCGCTCCTACTTACAATCCTGATGCAATATGTGCATATCACTCCAATAGTCCGGGGCATGACACTGATAGTTGTTGGACGTTGATATACAAAATTCAAGACTTGATTAATGAAGGAGCATTGGAATTTGCACAAGATGGTCAACTGGAATTCTTATGCCATTTCTCAAAGGCACACCATCTGAAGTGACAATCCAAGACAAAGAGGCTTTTTGTTCATCTAGAATTTTCAATTTGTAATTTCTTTTTATTGTTCGAACATTTATTCATGTCAATCTTTGTTATTTCATCAATGCATTGCATATGTTTGTCTTGAATTATTTCATTCGTATCCACTATATTCAAACTATGTTTTTACTTCCTTTTCGTGATATTTAACTCTTGATCAAAAGCTCTAAGCCTTTAGAGGGATGATGACGAAAACGATACCACAATCTCGTACAATATGATTTTGAACAGACCCCGCTGACGATGTACATGCGTTGTTTCAAATCCTAAACAATGGAGTTATAAGGAAGATAATCCCTAGTCAACACCTTTGAGCCTAAGGAGTAGGAGTTTTTCTTTTCACACAAATTAAAACCCTTAATCATAACCTGGGGCAGGGTAGTTTTCTCAGTTAAAAGTTGTATTCAGTCACAAGCTTTACCTTCGTACACAACAAATAGTGTAGAAGATGCTCTCCAAAAGATGATGATGGTTCAACATAATCGTTAAGACAGGCAGTCATTATCTCTCAAAAGAAAAGCCCGCTAAGTCAAAACCTATGAAGGAGACTTAAGAAAAAAACTGGGGCATCCCGCTGACTGTAATCATAAAAGAAACAGTTCAAGCAAAAGACATGGATAACAAAATAAAATAAAAAAGAGGTCCTACAAATCCTCGACAAAAAGAAGGTTACAAAATGACTGCCTTCTCAAACAAACATTCAATGTCTGAACCATCACCAAGTATCAGAGCAAATATTCCAGACTCAATTGGGATGTGAATGCACAATTAGCTGAGCATAGGATTGAAGAACATCACAAAGAACGGGTTGGGTACAAATAAAATTTGAGCCTTTATCCTTTGTTTCTTAAACCGTGAACCAGGCTACGTTATAACCCTTAAAAGTCCTAGCTGGAGCATCGATTAGTTTGAAAGCATATTGTTACAAAAGGTATCCTAACGCCTATAGGGTTCTCTATAAATCCTGAGTTGATATCACGCTCTTACAAAATTTGTTTGTTTTACTAAAAAATGAATTTTCAAACTTCAAGACAGACATAAGCTTTGCATTCTTTAAATGACATTGTTTGCATATGGCTAATTGTTCAAACAGTAGAGAAATTTACACAACGAATATTCAATGAACGAAAATCCTCTCAATGGACAGAATCACCTCTGACGGAAAAGACATTTCTAATAACAGGGCCTTCATAATTAAGGGGCATAGCATGGTGTCCAACTGATATGGGGAAGTCAAGTCAAGATTCGAGGAATCTCTCAAAAATTCCAAATAGTCAGGGACAGACCTCCGTCTGAATCACTTGGGGCATTAGACATGAATTCCAGCAATGAATCATGTGCGATCAAACTAACATATTCTAGAAGTATGGCAACACTTACTACTACGGACAGTTACAATTCTATGCACTCGGTGAACACAGACATAGTCGGAAAATACTATGCATGAACAAAGACCCGCTAGGTCGACTGGCCTAGACAAAAATAACGGCATCCCGGCGAACCAAAGGTTCGGGTAAAAATTAGGGATATACATATGAAAAAATCTGTACACCCGGCAAGATGAAAATCTAAAAAGGCGGATTGGGAAAAAAGGGTATCCCGATGGACTGAAAATCTGAAAGGGAAATCCAAGCAAAAGTTAGGTATTAAAGCGCATGATTATGTCTCGTCATCTTATCATTTGTCTATCAGTAGAATACTCCCTGATCAACATCTACTCAAAACCCCATGAGTTAGGATGACACTCAAATCATCCACAAAACCTCTGCAGATACTTTCTTCAGCAGGTACAGAGGCAGGGGAATCCTACAAAAAGGTCACTGCCACATCCTCAGCTTACAGCCTATTGATGTCAGTTGTTCTCACATCCCCGACAGAGTAAAAATCTCCAATTACTGCTCCAAAATCCCCCAATGAAGCCGCCAAGCTTCTTAGGATTTCAACAAAATCCCCAAGCAGTTTATGGAGTTCACCTTCCGCAACAGAGTTTTATAAATCTCAAGTAGTTTATAAAGCCTTATCCCCAGTAGAGTTTATTTCTATAGCTAAGGAAGTTCATCCCCCAGCGGAGTTTATTTCTCCAAATTGGTGAAATCTCCCAACAGAACTCTTCCCCTCGGCAAAATCATTATCAAACAGAAGTCGAAGATCCTCAGCAGAGAAATGGAATCGCCAACAAAACTATCCCCATTCATTATTCTCGGCGGAAATTGAAGAATCACTTTCTTCACTCACCAATAGTAGTCCAGGATTCAGCTTCCCGGTACTCTTCAACGGCAGTCATGGATTTATTTTCCCAGACAAAGATACTGCACAACAGCATTACATGTTCATACATCATGACATCGCATGAAACTGATTTTACATTTTCAGGTTAAATTAGCAGACAGATAAACACTATCAACCTATACAGCAGGTCAAAGATTAATGCCCAAAACAAGATGGGGAAACTATCTGCACAACCAAGTGGTATGAACTCTCGAAACAAGACGGGTTTACCAACAAATACAGAAGGCCATGGATTAATTCCCGAAACCAGACGGGGAAACAATCTCAGCAACTGACAATTTTCAAGTTCCAGATTAATACTTGTAACAAGCTAGCAGAACTATTTATGGATTACCGACTGTAGATTAATACCTATAATAAGCCAGGAGAACTATCTACATGAAGAGATTGAAGATTAATACTTGTAACAAGATGGGAAAACTATCTTTCTTTCTCAGGTTAGAGATTAATACCTGTAACAAGCCAGGAAAATTATCTTTCTTTCTCAGGTCAGGGATTAATACATGTAACAAACTAGGAGAACTATCTCAACGACCAACAATTTTCAAGTTCCAGATTAATACCTGTAACAAGTCAGGAGAACTATCTATGGATGATCGTTGTAGATTAATACATGTAATAAGCCAGGAGAACTATCTCTACAATCATCAATTTTCAAGTTCCAGATTAATACCTGTAACAAAAACAAGAGAACTATATGTGGACGACTATTATAGATTAATACCTATAACAAGCCAGGAAAACTATATACATAAGGAGATTGAAGATTGATGCCCAAAACAAGCCGGGAAAACTATCTTTCTTTCTCAGGTCAGATATTAATACATGTAACAAGCCAGGAGAACTATCTTAGCGACCAACAATTTTCAAGTTCCAGATTAATACTTGTAACAAGCCAGGAGAACTATCTGTGGACGATCGATTGTGGATTAATACCTGTAACAATCCAGGAGAACTATCTACATGAAGAGATTAAAGATTAATACATGTAACAATCCAGGAAAACTATCTTTCTTTCTCAAGACAGAGATTAATACTTGTAATAAGCCAGGGCAACTATCTCAACAACCAGAAAAACAAGTTCCAGATTAATACCTGTAACAAGCCAGGAGAACTATCTGTGGACGGCCGACTTTGGATTAATACCTATAACAAGCCAGGAGAACTATCTGCATGAAGAGATTGAAGATTAATACTTGTAACAAGCCAGGAAAACTATCTTTCTTTCTCAGGTCAGGGATTAATACCTGAAACCAGACAGGAAAACTATCTACACGACCAGGTGAAACAACCCTACACAGGTTTCTTCTGATACATTTCCAGACAGCAATTAATTCCATTTTCCCCAGCAAGTTACTGTGAAGCTTGGATTTCAACCAGAAAACAGCAAACTTTCATCTCTCCAGAGATGACTCTTTAGCAGAGCCTTGGACAATTGAAGATCCTAGACTCTATCCCCCACAGAGTTTTCCTAAAGCAGGAGAACAACAGAAACCCACATTCCCCAGCGGATTCCTCCTTAGACAGCAGGAACAAGAACCTCCAAAGGGACCATGTGTGAAATCAGCATCTACTTTGGATGGCATATTTAAGCCCATCTCTGACGACTCTCTGTCATCTTATCCAAATGGAATCTGTAAGCCTATTCCCGCCATCATCAACAATCAGTGTTACTTCATACGAGTGCAAATTTCTGGGCACTCTAGTATTCAATCATCTTCGACCTTCAGATCATGAAAGGAAAACAAGTCAATCTAAATCCTCAGGTTTAAGAAGATTGAACAGGGGCAGTTGTTGTACCCCAAAATTTTCCCTCTCATATTCTTTCCAAGATTTTTCTTATATAGGTGGTCACAAGCACTTGATTAAAGAAAAATAAAAATTTTGAAGATGAACAAGGTGTCTTTCGATTTGCATCTTGACAGGCTTCGATTGAGCACCTAACCTCTTCCAAGCTTGCTTCAAATTTCCAAACATCGGTTGAAGCCTTGGCCTTTTGCTTGTTTGTTGTATACAAGTTTCGACTGGGCATGTGTTTCCTTTGAAACAGCCTCCTTCGAATCAAAAGGGAAGGGCCTCATGTTGGTGCTCCTTCAATTCAGAAGTTAGTAGCTTCCTATTGGCTTCTTTCGATTCAGAGGGGCGTTGGCTTCTTACTGGTTTCTTTTGATTCAAAAGGTGTTGGCAATAGCCCCCAGCAGCTTTCTTTCGATTCAGAAGACAAGTGCCTTCTCTATGCTTGCCTTCCATTCACAAGGCAAGAACTTCCTTCATGCCAGCAGGCACAAGGCAGTGGCCTCCTGCATACGTCCTTCGACTGCACCATTGGCTTTACATGCTTGCTTGATTCACAATGTAATGGTTACCTACATGTTTGCTTCGATTGAGCAAGGGCCTCTGCAGGTTTGTCTTGATGACTACCTGCATGGAAGCTTGATTCCTGCTTCGACTAGGCAGTATCTCCCTTGGAAAGTTTGTTCGGCCCATTGGATGGAATGGCAAGTGATGCATACAAGTGAGGCATGTGGTCCCTTCAAAAGAGCATACACATTGGTTCAGAACAAAGGATATACATATTCTATCTAAAACGAAAGAGAGATATGCAAAGATACTGGTTGGCCTAAAATCCCATATTTTGCCATACTCAAGTTTCCTACACAAGCATTCTGAAGTAAGCTTTGATTAGCCTGGAAAGAGTTTTTTATTTGGGAATCAATCAAAGAGGCCCCAAGGATGAGATTTGAGCCATTCGAAGGACACACCTTGGTGGCCCATTCGAAGAGGGCACAAAGAAAACATATGAAAGACACTAAAAAAGTCCATTCGAAGGAGGAAACCAAAGGCCCATTCGAAGGGTACACAAATGGTCCATTCAAAAGACCACTTCAAAGGAGGCAGCCAAAGACCCATTCGAAGGATATACAAGAGGTCCAATCGAAGGGCATGGATTGAAGGAATTCAAAAGCCAAAATTGTCCACATTCATTCAAATTCAAAAAAGAGACAAGTTTCCATGACTTTGGCAAAGTTACAAAACATCATTCATGTCTTTGAAAACACTTGTTTATGGTTGTTTAAACCTTTATTTTCTTGTCCCCTTCATCCCCTCTATATAAAGAACACACTATCCAGATCAAGGGAGGCTGGACACAACTTGAGAGAGAGTCACACAAAATTAAAAAACACATTCTTGGAGGTTCTCTGAAGATTTTCCAATCATCACCAGCCCCTAAGAAAACACACGTCCAGAAGTGCCAAATTGAAGCAACCCTTAAATAAAGATCCAGCCTAAACAGACCAACGCGTGCAGGATCGAAGGACCTAGGTTCGATACCCAGGTCCTGCATCTTTATTTGGCTAATATTTATCTTGTAAATTCAAATCAAAATGCAGCATCCACCCCTGGGTCGAAAGACAACCATCCTTCATTGGATCGAAGACTACCTTTCTTCTTCTGGATCGGAAGCCACCTTCTTCGGGATCGAAGGCCACTTTCTTCCTCTGAATCGAAGCTCCCATCTCTCCCTGCAATCGAAGGATGCCCCCCTTTGTATTTTTACTTTTGTTTTCATTTCTTTATTGACTTATTTTTTATTTTAACTTTAAATCAAAAAAATCACAAAAAAAAACATTAGATTAGTGTTTATTAATCAAATTAATTTGCATACAAATTAATTAATTATTTTAACCTTTTCTTTAATTTAAAATTAAATAGACTTAAGTTTTATTTTCTTCTATAAATAAAAAACAAACAAAAAGATTTCTCTTCCTTAAAATTTAGACGTCCCTTTTAATTCGTTCGCGCATTTATTTATTTTTTGCATTTTTTCATATTGTTGTAACTGCTTCCCAGTTTGTAATAGTAACTAGGACTTTACTTTTCGCATCTCTATAATGTACCTCTAACAATGCCATGTAATAGCATAGGATTTACATTCCCGCACTTTACATTTCTGCCCTTTAAATTCCTGTATATATATATTAACTACTAGTAACTAGGATTGCATGACAAGACTAATAACAAAATGTTAGCAAACCTAACACAAAAGACAAAAATAACTGAACATAATACACATTGAACATATGCACCTCTAGGGTACCTCACTTTGGTTGCCTTCTGAAAATAGTCATGTCTCTCGAGACATGGACGCTTTAGCAAAGACCCATAAATCAAAAGATCATAGTCCCTCGATGACCCTACAGTTGCCTTTCGGTAAATGATCTAGTCCCTAAACAGAAATTGCTAAAGAGTCTCTACATTGTTGCCTTTATGATTGTACGTCCCTTTGAATATCCCTCATACATCCAACGATGGGGCTTCTTACCAAATCAATGGTAAGATAGCAACATCTAAAGGAGGAGGAAAAGAATATTAGACCTTTTTGAGTAGGTAGGATGCTCATAGTTGCTCGCTTGCTCACAACAAAAAAATCATTTTCACACATACACTTTCAATTGAAACATTTACAAAAGTCAAAACCCTTTGTATGCATTCTTATAGAGACGAGAATCATTACAAAGGCACCTTTTAAAATCACTTTCAAAAACATCTTCCATAAACACTTCTTCAAACTATTTTCAAAACCAGCATTTTATGCGCATTCTTATAGAAACGAGAATAATTACAAAGACATTTTCAAAATATTTTCAAACCCACACCACAAGCACATTTCCAAACAAAAGCAAGTGAACTAGTAAGCAACTAAGAGCCCGTAGATAACTACCGATGGAAAGGGTGTTAACACCTTCCCTTTCCATAATCTACCACCCTTACTCAAGATGATCTCGAAAAGGTATTTTTCTGTTCTTTTCATTATTTCCTTAATTTGGATAAAAGAAAAGTCGGTGGCGACTCTTGCTTACCGCAAAATTTGCGTCCACAGACACAAAAACAGTATTAAACAGTCGGTTCTGCCACCGTATCACAGGTAGCCTGCAAATGGTGTGACTTCATAAATGATTATAAAGTTTGGAAAATGGTAAGTAAATGGAAAATATAAATTAAAATTCAATGCCCACTATTCTCCCTAACAAATTTTAACTCCTGCGTTTAGGCTTCGGTTGAAGAGTGATGAGAATCTGAAGAAGATTGTTGCTACAACGATCAAGTCTTGTCTAATGCAGTTACTTTCCAAGAAATCCTAAACTTTTACCTAGACTTCCCTTGCGGGTTTTCAATCTACCGGGATCATTTATTCTATTTATGTATCTAACTTTTTCCTGGATCGCCCTTTTGGGTTTTCAGCCCACCGAGACGCTCATTTTTGCCTAAGTCTCCCTTTCGGGTTTTTGACATAGCGAGTTATTCTTTTATTTCACTGGGTTAAGTATTTCTTGGTTACATCAGCATTCACGAAATGTGGGAACTCCTCACCATCCATAGTTTCAAGAATAAATGCACCGCCCGAGAAGGCTTTCTTGACAAAATATGGGCCTTCATAATTATGAGTCCACTTGCCCCTTGAATCAATGTTGAAAGGCATGATCTTTTTGAGCATGAGGTCGCCTTCTCTGAATTTACGAGGTCTGGAATTTTATCAAAATATTTCTTCATTCTCTTTTGGTACAACTGACCATGATGTAGCAACTGGTTTTTAAATCAGAGTCGCCACTATTAGTTTTTATCCTAGGATAGGGAATCTAACAGAAAATCCTAATTCACAAACAAAGATTCTAGGTTTCATACTTCTTTAGACGAAAGGAAGGTGTTAGACACCTTTCATCTACCTTGTTCACAAGGATATTAGGTTTTAGGTTTAAGTTTGGGGAAAATAGGGTTTTAAATTCTATTATGGAAAAAAGGGTTTTAAATTCTTTTATAGGAGAACTCGCTACGATTTTTGATAGTATGCCTACGTATCCTCTTATGATGAATCAGAGTCCCAATTCGTAGTTCGTATGTGGTTGGTGTTTTTTAGGGTTTGCAAACGTACTTTGAATCACCTGGCATTTTGGCCGGGAGTAGTGATTGCGGAGATTTTGAATAAATGCGCGGTAAGTCAAAATTTGTTTGAAACCCTTTTGCAAAAAATAGTTGATTAGATTAATTGATTGTGAAAAATAGTTTGTTATTTGTTGAATATTTTTTAACAATGTTAGCTGCGAAATATCTTAATTAATGCATAATATAAAAATATTTAATGCAATGTATAGAAAATAATATATTCATGAGTTTTTAACTAAAAATAATTTGGATGATAATATAAAAATTAAGCAAAATAATTATTATTATAAAAGAAATAAATAATAATTATAACAATAAGAATATAAAAAAATAGATAAAAATATAATATAAAAGAAATAATAATAATAATAATAAGAAAATAGAATTAAAAAAATAATAGAATTATAGAAAAACATAAAATATAATTAATTAGGCAGGGGGTGCAGTTTTAGTTATGAAGTAAAGCTAGGGGTGTTGTTAGCAGTTGGGTTAGGCCCAAAAATAGTTCAGGACAAGGGGGTGTATTTTGCTTCGTGTTTTAGTAATTTGCAGCAAAAGTGGTGTGAAAAGCATTGGGCCTAAGCCCAAAACACTTAAGGGAAGAAGGTCGGCCTGATCAGGTGGGGCGAGGGAGTAGAGCCGATCATAGTAGCTTGGCCTAACGGCCGTTTGATCAACATTAGGTAGATGAGATTCGAGGGAGAATGTTGGTAGCATGTACGCGCGTCGCATGGGATCGGAACACATATAATATTTGTTTTTTACATTTTCATAATTTCCCTTTACAGCAAACAAGACCCTTCATCTCTCTTTCTTCTTCTTCACGGTCCCTCTCGTGATAGAACACACAAAAACCCTTCACTCACCGCGGCGGCGCTCTACAATACCCCTACCCACCGTAAACGAAACCCCACAACACCCAAAACGACAACAACGAAAACTATGCTAAGTCGAATTTACCCTTTTTTCGATCTTGTTCTCCGATTTTTTGAGCTTCTAGATTTGAATCCCCCTCTGTTTCTTGTTCGATTCTGCAGGTTTGTGAATGGTGGCCGACGGTGGTGTTAAAGGTGGCTCACAGTGGTGGTTTGCAAGACCGATTAGGGATTCGGAGATCGAAATCTCAATCGGTGCTCTTGTTCTTCTTCTGCACAATCTTTCCGATCCTGCTCTTCCAGTTTCTTCGACTGTTCTTGTTCTGGACTTGCTGTTATTCTTTGTTCTGTCAACAATCCCTCTTGGTATTGTCGTTCTCTTCCTCGCAGTCCCATCCCCCCCCCCCCCCACCCCCCACCCCCCTTGTATTCGACTTTTTTATGTATTTATAAGCTTTTGCCTTAGGGTTTTAGATTTGTTCGTTGTTACAATTAGATAGCATAAAAATTTAGGAGTTATAAAGAATTAGGGATTACATTTGTGATGTAATTGATTCAATTTCTTAGATAATTGATTTTCTTTGCTGTCACTTTTCAGATTTGGATTGTATTGAGATTGAATGTAATTGATTTTCTGGATTTTGCAATTGATTGAATATTCTAGATTTAGTTGGAGATTGGATTTGATTTAGTTTAATTCGCACACTGATTGATACACAAGTGTAATTCCTGGTTCAATCTGCACAGTTGTTGTTTGTGCTTTTTCTTTGGGCCAGCGCAAATATTCAGAAAATTGGTCCTTTACTGTAACAAAAAACTTTTATGTCCAACAACAACTTTCAAGCTTTTTTTTTAAATACAAACCAGGCCCAATATTAGGCCCCTTTTATAAAACATTTTTTTTTCAAGAAAAACTCTTAATATTTAATAAAATACTTATTAATAGAATTTAATAATAATTAAATCTCCTAATAATTTATAAAGAAAGATTTTTTTATAATAGAATAAGTTTGAGTATTAATAATTTTTTCCAAAATAATACAACAGTAAAACATTAGATGGGCTAATTACTTAATGGGCCGGCGGTTTCTTATGAGCTCCTTATTGCAATTTCCCACTTTCTTTACTAAAAGAGTAACACTTAAATGGGCCTTTAATTAAAATTTCACACCCCCTTTCTTTACTAACAACAACTTAAATTTAAGTGGACTTAATTTAATTTCAACCTCTGTTTTACTAATAACAACTATTTAATAGTTATTATTCTGAAATAGTTTTCCATTTTTGAATCGCATGGGCCATTGGCCAACATGCTACGCGAATGGATTCACGGATAAACGAGACTTTCTGATTTAGAAAGCCCCACTCTCCTGAATTTAAAATATACTCCTAGACGACTTAAATTTAAGAATGGACCATCAGATATTGTTGTACCATCCTTAAATTAAATATTTCTTCTATTTAAATCTTGAAAAATAAAATTATCGAGGTAGGACAAATTCGAGGTAGGACAACTGCCCCTATTCAATTATCTTCCAATCGAATAGCGTGAGAAAATGCGAGTCTTGCGCATTCTGATTAGGAGTTTATTGGATACTTGGAATACCCCGAAAATTTTCTGACAAACATAAGGTTACACTGATATAGAATACCCTTACGAGTCTCAAGGAAGTAGGAAAAGCTGATGATGTATCGCTTACTAGGGTTTGATGATGAGGCAGATAATTTTGAGCTTAAGAGCATAATATTGTATGTCTTGGTTTGGTTTTGATTATTCACCCATTTAGAGGATGAATAAAACAAAAATTGATGATGCATGAATGCTTGGAGACTGAGGCCATGGTCTGTGTTGCAGAATAAAGAAACACATTGCAGCATGAAGTATTAGGAAATGGGTCAGGTTCGCAAATCGCTGCGTGAAGTCTGAGGCGATAAGCTAGATTTTATTTTCGAGAATTGCTGCATGAAGTCTGAGGCGATTGTCTGTGTTGCAGAATAAAGAAACACATTGTTGCATGAAGTCTTAGGCAATGGGTTAGGTTTGCAAATCGCTGCGTGAAGTCTGAGGTGATAAGCTAGGTTTTGGTTTTTGAGCATCGTTGTATGAAGTTTGAGGGAATGATCTGTGTCATGGAATAAGGGAACACATTGTTACATGAAGTCTTAGGAAATGGGTTAGGTTCGCAAATCGCTGCATGAAGTCTGAGGCGATAGGATAGATATTTTTTTTCGAGCATCGCTGCATGAAGTCTGAGGCGATGGTCTGGGTTACAGAATAAAGAAGCACATTTCTGCCCGAGGTCTTAGGCAATGGTCTATATTACGTTGTGAGGAACCGCACTGCTGTACGATATCTTAGGCAGTAGGCTGGATGAGGAGAGTAAATTGACGCTTAGAGGCAATGTACCGATTTTTGAGAATACATTGAGGCTTAGAGGAAATGTACCAAGTTTGGAGAGTACATTGAGGCTTAGAGGCAATGTATCAAGCTAGGAGAATACATTGAGGCTTAGAGGCAATGTACCGAGTTTGGAGAATACATTGAGGCTTAGAGGCAATGTACCTAGTTTGGGGAATACATTGAGGCTTAGAGGCAATGTACCGAGTTTAGAGAATACATTGAGGCTTAGAGGAAATGTACCGAGCTAGGAGAATACATTGAGGCTTAGAGGAAATGTACCGAGTTTCGTTCATTATTGCATTGAGACTTAGGTAATAGACTACTTTGTAAGGAACTCATCACTGCATGGAAACTTAGGTGATGGGCTGAACGTGTCACGTCATGGAGACTTAGGTGATGGGTTGAATCGCAGGAGAAGTGTTTTGTTGACTGACCCTTAGATGATTGAATCAAGGGTAAGATGGTTTATTTGTTGTATGATGTAGGCGTATGCTTCCTGATGTTGTGATGGAACCCTGAGTGTGTGTATTGAATGTTTGTATATGTATGATGTTTGACATTGATATGGAACCCTGAGTATATGCGTATTATATGCTAAAATGTATAGTGTATGCATGCTTTGGATATGCAAAATGTATGTATGAGATGTGTGTAAAATGCAAGTATGCCTTTAAATGTTATGAGGATTTTTTTTGCCATTCTCTCCTTTAAACCATTGGTTTTGAGTTACCAATCCATGGCGTTGTATATTGTATTGTCGTAGCATTGTTGAATTTGATTTGAATGCGGTGAAAAGGGTGCTAGTAAGCTTTTGAACATTGACTTTATGTATTGTAAGCGCGGGCGTAGGCGTAGACGTATGTATTGGCATATGTGTAGATTTTTATGTTGTAAGTGTAAGCATAGGCGTGGACGTATGTGCGGATGTTGACTTTGTGTTGCAGGCATAGACGTAGGGGTAGATATGTATAGATTTTGTATTGTGAGTGCCAGCATAGGCGTAAACGTAGGAGTGAACATGTGTATGGAGGTAGACGTGGATTTTCTTTTGATGTTTTTCTAACCCAAAATGTTTTTCGATGTTTTATCAAAAGCTTTTATTTGTTAAAAGGGTGCTAGTAAGCTTTTGAACATTGACTTTATGTATTGTAAGCGCGAGCGTAGGCGTAGACGTATGTATTGGCATATGTGTAGATTTTTATGTTGTAAGTGTAAGCATAGGCGTGGACGTATGTGCGGATGTTGACTTTGTGTTGCAGGCATAGACGTAGGGGTAGATATGTATAGATTTTGTATTGTGAGTGCCAGCATAGGCGTAAACGTAGGAGTGAACATGTGTATGGAGGTAGACGTGGATTTTCTTTTGATGTTTTTCTAACCCAAAATGTTTTTCGATGTTTTATCAAAAGCTTTTATTTGTTAATTCCCCGAAATGTTTTAAAGACAATATTCACAAGTAATAATCGTAGTATTTTGTATACAAGTCAGAGAAAAGAAAAACGTAATTTGAAAGATGCAAAGAAAGCAAATGTTTTGTTGATATGCCTCTGAATAGGCGAGAGTGTAAGATGCAATTCCTAGAAAGAGGTAATTACAAAAAAAATTAAAACTATAAATGGAAATGAAAAATGATAATTGTTGCTATTGTTCCCCAATATTCTTTTAATGGCTCTTATATCCTTTTTTTCTTAGTCGTATGTGATACGGTGGGAGAACTGGCTTGGGTTTTGCATTTGTTTTCGCAAATGTTTCGGTTGAGCAAGAGTCGCCACCAACTTTTTATTTTATCCTAAGGAAAGATTAAAAAGCACAGCAAAAACCTTTGAGATGTTTTCTTGGGTTCGGGGAGTAGATTATAGAAAGGGAAGGTATTAGCACCCTTTCTATCCATGGTTATCCATGGGCTCTTAGTTACTTGCTTAGATCACTTGCCTTGCATTTTCAATTGTTTGAAATGGTGCTTTGTGTGTGGGTTTGAAAATGTTTTGAAAAGAGGCCATTGTGGTGGCAACCTTTGTAATGACTCGTGTTTGAGTATATACAAAGGTGTGTATCTTTTCGAAAAGATGTTTCAAATGTTTTTGAAAGTTTGTTTTGAAAGTGTTTGTGGAGTGTGGTTTTGAAAAGTAGGCAAGTGTTTTTGCAAGTTTGATCAAGTAACTAAGAGTTGTCTACCCCTAAATTTACTCAAAGGTTTTTCTCATGTTTTAACCCTTTTAACAATTTTGTTCCACCATTGTATTTGGTGGACAATCTTGTGTTAGGATGTTAACGGGACAGGCGCGGGTCATCGTTTAGACCATGATTGCAATAGTGCCAAGTGTCTTTGGCTATTTTTTTCTTTAAGGGACTTGATCATTTTTAGGCAACTTTCGAAAGCGTCATCGAGGGACTATGATCATTTGATATTGTTTTGTTTTGCCAAAAACACTCAACATGCAACATGGCCCGTTTATTGAAGGCAACAAGTGGAGTAACCCTAGGGGTGCAAGTGTGATTGGTGTTGTCCATTTTCATGCTTTTTTGTCTTTGAATTAGGTCAAACTATTTGTTATTTGATTTTTTGCATACAAACCCTAAGTCTATCATGGCATATTTAGAAAGCTTTAAAATGCGGAATTTAAAGTCCTAAATTATTACAACATAATTATGGGATGGGGGGTACAAATGTTCAAATGGGGATATTTAGCAAGAAATTTAAATCTAAGCTATTACAATCCAAATTGAATATACAAGCATTAGAATTGTACAATAATTAAATAAATACAAATAAAAAATGTAAAATGTATTATGCACAAAAATGTTTTTATGTGTATGTAAAAAAGTATTTTTCATGTGACATATAAAAAATAACAAAAGTTAATTTTGGATATTTTTACATTTTAGGGAAAAACCCTAATTTTCTAAGTAAAAAGTATTTATTATTTATTATATACAATATTCATTAATTATATACAAAAATAAATAAAAGAGAAGCATATTTGTAAAAAGGTAACTTTTGAGGTCAAATATTAATGAAAATAAAAATGTATTATTTTTATATTTATCCTAAATATTTAATAAAAGATAGATAAGTATTTATATTATTTACTAAATATACTAAATATGTACAAAAATAAAAAAAATGTTAATTATTTACAAAAAAAGTATATCTTTTAGAAAATGTTTCCAAAATGTAAATTAAAAAAATAATAACTAAAAAATATATTTTGTATTATTATTTTTAATGTTTTAAACAAATAGTATTATATTTATTTATATATGTAACTAAATGAAACAAATAAATATCAAATAAAATGCAAAAAATGTGAGAAAAATATTTTTAGTGTTTTTTCATGCTTAAATAAAAATATGAAATCAGAATCAAAAAGAAAAAATCAAAAATGACAAATATATCACATAATGGGCCAGGGGGGTGTATGTGGAAAATAGTGGTGCAAACAGAAAAAAAAACCCAGGCCCAGCCCAAAGGTGGTTGTCTTCAACCTCCAGCAACATTCAAACACAGAAAATGCGCGTTTTTGTCCATCCCTGCTATCTCTTGATTCCTTGAGTTTTAACAAAAACTCACAACATAAACATTATAGAGCATCATGTCACGATTCTAAACATATAAAGAAGTTGTTCTAACTCTCAGAAATGAGAGAGAATTTTTTCTCCCCCAATTTTTAACCTAAGTTTTTTTCAATGTTCATGTCCAAAATTTGTGCAGCACACACAATATAAATGAAAAGTAAGGGTATGGGTAGTTTCAGGGCCATTAGTAGGACATACTTTCTTCACAAACTTAAGCCTAACTATGCCTGGATAGAGAGATAGAAGTCCCAACTTTTACCTGTTCAGCTTGAATCGTGTACAACAATGGAGGTACTTTCAATGGATTTTGAGGACTTGTACAGCTTGCTTGAAGTTCAGGGATGCTCCTCCAACCTCTAGCTTGCTTTAAAACTGACTGAATCGAGCTATGGAAGTCCACCTGTAAAGTTGAAAACTGAATATGGCAAGTGATGTTAGGGATGTTACAGTTTGTGTTCAATGCTTGGGATAGCTTCAGTGGGTGATATGGAACATGTTTGAACTCTTTTTGGCCAAAGTGCACGAGTGGAAAGGTTTATAGAAGTCAAGTTGCAGAAGGGACTCTGTTTTTTGCAGTAGGATGGTGTTTTGGTGTATGAGGAGGTATGAGGGATGGAAGGGTCGTGCCTTAGGTCAATTATGATGTATCAAATATGTTCACAAAGTTTGCTTGAGTTGGTTCTTGCAGCAATGTGTGTTGTGATACAAAATGCAAGTTTTCTTCTTATCTAAGCAAGAGTTGTCAAGTTAGACCATAGGCTCATACAGGCCCCTCAAGTATGCTGCACCAATCATCCTTGATCAGTGGAATTGGTTCATGAACTTGTGCCCAAAAGATCTGGCTTGTACCTCTTTGATTTGTGTTTTGACATAAAGTGTACCTTTTCCAAAATGGCAAAAATGCTTTATCCATTTAAAGGTTAATCTTTCATGTAATGACCAAATGCACAAAATAACATCTTGGCACAGTGGTTTAGCATTGAATTATTGAGTGTGAATGGGATTATAGGCCTGTAATCTAGCTTGAACCATACTGAGTTTGAAAATGCAAAGTTATGAACATGTAATTTGGCCATGAACAAAGTGACTTTTGCCCATATTGATAAATTCGATTCTCCCTAACCACAAGGGTGTTTGAGAAGTTCTTGGACAATTTGGAAAGCTTGGAATGTGTACTACAATCCATATTTGTAATGCAAGTTGAAAATCCAAGTGGAAGCATGTGAAAAGTGGCCATGAAGTTGGGCAAAAATCCTGCCTAAAATAGGTCAAAAATTTTCTAAGTTAAGAAAGTTTTGCACCCCTATTCCAAAAATCATAACTTGAGCTACAAGCTTCTTTTGAGGAAACTTTGTGAATCAAAGTTGTAGATTTTGAAATGGACTATAACTTTCATGTTTTGAGTTTTGTTTGAATCCAAATACATCTTAATGAAAAAATGGGGCAAAGTTGGGAAAAAATTAGGAAATTTCATAACTTAGAAAATTTCTAAGTTATGAAATTTCTTCATTTCAAACCCTAATTTGTAATTTTTGGTTTCTTGATGAACAAGTTTCATAATTTGACATGTCTTGATGAAAAATGAATCTTGGCACTTGATTTTGACCAAAAAGTCAATGTTTGACTTTTTAGTATACAGTCAAATTTTGATTAGTTGACTGGAAAATTCATCTGTCAATCTTGTGCATTTGGGATCTTTTGAATTTGTTGAACATGTCAAGACAATTCCATTGGGTCCTTGAGTCCATATGTGAGCTAGAATTGCCATTGGTTAGGTCAAACAGTCAAAAATTGCCTTTGTGCAGTCAAAACCCTAAAAATGACCATTTTGCCCTTTTGGTGATCTGACCAAATTCCTTGTGGGATTGTGATCCAAACTTGACCAAATGATTCATATGAGTTCATAATGTTGATGTGGGTCAAAAATCATGAAGTTTGACTGTCAATTGGCCACAGTTGACTTTTTTTTCAATACAGCTGATTTCTAGGCCAACTGTCCAATTGACTGGGCAAAGATTGGAATCAAGGCTTGAAACTTGGTATGGATAAACTTGTGAGTCCAACATGAAGCATGAAAGTCACCTTGGGCTTTTTAGGTCAAAACATCTTTGTGCAAACTCAAACCCTAATTTGGGTCAACAGTGCAAGGAGAAGTCCTGAGCAGAGCAAACCCTAACTTGATCTTGAGCTCCAAGGGTCTTTGGATGAGAAAATGTTGATGAAATGAGAGGGCAAATTTTGGGGTACAGCAGTTGCCCCTGTTCAATCTTCTTGCACCTGAAGAGTTAGATTGGCAAGTTTGCCTTTCGCGTCTCGAGGGTAAAAGGAGATTGGACACTAGAGTGCCCTTAAATTTGCACTCGTCAGAATAATGGATGCGGGAATGGGCTTAGAGATGCCATTTGGAGATGGGCTTAAAGATGCCATCTGAAAGGGTGACAGAATCTTGTCGGGGATGGGCTTAAAGATGCCATCTGGAATGTTTGTTAAACTGCGATGTGATAGGTCAGAAGAATGAGGATCAAAATGGTATCCGTGTCTGGAATGCATTTGAACTGCATCTAAAGACTGAGTTTGTATGAGCAGAAGAATGGCCTCCGTGTCTGGGGCGTATCTGAGTTGTAACTGTGCTTGAAGAATGAATATCAGAATGACTGCCGTGTCTGGAGTGTATCTGTATTGTATCTGGGTATCAGAGAAACATCTGTATGAAGCAACTGCGCGCTGGGGACAAATTCTAAATGAGTAACATAATGGAACCCGTTTCTGGAGCGTATCTGGACTGTATCTGAAGTTGAAAGTTGTATGAGTAGCAGAATGACTTTCGTGTCTGGAGTGTATCTGAAATTGTAACCGGGATTGAGATCCGTATGAGTAATAGAATGACTTCTGTGTTTGAAGTGTATCTGAAACTGTAACTGGGATCTAAATAAATGACAGAATGACTTCCGTGGCGAACGCACTGGGGAGAATCAAACTGTTGTTGTAAGGGTCAGAATGGTATCCGTGTTTGGAATGCATTGAACCTTGAGTTGGATAAATGAATCTGAATGAGATATAGAATGGATGCCGTGTCTGGAGCGTATCTAGTCTGTATCTGATTGTTGTAGTCTGAATGAGTAGTAGAATAACCGTCGTGTCTGGGGTGTATCTGTACTGTATCTGACTTGAAATTCTGAATGAGTAATAGAATGACCGCCGTGTCTGGGGTGTATCCATACTGTATCTGAATAATTGTTAATGATAGCCTTTTAATCTCATCCTGAAAAGGGTGAAATGTTAGCTAAAACACAAAGTTATGTTGCATGATATGTATGATGCAATATATGTGATATGAATGTAAATGAATGTGCATGTAAGCTGAAGAACTGTCTTGCTGAGGATAGATGAATCCTGGAGATAAAGAATCTTGACCGCTGCCAGGGAAAGTGAATCCTTGACTGCTGCAGGGGAATACAAGAATTTTGATTGCTGAGGATGAAACATCCTTGTTGACTACTGCTGGAGAAATAGGAGCTTGGGTTGTATACCAATCTTCTGGGGATTCTTGTCTTGAGGAGATCTTCACTGGAGAACATCCGATTATCTTGCGAGGCACTGAGAATGAGCCTTCACTCTGCTTGGGGAATACAAGATCTTCAATTGTTGAGGGATCTTAGGACCACTGTGGGGAATTGGAATTCCTTGGTGACCTGCAGGGTAAGAAAATTTCTGATGATCTCTACTGGGGAGTTCAGAATCTGATAGACTCATGCTGGAGAGGTATGATCTGAGAATCTTCAGCTTGATGGGAAGTATCTCTGTGGGGAGAAAGACTGTTAGTCTGGTACCGCTGGGGGTTGATGGTTGGAAATTCTAGTTCCGCTGGGGATTGGATTTTCATATTTTAAAGGCTCCACTAGGGATTCTGAATTTTAATTCCGAGGGGAATTGAGTTCTAGAAGGCTCTCTGGCTGGGGAAATCAGTGTTGGGAAAGCTTTCTCTGCTGAGGATCCTGAAGTCTAACTCTGTTTGAGGAATTAAGTTCTGGATCGAGGAATTTGGATTTCAAAATCTGCTGGCGATTTCTTCTGAAAGGGCATCGAGATATCTACCTGTACCTTCGGCCTATCAGTAATCATCTTTCTTGATTCATAAGGAAATGATTACATTCAAATGCATATGCCTATTTAACAAAACATTGGACGTTTCTCAAATAAAAAATAAATGCAAAAGAAAAGAGGAAAGGAAGACAACGCAAATTTCTGTATTTGGAAAAGTATTTGTATTAACTTTCTGTGAGTATATTTGTACAAAGGAGACAGTCATCCTAGTAAGAGGATGTTGTCGTAAAAATTGAAAAATTTATACAAAAGAAAGATGGCTATGTGAAACAATTCCATGGGATTCCATTCTGCTATAGCCTTCACAACTCTGAATATCTGTCCATTCGATGCTTCGTCTACCGATGACTGGATTGATTAGAAGCTTGGAGCTGGTTGATGAAGAAATTGTCCTTAAAGTGATCCGACGAGACATAGTCATACGCTTTAATTCCCTAACTTTTGCCTGAATCGCCCTTTCGGGTTTTCGATCCACCAGGAAACCCCTTTTTTCCCAAGCCGCCCTTTCGGGTTTTCAACTTGCCAGGTGTACAGATTTTTTGTTTTATCCCTAATTTTTGCCTGAACCGCCCTTTCGGGTTTTCGATCCACCGGGATGCCCATTTTTGCCCAAGCCGCCCTTTCGGGTTTTCGACTTGTCGGGTTATTTTATGCGTAGTATCTTTTGACTATGTCTGCATTCGCATGGTGCGGCAAATCATCGCCGTCCATGGTGGTCAGAATCGTTGCACCACCAGAAAATATGCTCTTGATCACAAATGGTCCTTCGTATGTAGGAGTCCATTTGCCCCTGGGATCACTTTGCGGCAGGATAATCCGCTTGATTACGAGATCTCTGACTTGATATACTTGACGTCTGACCTTCTTGTTGAAAGCCTTGATCATCCGTTTTTGATACGTTTGACCATGGCAGACAGAAGCGAGTCGCTTCTCGTCGATCAAATTGAGTTGATCAAGTCGGGTCTGAATCCAATCGTCTTCACTCAAACCAGAGTCCTTCATAATCCTTAGAGAAGGAATTTGAACTTCCATGGGCAGGACAGCTTCCATGCCATAGACCAAAGAAAATGGGGTTGCCCCGGTTGAAGTACGTGCTGTGGTACGGTATCCATGCAGAGCAAACGACAACATCTCATGCCAGTCCTTGTAAGTGACTGTCATTTTCTGAATGATCTTCTTAATGTTTTTGTTCGCAGCTTCAACAGCACCGTTCATCTTCGACCGATAGGGAGATGAATTGTGATGATAAATCTTGAACTGCTCGCATAATGCGGTGATCATAGTATTATTCAGATTTGTACCGTTGTCTGTGATGATCCTATCTGGAACACCATACCGGCATATGAGGTTTTGCTTGATGAAGCGGGCAACCACATTTTTAGTAACAGAGGCGAAGGAAGCTGCCTCGACCCATTTGGTGAAGTAGTCGATGGCAACCAGGATGAAGCGGTGTTCGTTGGATGCCGTGGGCTTGATCTCTCCAATCATGTCAATTCCCCACATTGCAAATGGCTAAGGAGTTGTCAGCACGTTAAGAGGAACCGGTGGAATATGAATCTTGTCAGCGTATACTTGACATTTGTGGCAAGTACGGGAATGCTGATGGCAATCTGCTTCCATGGTAGACCAGTAATAGCCCGCCCTTAGGATTTTCTTAGCCATAGTATGCCCGCTCAAATGGGTACCAAATGTATCGCTGTGCATCTTGGTCATGATTAACTCTGCTTCAGCTTTGTCTACACATCGGAGTAAAACACAATCATGGTTGCGCTTATAGAGGATTCCATTACTCAGGAAGAACTTGGAAGCAAATTTCCTTAGGAACTTCTTGTCATTTACGGAAGCTCCTTCGGGATATTCTCTGGTCTGGAGATACCTTTTGATTTCGTGAAACCAGGGTTGTTCCACTACTTCTTCGGTATTAATCTCATGACAATGTGCAGGTTCATCCATTCGCTCGATGGTGATTAGGGGAGCCTCGTTATCCCAGTTGAGTTTAAACATGGAAGACATTGTTGCCAGAGCATCTGCTAGCTGATTCTCTTCTCGCGGAAAATGCTTGAAGGTAATTTGCTCGAAAAGAGGCAACAATGTTAGGACATGTTCTTTGTATGGGATAAGATTAGGATGTTTGGTATCCCACTCTCCTTTGATTTGACTGATAACCAAAGCCGAGTCCCCAAATACGATCAAAGATTTGATCCCCAAGTCTATAGCAGCCTTGAGACCAAAGACGTAAGCCTCATATTCAGCCATGTTGTTTGTGCAGCTGAAGCAAAGTCGAGCCGTGAAAGGCGTGTGACAACCTTCCAGGGAAATGAGTACCGCACCGATACTGTTTCCAAGTGCATTTGAAGCACCATCAAAGTACAGGGTCCATCGGGATCCCTTTTCAGGTCCGTCATACAGTCTGTTACCTTCAATGTTGTCCAAATTCATGATGTCCTCGTCTGGGAAGTCAAATCTCATGGACTGATAATCTTCGATAGCTTGATGAGCTAAATGATCAGCTAGTACACTCCCTTTTATAGCTTTTTGAGTGGTGTACTGGATGTCATACTCAGTTAGGATCATTTGCCATCTAGCTATTCTTCCAAATAAAGAAGGCTTCTCGAAGATATACTTGATAGGATCCATTTTGGAAATCAACAATATGGTATGAGTCAGCATATACTGCCTTAGTCGGCGAGCAACCCATACCAAAGCGCAGCAAGTTTTCTAGAGCAGTGAGTAGCGAGTCTCACAGTCGGTAAACTTTTTGCTAAGGTAATAAATAGCATGCTCTTTTCGACCAGACTCGTCATGCTGGCCCAAAACACACCCCATTGAATTATCCAAGACGGTCAGATACATGATCAATGGTCTTCCTTCGACGGGTGGCATCAGAATAGGAGGTTCTAGCAAATACTCCTTGATCTTATCAAAAGCAGCTTGGCAATCGTCGTTCCATTCGACTACCTGATCTTTCTTTAATAATTTGAAAATGGGCTCACAGGTAGAAGTTAGATGAGAGATGAATCTGGCAATATAGTTTAAGCGCCCCAAGAACCCTCTAACCTCCTTTTCAGTACGGGGAGCAGGCATCTCTTGTATTGCTTTCACTTTTGCTGGATCGACTTCAATGCCTTTGTTGCTGACAATAAACCCTAGAAGTTTACCAGACCTAACTCCAAAAGTACACTTACTTGGATTCAGCCTGAGTTTGTACTCTTTCAACCTGGTAAATAGCTTTTCTAGATGTTCAAGGTGTTCCTCCTCTGTTTGTGACCGCGCTATCATATTGTCTACGTAAACTTCGATCTCATGATGTATCATATCATGAAATAAAGCTACCATGGCGCGTTGATAAGTTGCCCCTGCATTCTTTAGCCCGAACGGCATCACCTTGTAACAGAAAGTACCCCATTGTGTAACAAAGGTTGTTTTCTCCATGTCCTCGGGGGCCATTTTAATTTGGTTGTAGCCCGAGAATCCATCCATGAAGGAAAACACTTTGTGCTGAGCCGTGTTGTCAATCAAAATGTCAATGTGTGGTAGCGGAAAATCATCTTTGGGGCTGGCCCTATTCAAATCTCGGTAGTCCACACACATTCTGACCTTGCCATCTTTTTTAGGAACTGGCACGATGTTAGCAACCCATTGTGGATAGGATGTAACAGCCAGAAAACCAGCGTTGAATTGCTTCATCACTTCTGCTTTAATCTTCTCAGACATGTCGGGCCTCATTCGGCGGACTTTTTGCTTGACCGGTGGACAATCCTCTCTGGTAGGGAGACGGTGAACCACGATGTCTGTGTCTAAAACCGGCATAAGACCAGGCGAAGATTTCAACATATTCATTTAACAGCTGTATCAGGCGCTCCTTGACACTTGGTTTCAGATTGGCACCCACTTGTACTTCCTTCCGGTCTTCCTCTGTTCCTAAGTTGACAGTTTCCAACAACTCTTCGTGAGGTAAGATGGCCCTTTCTTCTTGCTGTAAAAGTCTGGCTAGCTCTCCTGGTACTTCCCAACCTTCGTCATCTTCATACTCAGCCTGATTGACCAGATCTTCAGAGTTATTAAAGGACATAGCAGAATAGTCACCCATAGAATCCAGAGTGGATGGGTACCTGCATTTGTGAGTGTGGGTGTGTGTAAGGGATAACCATCCTTAAACAAAAAAATGCAAAAGGAAAGAAAATGAACATAGCAGTTTATCAATGAAAAACGTCCAATGAATCATTAAACATGGCATATGGATATGAAGATAATCAAAACCCTTACAAATGGACCTACATGCCCCGGGCAAGGCATGAGGTGAAAAAGTAGTGTACGGATTGTTCAAAAGTAATTATTACAGACCACAGGAAATGTTTGACAGATAATTACTGATTAATAAAAGTAATGGGGACGAAGTCCTTTGCCTCCCAGTTGCGTAGTCCCCCTTCGATGGTTGGGTAGATCCAATCTTCAATGTTGGCCTCTTCGTCTTCACCTTCCAAAGCATTGATCCCATAAGGAGAGATCTTGATGGGTGCTCTTTCAACCTTTGAGCGGCGCATAGCTTTCTGCCCCGCAGCAGTGAATCCTAAACCAAACTTGTCTGTTTTGTGAGGAATATCCGGAAACTGCCCCCATGTTGAGCTCCTTCCTTCCTTCATTGCGGCCTTCGCGTCTTTTAGAGATGCCATCCTGGCCATCTGCTTTGGTACCTCAGTTACCACTTTTGCTACTTCCACCTCAGGAGAGACTTCCTCGAAGTGCTGGAATGGTGTCTCAATGAATTCACCCTCTACCTCTACATACCGAAAGGAGTTCAGGTGGCTGATCATATATTCCTCTTCACCGTGGATGGTTATGATCTTTCCTTTGACAGGGTACTTCAACATTTGATGTAGGAAAAAGGTGACTGCCCCGGCATTGTGTATCCATGGTCTCCCCAATAAGCAAGAGTATGACGGACGGATGTCCATCACATAGAAAGTTGAGGGGAACACCTCTGTGCCAACCTTAATGGGAATGTCTACCTCCCCATGTACCATTCTCTTCGACCCGTCAAATTCCCTTACAATGATGTTACTTGGCCTTAACTCCAAGCCTTCGCAATCCAATCGGTCGAGGGCCTTCTTAGGCAGTACGTTCAAAGAAGATCCAGTGTCGACCAGAACATGGGCCAGAGTAGTTCCTTGGCATTCTACTGACACATGTAAAGCTTCGTTGTGCTTTCTTCCTTTTGAGGTTAGGTCAGCATCAGAGAAACCTAAACCGTTGTCTGCTGTAAGACTGGCTACACAGTCTTGGAATTGGTCGGCAGAGGTTTCCTGGGGTACATGGGCTGTCTTCAGGAACTTTATCAATGCTTTGGCGTGCGCCTCTGAACAAAGTAGCAATGCTAACATGGAGATTTTCGAGGGGGTTCGCCCCAGTTGCTCTACCATATCATAATCACTCTTTTTAATTATCTTCAAGATCTCCTCCATCTCTTTCTTAGAGGTTTCCGGGATGACCAAAGGTTGAGCCCTCGTCCTGACGAGCTCATCTTGGGTCCCTTTTCCCTTATCAGCAGAAGTAGGAGGGATAACAACAGGAATAACAACATCTTCAATCAACGGAGTTCTAGCGGAAAGTTTTATCGGTGTAGGAATAACTTTGGCAGAAGATGAGGGTCCAAAGATCGCTTTTGGGGGGGAAATCTCTGGAGAAAATATTCTCTCACTTTGGGTGATCTTGCTTGTGTCGACAATGTTTCCATTGCTGGCATCTTCTTCATCAGAGCTTCCTTCGGTTACTTCAACTTGTTTGATACCATGGTAGTAGATTTCTCCACCGTAATTCTATGGTATTGATTTTTCAGAACTGTAGGGGACAGGCCCTGGCATAGTTATTTTCAGAGGAACAGACGTTGTAGCAGATGTAATCTTAACAGGCTTTTTGACGGCCTTGGAAAGATTGGCGTGAATGGTGATTATTGAAACATCTTCAGTAGGGGTTGGAATAGCAGGAACTTTTTCAAACAGAATTTGTTGACTGTCCATCAGGCCTTGGATGCCTTCCTTCAGTAATGGACAGTCAATTGGCAGAGAGTAACAACAGTAGCAGTCTTCTTTGCATCCCGGGAAAATCCCGGCCCTTAACAGATTTAACTTGATGGTTAACAGCGGAGTTATTAGGTAATTGACATCAGAAACATACAAATCTTCCTCGATAGCATGGACATTTCGACCATGCTTCGGCATCGGAGCTGATATCAAGTTTGGCTTCTCCGGAGCATCGAACTCCACCTCTTTTGCATCTACCAAGTCTTGAATTTTATTTTTTAGCGCCCAACAATTGTTTTGTCATGTCCGACGCTATCAGAATGGTAGGCGCGTTTGGCATTGGCATTGTAAGCTGGTGAGGTTGTATTCACATTTTTCGGCGCTTCTTTGATATTTGTGAGATTCAGCTTCAACAGATGCGGAAGAACTTGCGCGGGCGTCATATTAATGCGGGTGAACTGCCGTGGTGGCCGTTCTCCCCACTGCTGTTTAGGTCTGGACTGGTTATTGCAAGGCTGATCATTTGATGGATTTTGGATCATCACGGCCCCCACAGTCGGCCCGCACTCACTTCTTCCTGCTCCTCTTTGAGAATACACAACAGCCGTTTCCTTCTTCACCGGAAATGATTTCTTAGCAGTTGTAAATGCAGAGGCATCCTTCTGAATCTTCCCATTCTTGATACCGGCTTCTACCCGCTCGCCAGTCAGAATTAATTCAGTAAACCCCGAGGAAGAGCTACCGATCAGATGGTTAAAGAATGGACCAGACAGGGTCCCCAGGAACATATCAACAAGTTCTCTATCAGAAAGAGGTGGCTGCACTCTTCCAGCCAGATCGCGCCACTTCTGGGCATATTCCTTGAATCCTTCACCTGAGGCCATTCCCATACTCTGTAGTTGAGTACGGGTTGGCGCCAAGTCAGAGTTATACTGATATTGGCGATAAAAAGCAGCTGCCAGATCCTCCCAACTATGTATCTCTGCCCTTTCAAGCTTGTAAAACCAGTCTAGCTGAGTGCCAGATAGGCTATCTTGAAAGAAGTGCACCCAAAGATTTTTGTCGGAAGTGTGAGGTTGGATTCTTCGGACATACGGCCTTAGGTGCATTTTTGGGCAAGACAGCCCGTCATATCTTGCAAAAATTGGCACTTTGAACTTCGGGGGGATCACAATTCCAGCAATTAATCCCAAATCTTCGAAATCTAAGCCGGGAACTCTCTGCAGCTCCATAGCTGCCAACCTGTCTTCCAAGCTTTTGTACTTATCATCGGCCGGCGGGTATTGTTGCTCTGAGTAGTCTTCGTCTTCTTCAGCCTCTTCTTCTTCAGCTTCGGATTCAGACGGTACCGCAGCCCCTTTTCCTTTACTGGTTCCCTCTTCAGACGTAGGGGGAAATTCAAGAACTCTTCTGGCTTCACCCTCAAACCTTCTTCCTAGGGTAGCCACCCCGACTCTTTTCTTCTTCTTTTTCACTTGCTCTTTGTTCCCAAGCAGGGCTTTTAGATCCTCCTGACCCTTTGCCAAGGTCATCAGGAGGTGTTGAAACTGTGAGTTTTGAGACTGCAAATCCTTGACCGTCTGTTCGAGATCCATCTTACTGAAATAAACAGCAGAAAGATAAGGAAACCTGCTTATGCGCATGATGAATGATATGCTTATTTATGCAATGCATTCAAGGGTTTAGAAAATTCAAAATTGTTGCAAACAAAAAGAACGCACGTCATATTAATAAGAAGAAATTTGTCAATACATAAATGCCCCATGGGCCAAATATTACAAAAACTTCTCAAGGTAAAAAGACGTTGTGCATCCTCTTTGGTGCGATGTAGGTGTTGAGGGTCTCTTCCTCATGGAGTTGGCGGGTAAGCTCCAAAACCTTCTTCTCACTGGCGTAGAAGCTGGCTTCAAAAGTGTTTCGTTCCTCCTTGAGTTGGATCCAACTCTTCTGCATCTCCTCCCATGATGTTGGCATGTCAGGATATAGGATGGTGTAGGGAACCTCTCCTTCCTTAACGGGCTCTTTAATCACAGGGAGAACATGAGGATAAGGCATCATTAGACTCTGGGCTCGGGTTCGTACCCACTTGAGATAAGGCTCAAGAGGGATGGAGTTCTTGTGCCCCAGTGTCTTGATGTCTACCTTGTTAGGCATCCTCCAAGCTCTGATGAATCTTTGGCGAAGTCCTTGCGCATCGTTGTCGAAGTCAAAAACTAGGTCAGGAACCAACATGTCATGAGGGCCATCCCTCCGTGCATATCCAAATTGTCTCAAAGCTAGACAAGGGTTGTAGGTAATGCCTCCTCTAATGCCAAGCAATGGAACATTAGGGAATTCTCCACAACGATCGACGATGATGACATTTTCTCTGGACCGAGAACACCAATGCACATTAGAGTGTGTGAGGGTCATCAACCGTTGTGACCACCTTAAGCCTTGGTCATTCTTCAAAATAGATTGTGGAAGGTGCGAAATAAACCACCTTGCAAGGAGAGGAGTACAGCACATGAGAACACCCCTCTTTCTCATTGTTCGTGTGTAAAATAAGTGAAGGATGTCCCCAAGCAATATTGGTATGGGATTCCTGGATAGGAAGATCTTGACGGTGTTGACATCTACAAGCTGGTCAGGATTTGGGAACAGGACCAACCCATAAATGAGGAGTGCCACAATTTCTTCAAAGGCTTGTAGATCCAATGAATTCCAACACTCTTGTACCTTCTCAAACAAGAATTTTGCCAAGAAGCCTTTGACGCCGCTTCTAGTTTCCCAATGCCCCTTGATGTCAGATGGTTGCAAGTGTAGTGCTTGAGCAACATCTTCAGGCTTTGGTTCTTTTTCCGTACCGTTGTAGGGTAGTTGATTAAGAATAGGAATTCTCATAAGTTGAGAAAATTCCTCCAAAGTGGGCACCAATTGGTAGTCGGGGAATGTGAAACAGTGGTGAAGGGGGTCAAAGAACTTGAACAACGTCTTTACCATGTCTTCTTCAATACTGGTGTTGACTAGGCTGAGCAGTCTACCATGTCTTTCACTGAAGGGAGAGCTTTCCGGAATTCTGAATGTGAGCTCCTTGAGTTGAGAAGGGATTCTCACAAGGTTGACTTGGATAGTTTTCCTGCGAAGAATTTCCATGACCTACAAAACAAGAACAGAGATGAAGATCTAAACCCTTGAAATGGTTAGTGAATGCATATGATGCTTTATGATGTTCATGATGCATGCACAAACATATGTACAAGAAATTCACACAAAACCCTAGTTTCAGGCTTGCATGAGGTTTCATAGGTAAGTACCATCTTGAGTGTAGTTGGCTTAAAACCTGTCCTATAAATAGTAACCGGGTTCTAAGGAGCTCAATATCATTGGATTGTTTTCCATATTCATTGTTTTGGTTTAGCCACTTAACTAGCGACCAAAATATTCCAAGAAAACAATCCTCAATGAGTGTAGTATCGAGTATCTACCAACTTCGGACTGCACCAAAGCCGGTCATCTCACTACCCCTAATAAAAGGCCAAGATGGTCAAGTAAGGTTCTAGGTCATTAGTGCTTAGTGACATCACTCAGCGGCCCCGTACTCTCCTTGATTGAATTCAAGGGTTACCGGTACTCACAAATATGTCGCACTAATATAGCTATTGCTTCAACCGTGTCGGTATACCCCGCACAGTTTCCACAATGTATTGCTATCTATGAATGTTTCCCCAAATCCGGGTGTAGGATTATAAGCCCAAACAAAAGAACCAAGATATAAAGCAATCAAAGCAAACAATTTAGTCATGCAAGAGGGTGATCTAAGCCCTAAGGTTACTCCACTTTAATATTATCCCCAGCAGAGTCGCCAGTTCTGTGATACGGTGGGAGAACTGACTTGGGTTTTGCGTTTGTTTTCGCAAATTTTTCGGTTGAGCAAGAGTCGCCACCGAATTTTTATTTTATCCTAAGGAAAGGTTAAAAAGCACAGCAAAAACCTTTGAGATGTTTTCTTGGGTTCAGGGAGTAGATTATAGAAAGGGAAGGTATTAGCACCCTTTCTATCCATGGTTATCCATGGGCTCTTAATTACTTGCTTAGATCACTTGCCTTGCATTTTCAATTGTTTGAAATGGTGCTTTGTGTGTGGGTTTGAAAATGTTTTGAAAAGAGGCCATTGTGGTGGCAACCTTTGTAATGACTCGTGTTTGAGTATATACAAAGGTGTGTATCTTTTCGAAAAGATGTTTCAAATGTTTTTGAAAGTTTGTTTTGAAAGTGTTTGTGGAGTGTGGTTTTGAAAAGTAGGCAAGTGTTTTTGCAAGTTTGATCAAGTAACTAAGAGTTGTCTACCCCTAAATTTACTCAAAGGTTTTTCTCATGTTTTAACCCTTTTAACAATTTTGTTCCACCATTGTATTTGGTGGATAATCTTGCGTTAGGATGTTAACAGGACAGGCGCGGGTCATCGTTTAGACCATGATTGCAATAGTGCCAAGTGTCTTTGGCCATTTTTTCTTTAAGGGACTTGATCATTTTTAGGCAACTTTCGAAAGCGTCATCGAGGGACTATGATCATTTGATATTGTTTTGTTTTGCCAAAAACACTCAACATGCAACATGGCCCATTTATTGAAGGCAACAAGTGGAGTAACCCTAGGGGTGCAGGTGTGATTGGTGTTGTCCATTTTCATGCTTTTTTGTCTTTGAATTAGGTCAAACTATTTGTTATTTGATTTTTTACATACAAACCCTAAGTCTATCATGGCATATTTAGAAAGCTTTAAATGCGGAATTTAAAGTCCTAAATTATTACAACATAATTATGGGATGGGGGTACAAATCTTCAAATGGGGATATTTAGCAAGAAATTTAAATCTAAGCTATTACAATCCAAATTGAATATACAAGCATTAGAATTGTACAATAATTGAATAAATACAAATAAAAAATGTAAAATGTATTATGCACAAAAATGTTTTTATGTGTATGTAAAAAAGTATTTTTCATGTGACATATAAAAAATAATAAAAGTTAATTTTGGATATTTTTACATTTTAGGGCAAAACCCTAATTTTCTAAGTAAAAAGTATTTATTATTTATTATATACAATATTCATTAATTATATACAAAAATAAATAAAAGAGAAGCATATTTGTAAAAAGGTAATTTTTGAGGTCAAATATTAATAAAAATAAAAATATATTATTTTTATATTTATCCTAAATATTTAATAAAAGATAGATAAGTATTTATATTGTTTACTAAATATACTAAATATGTACAAAAATAAAAAATGTTAATAATTTACAAAAAAAGTATATTTTTTAGAAAATGTTTCCAAAAGGTAAATAAAAAATAATAATAACTAAGAAATATATTTTGTATTATTATTTTTAATGTTTTAAACAAATAGTATTATATTTATTTATATATGTAACTAAATGAAACAAATAAATATCAAATAAAATGCAAAAAATGTGAGAAAAATATTTTTAGTGTTTTTTCATGCTTAAATAAAAATATGAAATCAGAATCAAAAAGAAAAAATCAAAAATGACAAATATATCACATAATGGGCCAGGGGGTGTATGTGGAAAATAGTGGTGCAAACAGAAAAAAAGACCCAGGCCCAGCCCAAAGGTGGTTGTCTTCAACCTCAGCAACATTCAAACACAGAAAACGCGCGTTTTTGTCCATCCCTACTATCTCTTGATTCCTTGACTTTTAACAAAAACTCACAACATAAACATTATAGAGCATCATGTCACGATTCTAAACATATAAAGAAGTTGTTCTAACTCTCAGAAATGAGAGAGAATTTCTTCTCCCCCAATTTTTAACCTAAGTTTTTTTCAATGTTCATGTCCAAAATTCGTGCAGCACACACAATATAAATGAAAAGTAAGGATATGGGTAGTTTCAGGGCCATGAGTAGGACATACTTTCTTCACAAACTTAAGCCTAACTATGCCTGGATAGAGAGATAGAAGTCCCAACTTTTACCTGTTCAGCTTGAATCGTGTACAACAATGGAGGTACTTTCAATGGATTTTGAGGACTTGTACAGCTTGCTTGAAGTTCAGGGATGCTTCTCCAACCTCTAGCTTGCTTTGAAACTGACTGAATCGAGCTATGGAAGTCCACCTGTAAAGTTGAAAACTGAAAATGGCAAGTGATGTTAGGGATGTTATAGTTTGTGTTCAATGCTTGGGATAGCTTCAGTGGGTGATATGGAACATGTTTGAACTCTTTTTGGCCAAAGTGCACGAGTGGAAAGGTTTATAGAAGTCAAGTTGCAGAAGGGACTCTGTTTTTTGCAATTGGATGGTGTTTTGGTGTTTGAGGAGGTATGAGGGATGGAAGGGTCGTGCCTTAGGTCAGTTATGATGTATCAAATATGTTCACAAAGTTTGCTTCAGTTGGTTCTTGCAGCAATGTGTGTTGTGATACAAAATGCAAGTTTTCTTCTTATCTAAGCAAGAGTTGTCAAGTTAGACCATAGGCTCATACTGGCCCCTCAAGTATGCTGCACCAATCACCCTTGATCAGTGGAATTGGTTCATGAACTTGTGCCCAAAAGATCTGGCTTGTACCTCTTTGATTTGTGTTTTGACATAAAGTGTACCTTTTCCAAAATGGCAAAAATGCTTTATCCATTTAAAGGTTAATCTTTCATGTAATGACCAAATGCACAAAATAACATCTTGGCACAGTGGTTTAGCATTGAATTACTGAGTGTGAATGGGATTAGAGGCCTGTAATCTAGCTTGAACCATGCTGAGTTTGAAAATGCAAAGTTATGAACATGTAATTTGGCCATGAACAAAGTGACTTTTGCCCATATTGACAAATTCGATTCTCCCTAACCACAAGGGTGTTTGGGAAGTTCTTGGACAATTTGGAAAGCTTGGAATGTGTACTACAATCCATCTTTTTAATGCAAGTTGAAATTCCAAGTGGAAGCATGTGAAAAGTGGCCATGAAGTTGGGCAAAAATCCTGCCTAAAATAGGTCAACAAATTTCTAAGTTAAGAATGTTTTGTACCCCTATTCCAAAAATCATAACTTGAGCTACAAGCTTCTTTTGAGGAAACTTTGTGAATAAAAGTTGTAGATTTTGCAATGGACTATAATTTCATGTTTTGAATTTTGTTTGAATCCAAATACATCTTGATGAAAAAATGGGGCAAAGTTGGGAACAAATTAGGAAATTTCATAACTTAGAAAATTTCTAAGTTATGAAATTTCTTCATTTCAAACCCTAATTTGTAATTTTTGGTTTCTTGATGAACAAGTTTAATAATTTGACATGTCTTGATGAAAAATGAATCTTGGCACTTGATTTTGACCAAAAAGTCAAAGTTTGACTTTTTAGTATACAGTCAAATTTTAATCAGTTGACTGGAAAATTCATCTGTCAATCTTGTGCATTTGGGATATTTTGAGTTTGTTGAACATGTCAAGACAATGCCATTGGGTCCTTGAGTCCATATGTGATCTTGAATTGCCATTGGTTAGGTCAAACAGTCAAAAATTGCCTTTGTGCCGTCAAAACCCTAAAAATGACCATTTTGCCCTTTTGGTGATCTGACCAAATTCCTTGTGGGATTGTGATCCAAACTTGACCAAATGATTCATATGAGTTCATAATGTTGATGTGGGTCAAAAATCATGAAGTTTGACTTTCAATTGGCCACAATTGACTTTTTTTTCAATACAGCTGATTTCTAGGCCAACTGTCCAATTGACTGGGCAAAGATTGGAATCAAGGCTTGAAACTTGGTATGGATAAACTTGTGAGTCCAACATGAAGCATGAAAGTCACCTTGGGCCTTTTAGGTCAAAACATCTTTGTGCAAACTCAAACCCTAATTTGGGTCAACAGTGCAAGGAGAAGTCCTGAGCAGAGCAAACCCTAACTTGATCTTGAGCTCCAAGGGTCTTGGGATGAGAAAATGTTGATGAAATGAGAGGGCAAATTTTGGGGTACAACATCGTATAATTTAGATATATCTCTCCCTTCGTGGTTCGTAGTCGCAGTTTTAGATCGCAGTCTTTTTGTTCTTTATTTCTTTTTGAGTGATCCCTAACTTTTTCCTGGATTTCCCTTTCGGGACGCTCCTTTTTTCCTAAGTCGCCTGTTTGAGGTTCGAGCTTAGCAAGCTTCTTATACATAGTATTTTTGTTACTGCGTCTGAATTTTCTGGATGCGGAAGTTCTTCCCCGTCCATTATTGTGAGGATAAGACCACCACCGGAGAATGCTATTTTGACTACGTATAGACCTTCGTAGTTGGGGGTCCATTTACCACGTGAGTTGAGGCAAGGTAGCAGAATCTTCTTGAGTACTAGACCATGTCGTGGTTCATCTTGTGCAGTACACCGTTACTCTGAAAGAATTCCGAGGATAATTTCCGTAGAGTTCGTTTGTCGATGCTAGAAGCATTTTCTAGATGTTCTTGTTTTTCCAGGTACTTCTTGATGTCATAAAACCAAGGCTTGTTTTCTGGTCTTTCTTTGATAGCAAGACAATATGCGGGCTCTTGATTTTAATGTGTTGTTCATGGTTTGACCAAGTTACTTTGAACATAGCTGATATAGTTGCCAGAGCGTCTGCTATTTGATTTTCTTTTTGTGGGATGTGACTGAAAGTGATCTTTGTGAATTCCGCAGCCAGTTTTCAAAACATGATCCAGATATGGAATCAATTTTGGATGTTTAGTATCCCATTCGATGTTGACTTGGTATATGGCTTGTGAGCATTCTCTGAAGGAGTCAAAACTACCCCTATATCATTCCCCAGTGCATTTGAACCCCCGTCGAACGTGATTATCCGACATGCCCCTGGCTCGGGTCCTTTGTCAAGTCCTGGTATTTCGTAGTTTCTTATTTTTACAGCAATGTATGGATCTAACCTTGGTCTATTTCTATAGGAATGAGCAGATATATGCCATAATTTGATCAGCTTCTTTGTGGCTCTGTTCTAACATGGCCCCTTAGCTTGATTTCTTCCTTTGTACCTAGATTAATGGTCTTAATAGCCTCTATATACGGTTGTATGTTGCCAGCCTTTTGCTCTATTTCCCTCGCCATTTTCTCAGAGAGTTCAAGATCTTCATCATTTTCCTCTTTGGCTCGGTCGATGGGAGCATCAAAATTATATCGGGTCGCAGTAGTAACATTATCGATAGTTTTGGGCATGAATTTGCACGCTTATCATGTTTTGGCGCAGATTTTAGTACATGAATATTTGAAAATGCATACGCAGAGAAACTATTGCCATTTTTAAATTTAAGATATAAATGCAAGAGAAAGAAAGGGATCTTAATTGAAAACAAAATATAACTTTTATTAATTTCCAAGATTGTCTGAAACAAAATGGGGGGACCCTTACAAGAAACCCCTATGCCCCGGGCTTGACATTGGTTCTTTCAAAACAAGAAAAATTACTTAGGAAAGAAAAAGATCTTGGGAATCTCCACGGTAGTCCATATTTTGAGTTCTTCTTTTGGGGCGCATTCTCGGATGAATTCAATTGCCCCTTTGGTGTTGGCTTTGTTGGATATCTTCGCCACATGTCTGCCATGCTCTATAAAGGTCTCTTGGGTCGGAGGAAAATGTGCTTCACCCTTCAGAGTAGCTTTATATTTTTCTTCAGGGTATGGTCCGAATTGGACTATCCCCTGATCCACTAGCTTTTGTAGTGTTCTCTAGAAGGCTTCATTATGCTCTAATAGGAACCTACATTCCCATAGATATTCCTTCAACAAGCTTATTGGGGCTTTTGCTTGTCTGGTTGCCCTGTAGTCGACGACTGCTTCAATTGCATTTATTGTCGGTCCACCATGTGGAGGCACAACGTTTGATTTGATATTAGGTTTCTCAAAAGTGATGTCTTGAGATTCTAACAAGTCTTGGAGCTTATGCTTGAATGCCCAACATTATTCTATGGTATGCCCCGGAGAGTTAGCATGGTATTCGCACATGGCATCGGCATTGTACCTTTACGGGAGTGGCCCGACTGGAGGAGCTAGAGGCTTGATTTCCACCAAGGATGCCTTAACCAAGTGTTGTAATAATTGGCTAGGTGGCATGGGGAGTGGATCAAAATTTCTGGGTGGCCTTTTAAATCTATCTTGGTGTTGTCCTTGTGGGATCACTAATGGTTGTGGTACCCTTGCTTGTGAGGCTACAACATTAATTTCTCCCTCTTGTCTTTTTAGGGAGTCTGAAGCTGGCCTTTTTGGATTGTGGGTCCTGCTTCTGGATCTTTTCTTAGTCGGCGACCGCTTGATGCACCAATCGTTTGACCTACTTCTTGGAAAGCTACCCTGGGAATCTGGTCTTGTTTGTTAATGAAGTTATTTAGGGCTAGGAGAACTTGACTCAGATCTCCTTTAATCGAACTCAAGTCACCTTTGACTTGGTCTAGACCTTCCTTGAATGCAGCCTGGTTTCCCTCGATTTGTTCAAGGATTCTTTATTGGTAGGCCCTTGTTTGATATAGAGGCCAATGAGGTGGTGATCTTCTTCTACCCATTGATTAACTAGAGAGATTTTTTTGAAAAATTGAGATGAGTTTTGGTATGATATGTAGGTGTTTATGAATGCATACATGTGAACAGATGTGTATGAACATGAAATAGTTTCTTGTTTTAAATGTCTTATTCATCTGGGTACATGCTTGCTTATTATTTTACTTGGTGACTATCTTTAAAATAGATACGCAAACGAGATGTGGAAACAAAATGCCTTTATTGAAGGTAACATGATTCAGATATTGAAAAATATTACAATCTTAAACCAAAACTTTATTTGCGTGAAATCAATCAAATGGAAATAAGTCTTCTAGGTGCACCTACAGGTATCTGCTCTTGAAACCATCCAACTTTGCTTGACAAAGCTTGAGAAAGTCTTTAGCACATTATTTCACTTTTGTGGCTTTGATTTCAGACATGTTTGGCATTTTGACGCGGACAAGTTGTTTCCTTCGGTATCCATCTTTAAAGACAGTCACTGAGATCTTGATTGTAGGTTTAAGGTTTTAGGTTTGGGGAAAATAGGGTTTTAAATTTTATTAGGGGAAAAAGGGTTTTAATTTATTTTATAGGAGAACTCGCTACAATTTTTGATCGTATGCATACGTATCCTCTTATGAGGAATCAGAGTCCCAATTCGTAGTTCGTATGAGGTTGGTGTTTTTTAGGAGTCGCAAACGTACTTTGAATCACCTTGCATTTTTACCGAGAGTAGTGATTGCGAAGATTTTGACTAAATGCGCGGTAAGTCAAAATCTGTTTGAAACCCTTTTGCAAAAAACAGTTGATTAGATTAATTGATTGCGAAAAATAGTTTGTTGTTTGTTGAATGGTTTTTAACAATGTTAATTGTGAAATGTCTTAATTAATGCATAATATAAAAATATTTAATGCAATGTATAGAAAATAATATATTCATGACATTTTAACTAAAAATAAATTGGATGATAATATAAAAATTAAGCAAAAATATTAATTATTATAAAAGAAATAAATAATAATAATAATAACAATAAGAATATAAAAAAATAGATTAAAAATATAATATAAAAGAAATAATAATAATAATAATAATAATAATAATAATAATAATAATAATAATAATAATAATAATAATAATAATAATAATAATAATAATAAGAAAATAGAATTAAAAAAATAATAGAATTATAGAAAAACATAAAATATAATTAATTAGGCAGGGGGTGTAGTTTTAGTTATGAAGTGAAGCTAGGGGTGCTGTTAGCAGTCGTGTTAGGCCCAAAAACAGTTCAGGACAAGGGGGTGTATTTTTCTTCATGTTTTAGTAATTTGCAGTAAAGGGGGTGTGAAAAGCATTGGGCCTAAGCCCAAAACGCTTAAGGGAAGAAGGTCGGCCTGATCAGGTGGGGCGAGGGAGTAGGGTCAATCGTAGTAGCTTGGCCTAACGGCCATTTGATCAACATTAGGTAGATGAGATTCGAGGGAGCATGTAAGTAGCATGTACGCGCGTCGCATGGGATCGGAATAGATATAATGTTTATTTTTTACATTTTCATAATTTCCCTTTACAACAAACAAGACCCTTCATCTCTCTTTCTTCTTCCTCGCGGTCCCTCTCGCGATAGAACATACAAAAACCCTTCAACCCCAACCCTCCACTCACCGCGGTGGCGCTCTGCAATACCCCTACCCACCGTAAACGAAACCCCATAACACCCAAAATGACAACAACAAAAAAACTATGCTAAGTCGAATTTACCCTTTTTTCGATCTTGTTCTCCGATTTTTTGGGCTTATGGATTTGAATCACCCACTATTTCTTGTTCGATTCTGCAGGTTTGTGAATGGTGGCCAACGGTTGTGTTGAAGGTGGTTCACGGTGGTGGTTAGGAAGGCCGATTAGGGTTTCGGAGATCGAAACCCCAATCGGTGCTCTTGTTCTTCTTCTGCACAATCTTTCTGATCCTGCTCTTCCAGTTTCCTTGCGTGTTCTTGTTCTGGCCTTGCCGTTCTTCTTCATTCTGTCAATAATACCTCTTGGTATTGTCGTTCTTTTCCTTGCAGTCCCCCCACCCCTTGTATTCGAATGTTTTGTGTATTTATAAGATTTTGCCTTAGGGTTTTGGATTTGTTCGTTGTTACAATTAGATAGCATAAATTTAGGAGTTAGAAAGAATTAGGGATTACATTTGTGATGTAATTGATTTAATTTCTGAGATAATTGATTTTCTTTACTGTCACTTTTCAGATTTGGATTGTATTGAGATTGAATGTAATTGATTTTCTGGATTTTTCAATTGATTGAATATTCTAGATTTAGTTGGAGATTGGATTTGATTTAGTTTAATTTGCAGTGATTGATACACAAGCGTAATTCCTGGTTCAATCTTCACAGTTTTTGTTTGTGCTTTTTTTTGGGCCAGCGCAAATATTTAGAAAACTAGGCCTTTACTGTAACAAAAATATTTTATGTCCAACAACAACTTTCAAGCATTTTTTTTAAATACGAACGGGGCCCAATATTAGGCCCCTTTTATAAAACAGATTTTTTGCATGAAAAACTCTTAATATTTAATAAAATACGTAATAACAGAATTTAATAATAATTAAATCTCCTAATAATTTATAAAGAAAGATTTTTTTTATAATAGAATATGTTTGAGTATTAATAATTTTTTCCAAAATAATACAACAGTGAAACATTAGATGAGCTAATTACTTAATGGGTTTGCGGTTTCTTATGAGCTCCTTATTGCAATTTCCCCCTTTCTTTACTAAAAGAGTAACACTTAAATGGGTCTTTAATTAAAATTCCACACCCCCTTTCTTTACTAACAACAAATTAAATTTAAGTGGACTTAATTTAATTTCAACCTCTGTTTTACTAATAACAACTATTTAATAGTTATTATTCTGAAATAATTTTCCATTTTTTAATCGCATGGGCCATTGGCCAACATGCTACGCGAATGGGTTCACGGATACACGAGTCTTTCTAATTTAGAAAGCACCACTCTCCTAAATTTAAAATACACCCCCTGGACGACTTAAATTTAAGAATGGACCATCAGATATTGTTGTACTATCCTTAAGTTAAATATTTCTTCTATTTAAATCTTGAAAAATAAAATTGTCGAGGTAGGACAAATTTGGGGTACGGCACATGACATAAGGCATTCATTCTCTTTTCTTCGATCAAATTTAAATGGTGAAACTTATTCTTGACCCATTCAGCCTCTGACAACTTGGTTTCCATTACACACACAAAGAGGGAATCTAAACCTCGACAGGGAGCACTACTTCCATACCATAAACAAGAGAGAACGGGGTTATGCCTATTGAATTGTGGATGGATGTACGATACCCATGTAAAGCAAAAGGGAGAATTTTGTGCCAATCTTTATACATAACAACCATCTTCTGAATGACTTTCTTAATGTTCTTATTAGCCGCTTCAACAGCCCCGTTCATTTTAGGCCTATAAGGAGAAGAGTTTTGATGCGGAATATTAAAATCTTCACACAACTGCTTCATCATCTTGTTATTCAAATTTGAGTCGTTATCAGTTATAATTTTGCTTGGCACACCATACCGGCATATAATATGATTCTTAATAAATCAGACTACCACTTGCTTCATCACATTAACATAAGATGTTGCTTCTATCCATTTGGTGAAGTTGTCAATAGCCACTAAAATGAAATGATGCTCATTCAAAGCTTTAGGCTCTATCATTCCAATCATGTCAATGCCCCACATACATAATGGCCATAGAATAAATAACATTGAGAAGAGTTGGAGGCACGTGGATCTTGTCAACATAAACCTGGCACCTATGGCATCTCTTTGCAAATTTGTAACTGTCAGATTTCATTGTTAGCCAATAATAACCTGACTTAATTGTCTTCTTTGCCATTATATTTCCATTGACATGGGTACCAAAGGAACCTTCATGAATCTCACGCATTAACATGTCTGCTTCGTGTCTATACATTCATCTAAGCAAGACCATGTCGTAATTTCTTTTGTATAACATATCTTCATTAAGGAAGAAACGGCCTGCCAACCTTCTCAAAGTATTCCTATTTTTGTTTGATGCCCCAAATGGGTACTCTTGAGTTTGAAGGAAGTGCTTGATATCAAAATACCAAGGTTTATCATCTGACGTCACTTCTGTCGTAAACACGTGAGCTGGCCTGTCAAGACACGTGATTATAATTTGAAGCACTTCATTTGGAAAATTCACCTTGTAAATGAAGGACAAAGTGGCTAAAGCATCTTCCATTTGATTCTATTCTCGGGGAATGTGATGAAACTCAACCTTGTTGAAGAAAGGTAACAACCTCCTCACATAATCTTTGTAGGGAATCAAGCCAGGATGACGAGTCTCCATTCTCCTTTAATCTGATTTATAACAAAAGTTGAATCTCCATACACATCAAGAATCTTAATTCTTAGATCCATAATTTCTTCAAGTCCCATAATACATACTTCATACTCCGACATGTTATTAGTACAATCGAACATCAACCTTGCAGTGAAAGGGATGTGGGAGCCATGAGAAGTGATGATCACAACATCAATTCATTTACCATAAGCATTAACAGCTCCATCAAACACTAGACCCCAACGGGACTCGGAATTTGGACCTTCCTCCGGCAAAGGTCCATCATAATTTTTAACTTTCAAATACATCACATCCTCATCAGGAAAATCAAACTTGACGGTCTGATAATCATCAACTGGTTGGTGGGACAGGTACTCTGCCAATACACTACTTTTAATAGCCTTCTGAGTATGGTATTCAATATCATACTCAGACAATAGCATCTTCCAGCGGGAAATTCTTCCAGTAAGAGCATGCTTTTCAAAAATGTGCTTAATTGGGTCTATTTTGGATATCAACCATGTAGTATGATTCAACATATATTGTTGCAGACGCTTAGCTACCCAAGCCAAAGTGTAGCATATCTTCTCAAGCAGTGAATATCATGACTCACTTTCAGTGAACTTCTTGCTTAATTAATAGATGGCATATTCCTTTCTACCTGTTTCATCTTGTTGGCCCAAGATACAACCCATGGAACTATCCAACACCGTCAAATACATTATCAATGATCTTCCTTCAACATAAGGGATCAAGATAAGAGGTTCTATCAGATACTCCTTGATACTATCAAAATCCTTCTGGAAATCCTCTATCCATACACAACCTTGATCTTTCTTCAAAAGCTAGAAGATCGACTCACAAGTGGCAGTCATGTGAGAAATAAATTTGGAGATGTAATTCAAACATCCAAGGAAACCCCTAACTTGATTTTCAGTTTTTGGCGCATAATCACTTGAATTTTCCTAACTTTATCGGCATCCACTTTAATACCTCTTTGGCTAACAATGAAACTTAATAATTTTCCAGAACAGACACCAAAGGTGCATTTATTTGGATTCAGACGGAGACAATACTTCCTCAAACGCTGAAACAACTTTAACAAGTCTTTTATATGACTCTCTTTATCCTGGGACTTAGCAATCATATCATCCATATATACCTCTATTTCTTTATGCATCATATCATGGAATAAGGTTGTCATAGACCTCTGATACGTTGCACCAGCGTTCTTCAACTCAAAGGGCATCACTCTGTAATAGGATATTTCCCAGAGTGTGATAAGGGTTGTCTTTTCCATGTACTTTGAAGACATATTAATATGATTATATCTAGAAAATCCGTCCATGAAGGAGAATACATTGAATTTTGTTGTATTATCTACCAACATATCAATACGTGGTAGAGGAAAATAATCCTTTGGACTAGCCTTATTTAGGTCTCTGTAATCAACGCACATGCGGACTTTTCCGTCTTTCTTTGGAAAAGGAACAATATTGGTGATCCATTAAGGATAGATAGATGACACAAGGAAATCGACTTCAATCTGCTTCAAAACTTCCTCTTTGATCTTAACTACCATATCAGGGTGAGTCATTCTTAACTTCTGCTTGATAGGCGTGCATTCAGGTTTTAACGGCAAACGATGTTCCACAGATCAGTATCCAAACCAGGCATGTCTTGATATGACCAAGTAAAGACATCCACATACTCTTTCAATAATTTAGTCAGCTTACCCTTCACCTCTGGATGAAGCAGTGCCTCAATCTTAACCTTCTTCAGAACCCAAATTAATCGTCTCCAACGACTCTTTGTATGGTTGAATGGCTTCTTCCTCATGCTCGAGCAACCGAGAGACCTTTTATGGGATTTCAATCAATTCCTCTTCCTCAGCTTCATACACATGATATTCAAAGTTGGGAGAGGGAATAGGGTCATTTTTTTCAACGGGTTTAATTAATCTGCACATGTGATTATGCTTGATTTTAGAAACAAGTAAGTGTAACAAGTGATTATGCAGATTTTATTTCCAATTATTATATTTTTGAAAGGTTTTTTATTACCATTTTCTAAAAAAGGAAAAACTAAAACATAATTGGATAAAAAAATACTTTTATTAATGATTTTAAAAGTTGAAATAAGCCCGAACAACATCACTTTCACCTTGGGCAGAGTGAAAGAATTTTTATTTTTGAAACGAAAGTAAAACCAAATTACTTCCAAATGTAAACACAAATAGGAACATCAATAGAGATCCAATTCCGAAACCTTCTTCCATGCCTCACAAAATTTTGCATTTCCATCTCTGGTTCATCTTCAAGGATAGCATCGACCCATGGAGAGTTGATGAAGCCTTCGATGTGGAACATGTCTTGGTAAGGATGGAAAGCAGACTTCGGCTTCATAACTTCATTTTGATCTTTCTGGGGAGAGAAACCCAAATTAGTTTCATTCTCTTTTTCAGATAGAGTAATTACCTAACCCTAAACATTGCTAGGACCATTTTGAAGAACCTGTTGCGCATCTTTGGACAAAGAGATTGAAGGTGTGAAGAAAACACAAGAAAGGGGGGTTTGAATTGGGTTTTTCACTCTTTGATAAACTTTCGCTTCTAAGCATTATTTGTTGAACAATGCTTCTGAATATTAGTTCTAAGTAATGCTTCTAATTAAGTTAAGAAAGCATAAACTCTAAAGCATACGTAAGAGTAAAGTCTAAAAATTATTTAGTTGAATAATGCTTCTGAATATTTCTTCTAAGCAATGCTTCTAATTAAGTTGAAAACATAAACTATAAAGCATAAGAAAGAGTCAAGAACACACAATATATCCTGATTCACTTGAGAAATCCCCCAAGCTAATCCAGTCCACCCGCACAGGTGATTTTGCCTTAATCAAGGACTTAATCCTTTATAACCAAACTGATTAGAACGCACAAGCTACACGCGAGTGACTAACAACCAATGACACATTCAGTGATCCAACAGTATACAACATCCATTGACCTAATAGAATCAAATCCCTCAAGATCTCCTATCAGGATTTCCTTGTAATGATATCCATCAGTGATCTCACAAGGCTGGCCTTCACTTAGTCCCCTTTGAGATATGACTACCATTGACCCAATAGAAACCACTACCAGGATTTCATAATGACCTTCAGTCACTATCTTCTTGAACACAGACCTTCACTCAGCCTCTTAAGATATCATCAAACAACTATTTGATTTACATTTTTTTATAATAATAATGCTTCTACACAAGCTGGATGTAAACAAAATTTAAGCGAACATGACATAAGAATGAAGAATTACAGGAAGACTTTTGACATTATTGTTTCTTCTTGGTGATTGATGCTTTTATGCCATCAACACGCACTACTCATCTTTAGTCTTTAAGCTATATATACATATATATATATATATATATATATATATATATATATATATATATATATATATATATATATATATATATATATATATATATATATATATATATATATATATATATATATATAATCGATAGAGGGTAATCTTGGAATCATCACATAGATGATAGCTTGAATTAAGTGGGGAACAAGATAGTATTGTGAGTCTGCGTCCGTCCTTGTAGGTAGTGAAGTGAAACATCTGTTGTACTTTTGTACCTTCTCTAATGGTATTCTCTTGGTTCTTTAAAAACTTCAAGGGCCAGCGGCATGAGTTAGAAGAACAACAACAACGCTCGGGCATTTCAAAACTTCAAGTCTTTGGAGTCTGTAGATCATCCATCATCTTCAGAACTTTAGAACTTGGTTTTGAAAACCTCTTAATTACTTTAGGTCAGAAAAATTTTAAGTCTTTAGAGTCTTAAGAACTGCACCTTCAGAATCTTCAGCACTTGGTCTTGAGAACCCATTATAGAGAATATTTGATCAGAAGAGCTTCAAGTCTTCAGAGTCTTAAGAACTGTGTCTTTAGAGTCTTCAGCACTTGGTCTTTAAGAATCCTTTTAAGAACCTTGGTAATAGAAACACATGTCTTCAGCATCTGAACTTTAGTAGAAACTTTGTCTTCAAATCTTTTAACTTTGTCTTCTTGAAATAAGTTGTCTTTTAGAAGCTAAGTTTTTAGCATCTAGACTTTAGTAGAAACTTTGTCTTCAGATCTTCTAACTTTGTTTCTTTCGAACACATTGTCTTTATAAACTTGAGTCTTTAGCATCTGGACTTAATTTGCACATGAGTCTTCAGATCTTCTGACTGTTTCCTTAGAACACATTTCTTTTAGAAGCTTGAGTCTTTATATTAGATATATCACTTTAGATACTTTTGCATGCCATTGCTACTGTTCAATAGAACGTGTGTAGCTTAGAAGTGGAACATCTTCTCTTTTAATGTTTTGGCCACGCCATACATTAGAAGCAAAACCTGTTTGTCATTTCCTCAAAAGTAAAAAACATTAGTACAACAAAATTGTTCATACAAACATACACTTTTTTTATCATCAAAACTCAGAGATAGACTTGAAGAACCAAATCTTGTTCTTACAATCTCCCCCTTTTTGATGATGACAAAACTATTTATTTTGATGACTCAATTATGTACATAATCATAAAGTGAAATAAGTAAGTTAAGGAATACTTATCCTTCATATGAGAAACTCCCCCTAAGTCAATGACTTGATGAAGATCAAATATCCTAACTCTGAACCATTGAGTAGAACTCCCCCTGGTTCCAATAGATCAGATATTGAGATCTTGAGGGTCTTGACTCTATATGCCAATTGAACGAATTGAGATCTTGAATTCATCAGAGCTTCTTCTTATTTAATCTTCTATCCAGATTTATCAGATAGTCTTCAACTTATGATTTTCTTAGTTCTTTTGGAAAGCATCTGCTTCTTCTTTTGATTCTTATGTTCTAAATATCACATTCTCAAACATTTTACATCTTCTGAACATTATGATACCAAAATCAAGATAACTTTAACTTTTAGAAAGTTCTCAACTTCTAAACAGTATTGGGTCTATCTGATTCTTGAACATGTGTTTACAAAGTGTACATCTTCGATTGTATGAACAATCAGTTCTTAAAAACTTTAACAGAGTTCTTTCATTTTGACCTGTCTTAGAATTCCTAGTGAACTTGTTCAGAGTTCCTCGGTTAATCATCAAACAAACAAACACACGTTAGCGGTAAACGCACATTTTATTATTATGATGTTTTTTGCATTTCTTTTAAGGTAAAATCCATTATATTTCTCCCCCTTTTTTACATCATCAAAAATTTAGAGAACAAGAAATCATAGCAATGCATTTGATATTCTCAGCATCTGGAAAATCACGAAGATTTCCATCTGATCATAGACATTTCTGACCGAAAAATCTTTTGATGACTAAGGTAAAAGAAATTAGAAGGCCTTTAATTGAGTCATAATCTTATCACTTCAGGCTAAGACTAAAACACGTTTGATTCTAATGATATCTTACTTTGGACAAAGATCCATTTTTAGATTCTTTAGAATAAACATAAATCTATCTTCGACTAAGAGCTTTGTAAAAATATCATCCCACGAATGGTATGTATCTATGAGTTTCAAAGATAGGATCCCTTTCTGAACATAGTCTCTAATAAAATGATGTTTGATTTCTATGTGTTTATCCCTAGAGTGTAATATAGGATTCTTACCCAAGTAAATAGTAGCAGTATTGTCACAGAAGATAGGAATGTTACTCTCATAAATCTAATAGTCTTCCAGTTGATTCTTCATCCAGAGCATCTGAGTGTTGCATAGTGCTTCTGAGATATAATTTGCTTCTGCAGTTGAGAGAGCAATTGTTGATTGTCTCTTGCTTAACCATGATATCAAATTCTTGCATAGAAACTGACAATTTCCAAAAGTACTTTTCCTCTCCATTTTGTCTCCAGCGTAATCTACATCATAGAAACCAGAAAGAGTGTATTCTGATGTTTTCCTATACATCAAGCCAAGGTTAGTGGTTCCTTTCAGATACCTTAGAATTGTCTTAACAATAGTTAAATGAGATTCCCTAGGATCATATTAGAATCTAGCACAAAGATGAACACTGAATAAAATATGAGGTCTAGATGCAGTCAGATACAGAAGAGAGTTTATCATACCATGATACAGCTTCTAACAAACCTTCCACTTACCTCTTATTTCTTAAGAATACATGTTAGATGCATTGGAGTCTTTACTACAATGCAGTCTATCATGTTGAATTTCTTTAAAAGTTTCTTGGTGTACTTAATTTGATGAGTGTAAGTAGCCTCTAGTTTTCTATCAATCTAGATTCCCAGAAACAACTTCAGTTCTCCCATCATGCTCATTTCAAACTCAACCTGTATTAACTTAGAGAATTCCTCGTAGAGGGATGGATTAGCATAACCAAAAATAATATCATCAACATAAATTTGAACAATTAAAATATTATTTTTGAAGGTTTTTCATAAAAGTGTAGTGTCAACCTTTCCTCTGGTAAACTTGTTTTCTACAAGAAAATTACTCAACTTCTCATACCAAGCTCTGGAAGCTTGTTTCAGTCCATAAAGATATTTCTTTAGTTTAAAAACAAAGTCTGATTTATCAGATTTTTCAAAGCCAAGAGGTTGTTGACGTACACTTCTTCTGAAATATAACCATTCAGAAATGCACTCTTAACATCCATCTAATAAAGGATGATGTTATGATTTACAAAAAAAGAAACTAATAAACGAATAGCTTCTAACCTGGTGACTAGTTCAAAGCTTTTTGTATAGTCTATCCCTTCTTGTTGACTATAACCTTGTGCAACCAGTCGTTCTTTGTTTTAGACAACTTCACCTTTCTCATTGAGTTTGTTTCTAAACACCCATCTGGTTCTGATGACATGGACATCTTTGGATTTCTGAATAAGATCCCAAACATCACTCTTTGAGAATTTGTTGAGTTCTTCTTCCATAGTCAGAATCCAATCCTTATCTAGAAGGGCTTCCTCAATGGATGTAGGTTTTATTAAAGAAACTAAACCCAGAAGTACTTCATCATAAAGTTTGAGAGTTGACCTTGTTCTGACTAGAGCATCTTTACTTCCAAGAATGAGATCTTTTGGATGGGATAATGTGATTATGATTTTTATTTATTGAGTATGATCAGAAGGAATAGCAACAATATCAGAAGTATGAGCTTTTAATTATTTATATTCTTGAATCTTATCCTTTGGTTCAGCGAACGTTATATATACATCTGCAACCTTTTCACACGGCTTTGACTTTTCATAGTCAAGCTTATCATCGAATCTGACATGGATTGATTCCTCCATGATTTGTGATTTTTTGTTATAAACTTTGAAGCCTTTAGAGCGTTCAGAGTATCCTAACAACAGACAGTTATGCGCCATTATCAATAGTTCCAGAGCCGATGATTGGTGTTTCAGTGGCGCCATCAAGGATATCTCATCTTAATCTTTGGAGTCTGACTCGTCATCTTCTGTCAGCTCACATTCTGATGTTTCTTCATCTGTGCTGGTTCTGGAAATGAGTGCCATGTTTGCATTCTCTTCATCAGAATCTTCATCTTCTGATTCTGAATCATCCCATGTTATCATTAGACCCTTCTTAACTTTGTAAGCCTTCTTAGGCTTCTTGTCTTTATGGAGATTTGAGTAATCATTTTTGTAATGTACAGGCTCGTTGCACTCATAACAAGTAACTTCTTTTCCAAAAGCATTCTTCTGACCAGAAGTACATTCACCTCTTTGTTAGAACATAGTTTGATTCTACAACCCTTAATTAGAGTTTTGATGATAACAAACACAAAGAACAAATATGCACTCTAAATTTGTGTTATTTTGTATGCAAAAGTTCTTACCAAAATAGCATCAGAAGTTAAGCTATAGAAGCTTTCAAGCTGAGGTAATCAGAATCTACGCTGAAGAATGATGATCAGAACCTGCACTGAAGTGAAGAATACTCTGATTCTGAACAAAAGTTTCATATACCATCAGATCCCCACATCTCTGAGTCATCAATGTTCTGAAGAAATTGCAGCATGCAAGATTCTAAGTTCTGAAGCATTACTATTCAATCAAGACAGCATCACATGCAACGGCTTCATTCATACAAGAATCTTCTCAACATGGAAACAACATTGAATGTCCATTATCACGCTTTATGTTGGATAAGATTTCCATGCCTATATAAACAAGCTAAGAGGACAAATCGTTTACGATTTTACACACAACTGCAACATACCTCTAAAACAATGCAAGCCTACATATTCATATCTACGCTCAAAATTGTGTAAAATATCACAGTTGTGATACTGTTTTTGTAAGGAAAAACAACTATACACAAAATTCTCTTTTATCTTGATTAAGCTAGTTTTCCTTGAGATTAACCGGGTTTTGGTTGTACTCAAGAAGACTTTGACAGTTGTCAAAGTAGTGTTGTAATTAATTTTTGATTAGTGATTAAGTCCTCGTTGGAGAGAGGAGAAATCACCTTGACGGGTGGACTGGAGTAGTTTGAGATCAAACGAACCAGGATAAAAATATTGTGTCTATTGCGCTTTTGATTTTAAGTTTCAATTCAACCCCCATTTCTTGTATTTTTCACTTCTTCACTCTTTTGTTCGTTCTTCTTTGTCCTCTGAACTTTCTTTTTTTATGCTTCCATATTTGACTGATTCTTCTGGATATCAATGAAATTTCTTCATCATTTGAATCTTCTTCAGATTCTTTTGAATCTTCCTTAGCTTGATGAGCCTTTGTCTTTCCAGACTTAGACCTTTGAGCCACGAACTTAACGGTTTTCTGGGGTTTATCTTGATCAAGCTCAATCTTATGACTTCTTAAAGATCTAATCATCTCCTTAAGAGAGGTTTTGTTCAGATCCTTTGAAAGTTTCAAAGTAGTTACCATTGGTCTCCATTTTTTAGGCAGACTTTTGATAATCTTGTTAACATGGTCTGCTGTAGAGTAAACTTTTTTCAGAACTTTAAGTCATGCCACAAGAGTATGAAATCTTGAAAACATCGTGTTGTACCCCAAATTTTGCCCTCTCAATTTCTCAAATATTCTCTCACAAAATCTCCATTGATTCAAGACTGCACCAAGATTGATCAGCTCAAGATACCTTCCCAAACACTAATGACTCAAAATTAGGGTTTGAGTTTTTATAAGGACATTTGGACCTTTAATGCTTCATATGATTTTCATAAATCACTTTGAACTCCCAAGATTGTTCATATCAAGTTTCAGACTTTGGATTACATTTTTGCTTAGACAATTGATCAGTTGACCTAAAATTAATTGTATTGGGAAAAAAGTCAATTGTGGTCAATTCACAGTTAAACTTAATAATTTTTTATTCATACGAACATGTTAAACTCATATATTTCAATTGGTCAAGTTTGGATCAGAATTCCTCAAGAAATTTGATCAAATCACAAAAAGGGCAAAATGGTCAAAATTAGGGTTTTGACTGAGAAGGTTCAATTTTTGACTTTTTGACCTAGCACATGACTTGTTGGTTTGAGACGTGATATCAAGAATCCAAATGAATCATTTTAACCTAAGAGCATGGTTCAAAACATTTCTCAAGATTAATTGATTGACAATTGAAATTTGGTCAACTGATGAAAAGTCAATTGTACACTGAAAAGTCAAACTTTGACTTTTGGATCAAAATCAAGTTTCAAAAATCATATTTCATAAAGACATGTCAAAGTATGAATATTTTCCATCAAGAAATCAAAAGTCAAAGATTACTTTGAAAAAGTCAAAGTTCTAAACACTTAGAATTTTTTTCTAAGTGTTAAGAAAAATATGATAATTTCAAAACTTTATGCCAGATTTTCACCATAATGCAAGATGATTCAAGAAAAACTCCCAACATGGAAGTTGTAGATCTCAATGAGATAAGAAACATTGCAGGGTAGAACTTATTCTAGAAATTCTTGGATCTCAATTTATAAATCCATGAAGACATGACCTTGAAACTAAAACACTTAGTAAAATTTTGGGCATTTTAAGTCAGAATTTTGGCAGAACTCCTGGGCCAATTTTCATACGGTTGCAATGGGAGTTTGAAAAAGTTATTCAAAGAGGGATTGTGGATCATGTTACAAGATTTCTAAAAAGTCCAAGAACTCTTTCACTTCATGCTGGAGCAGGGAGAATCAAAGATCAGAAGTTGGACATTCGTTCATAAATTATGAGTCATTTTCATGATGAACATCTTATCCAATTCCAAACAATGCTGCATAATCCCACTTTTTAGGCCCTCTAGTGTGTGTATTTATCCTTAATCAGAAGATTACACAAACTTTTGAGCTATGAACCACTTGATTTAAGCTTTGTCAAATACACCTTGCCATTTAAGGAAGAAAGTTCACACTTCCATTCTGGAAAAGTGACTTTAATCATAAAGTCCACTCTCCTTGAGCTTTGTGTTTCTTCTTTCTGCACAAGCATCCCCTACAAACTCAGAACAGGCGTGTTTAAAGTTTCTAGCCATCCTATCTTGCCTTGAAACCATGTTTGTCTAAGCTTGCTTCAACAATAAGTCAAAATCCACAGCATGTGATTTTTTACTTTTGACTTCACCAAGCTTCCAAACCCTTTGCTTATAAATTAAACCTTCATTTGCAAGATGAAGAGGATGGGACGAGCCCTGAAACTCACTAAAACTCTCTAGAACCAGAAATTGCAATACAAGCATAAAAACTTGTCATTTTTTATTTTTGAATCCAATCTCCAAAACCCCTCGTGCGTTTCTTGGCCAAATCATTGACAGAGTTTCTAATACATATATAGAAGCTATCCCAACATTTGTTTTCAAACTGGAACATCATCTTCAGCAAAGTCCATTTTCCAAAAATAGAGCATTACATCTTGGTTTCTTCAGAACATTCCAGCCATCCACAGCTCAAGCTAAGGTTTGCATTAGCTTCCTGGGAACTTGAGGAAGCTAACCAAATCATCATAGAAACTTGAATCAAGCTCTAATTCAGAACACAATCTTCAGCTGCAAGGTAAGTTCTTCTAATTTTCATCTCATTATTTAGGCATTCTTAGGCTTTCATTTCCAAAGACAAAATATAGATATCATTGCTCTGAAATTATACATATCTATAGATTTTATTCATATGGCCTGAGTAGAGAGAATTTAGGATCAGAACTTCTTGAAAAATTAGGGTTCAGATTAGGGCTAGAAAAATTCATGTTTGTTTCTGATTTATAGTTTTAATGCTTTATAGTTCTGGAACCATGATGAAAATTTCCATAACTTTCACGTTTACATTTTCCATTTTTGGTTGAGAAATGAATACGTTGCAGATGCTCTGGCTAGCGCGAGGAAGAAGATGAAGTTCATCATCAGAACTGATTTTGTAATACATATTTATGGTTTTGTTTATAATATCGGATGTATAGCCACCCCAGTGGTAGAGAGTACGCGCGTAAGGCATTAGTGTTAAGGGTCCTGGGTTCTAGCCCCAAGAGCACCTTTTTGTTTTTATTTCTTAACATTTTATCCCATGTACTTATTAACAACATGCTTGGGCCAGAACTTCTAGGCCTTCTCATTCTTGCTTCCACCATCACCCCCTTCATATATCTGTTAACAATATGCCTGGGCCAGAACTTCTAGGCTGTTTCATTTTTACTCCTAACATTTTACCCCATGAATCTATTAACAACACGCCTGGGACAGAACTTCTAGGTTGTCTCATTTTTGCTTCCAGCATTACCCCTTCCCCCTGTTGACAATACGTATGGGCCAGAACTTCTAGGCTATCTCATTTTCGCTTCTAGCATCACCTTCCTTGTTTACCTGTTAACAACACGCCTGGGCCAGAACTTATGGGCTTTTCTCCTTTACACTTCCTAAACCCCCTGACTTTAATTTTTTTATTTTCTTTCCTTTATTATTTTTAGTATTATTACTATTATTTTTTATTATTAATCCAAAAACACCAAAAAAAAATATTATATTAAACTTTTAAATTATTTAGTTTATTTTTATTTAACTTCTTAAAATAAAAAAAGTACAAAAACATTTTCCTATTTAACTTAATATTAAACTTAGATTTAGTTCATTTTCTTGGTTTAAATTTAAAATTAACTTAGTTTAATTTTATAACTATTTATCTTCTTTTAGAAAATTAGGTTAAAATATTTTTTTTAACAAAATCAAAACAAATTCATTTTGTTTTCATTCATGTCTTATACATTATATACATTTCAATTCTTTTGTATATTATTCAAGTTCAATATGGTTGTAATAGATAATTAGGTTTAATTTCTTGCAATCTCCATTTGTAAATTTGTACACCCCATCCCCAAATGATATAATAGCGTAGGATATTTACTTTCCGAAATTTATCGCTTTCATATAAATGCTAGTAATTTAGGCTTTGTATGGAAAGATAAAATCAATGCTTAGAAAATCATAATCCAAGATAAACCAAGCATGAAATACAAACACTTGCACACTTTGCACCTCTAGGGTCTACTCCACTTTGTTTCCTTAAAAATGGCCATGTTATGCATGTGAGAAGCCTTAGCAAAGAACAATAAAAAATACAAGATCATAGTCCCTCGATGACGCTTCGAATGTTGCCTTATAAATGATCTTAGACCCTTAAGAAATATGTTAAGTCATCTCACAACATTGTATCTTATGACTATACGATGACCCACGCCCGTCCCTTTACATCCAAAAATAAGGTTACTTACCAATCAATGGTGAGATAGCAGTGTCAAAAGAAGAGAGAAATGAACAAAAGACTTTTTAGTAGGTAGAACGTTCTTAGTTGCGTGCTCATAATCCATCTTCAAATCCAAACATCTTTTCAAACATACTAAACACTTCCAAAAACATGAAATATTTTCAAAAATTCCAACACTTTGTATGCATTCTTATAGAGACGGGAATCATTACAAAGTTTGCCTAAACGAATGCGCTTTTCAAAAATACTTTCAAAACCCACCACAAACACATTTTAAACAAAGCAATTTCAAAAGTGATCTAGCAAGGAACTAAGAGCCCGTAGATAACTACGGATGAAAATGGTGCTAACACCTTCCCTTTTCATAACATACCCCCCGAACTCAAGAAAATATCTCAAAGGTATTTCCTGTTCTTTTCACCTTTTCCTTATTGGATAAAAGAAAAGTCGGTGGCGACTCTTGCTATCCATAACAAGTACGATCGAACGCAAAACATACAAGCCATTTCTCCCATTGTATTACACATCGTTTCCATATATTCATCGTCTTTCATCTTAAAGGTTTCATATTTTTGAATTAAAGCCAAAGCCTTTGTTTCCTTTACTTGTGCATTGCCTTCACGCGTCATCTGAAGAGAATCAAAGATAGACTTTGCAGTCTCTCTATTTGTGATCTATCAGAGGTTCTGAACTCGTACTTACTAGTTCCTCTTACTTCTTTAGAGGTTCTCTGTTTACTGATTTTGAGGAGTATAAGTTTCTTCTGAACTCTAATCTCTAATCTGAGAGCTAGAATCAGTCTTCTCTTCAGATGGTCTCTTCTTTCTTCTATTTAGAATCATCTGTCTGACTTCTTAAGAGTAATAATCATAGCACATATATTTTGATCTTTTATTATCAGAACATCCATCTGTTTGTCAAGCTTCCTTTGAACATAAGCTTAATTTTCAGAAGGTCAATATTTCATGAACTTATGAGAAGCTATGTGCTTGAGAGGAGTAACTAACATTTACTAGCGTCTTATGAGTTTTTGATTCCTTGAACAAATTGAAGAATTTGTTCTAATACAATTATCATCAAACTTTGACAATTTTGACTGACAATCTTGTTCTTGCAATGCTAAGATAACTTGTTTAGAGTTAATCTATAAAGGCTTGTCAGAATATCTGCTTTAGAGTGAATGGATATTACCTTTGCATCTTTTAAAGCATTTTCCATTCATGAATTCATATATCAAGAATTCTTTTGATTCTTGATGAATAAAAAAACTTTCTTTCCTAAACGATTTTCAGTTTTCTACGAAACTTTCCAAAGGAAACAATATTCAGAATTTCTACATTAGATCTTCTACTTGCTTTATTGGTTAGGCTTCAGATGTTCTAACTTAAAAATTATTTCTTAGAGATTTGAGTTTCTCTGTTCAATATTTCTGACATTTTTCTACATACTTCATCATGAAGTTCCTATGTATCAAAATCAGAAGACAACAATCTTTCTTCTTTACTTGAAGAAATTCCTAATGATATTTTTATGAGAAAGTCAAGCGTGGACTAATATATTTCTTGAAAACATCTCATACTCACAAAGAATTAATCTTTAGCAAGCAAAATTTCTTGTTTTCTGATGATTTGATCTTTGAGAAAATACATTGTTCATCATTAGAAGAGGTTGGCTCAACCAAGGACACCAAACCCATAAGCATTTCTTCAGGAGGTTTGAAATCTTGTCTGGTTCTGACAAGAGCTTCTTTATCTCCCAGAATCAGTTCTTTAGAAGGAGAGATTATGATTTTGCTTTTCATCTTGACAGGTCAAAAGGAGCAATAGCTGCATCTGAATTGGGAGCTTCTGATGCTACGACTTCTGGTATCTTCTTCTTTGGTTCTGAATAGGTTATATCCAATAAAGAAGATTTTGTTGTTGACATTTTCTATTTTCGAAGAATTAGAGACTTGCTCAAGGTAATTCGTTTGGTTGAAGTTCAATACTCAATCATCATCTTCTGATATGAGATTGTAATTGAAGGTGGATTAACTATCAACCAGAGTATTTCTTCACACAGTATTTGGATCTTTATCTAACATTGTTAGGTGTTTGATATCCATCAGTAACAAAATCGGGCTCTGATACCAATTGAAGGTGTGAAGAAAACACAAGAAAGGGGGGTTTGAATTGGGTTTTTCACTCTTTTATAAACTTTCGCTTCTAAGCATTATTTGTTAAACAATGCTTTTGAATATTACCTCCAAGTAATGCTTCTAATTAAGTTAAGAAAACATAAACTCTAAAGCATACGTAAGAGTAAAGTCTAAGCATTATTTAGTTGAACAATGCTTCTGAATATTGCTTCTAAGCAATGCTTCTAATTAAGTTATGAAAACATAAACTATAAAGCATAAGCAATAGTAAAGAACACGCAATATATCCTAGTTCACTTGAGAAATCCAAAAGCTAATCCAGTTCACCCGCCAAAGTGATTTCACCTTAATCAATGACTTAATCCACTATAAACAAATTGATTACAATGCACAATCTACACGCGAGTGACTAACAACCAATGACTCATTCAATGATCCAACAAGATATAACGTCCATTGACTTGACTCATTCAGTGATCCAATAGGATATAACGTCCATTGACCTAATAGAATCCAATCTCTCAAGATCTCCTATCAGGATTTCCTTAAAATGATATCCATCAGTGATCTCACAAGGTTGACCTTCACTTAGTCCCCTTTAAGATATGACTACCACTGACCCAATAAAAACCACTACCAAGATTTCATAATGACCTTCAGTCACTATCTTCTTGAGCACAGACCTTCACTCGGCCTCTCAAGGTATCATCGAACAACTGTTTGATTTACATTTGTTTACAATAATAATGCTTCTACACAAGTTGGATGTAAACAGAATTTAAGCGTACATGACATAAGAATGAAGAATTACAAGAAGACTTTTGACATTGTTGTTGCTTCTTGGTGATTGATTCTTTTATTCCATCAACACACACTTCTTCTCTTTAGTCTTCAAGCTATATATGTATACCCAATATAAATATAACCGTTGGAGGGTAATCTTGGAATCATCACATAGATGACAGCTTGAATTGAGTGGGGAACAAGATAGTATTGTGAGTTCGCGTCCGTCCTTATAGATGGTGGAGTGAAACATCTGTTGTACTTTTGTACCTTCTCTAATGGTATTCTCTTGATTCTTCAAAAACTTCAGGGGCCAGCGGCATGAGTTAGATGAAGGAGAACAACGCTTGGGATTTTCAAAACTTGCAGTCTTTGGAGTTTGTAGATCATCATCTTCAGAACTTTAGCACTTGGTCTTGAGAACCCGTTGTAGAGAACCTTGGATCAGAAGAGCTTCAAGTATTCAGAGTCTTAAGAACTACATCTTTAGAGTCTTCAGTACTTGGTCTTTAAGAATCCTTTTAAGAACCTTGTTATTAGTAACACAAGTCTTCAGCATCTGGACTTCAGTAGAAACTTTGTCTTCAGATCTTTTAACTTTGCCTTCTTGAAATAAGTTGTCTTTTAGAAGCTAAGTTTTTAGCATATGGACTTCAGTAGAAACTTTGTCTTCAGATCTTCTAACTTTGTTCTATGGAACACACTTACTTTTGAAACCTGAGTCTTTAGCATCTAGACTTAAGTTGAACTTGAGTCTTCGGATCTTCTAAATGTTTCCTTAGAACACATTTCTTTTATAATCTTGAGTCTTTATATTAGAGAGATCACTTTAGAGCCTTCTGAATGTCATTGCTACTATTTAGCAGAACGTGTGTAGCTTAGAAGTGGAACATCTTTTCTTTTAATGTTTTGGCCACGCCATACATTAGAAGCAGAACATGTTTGTTATTTCCTTAAAAGTAACAAACATTAGTACAACAAAATTGCTCATACAAATATACTCTTTTATTATCATCAAAACTCAGAGATAGACTTGCAGAACTAAATCTTGTTCTTACAAAGATAGAGTCTGAATTTTTCTTTACACCATCAATAGATAGAGCTATGAACGGAGTTCCAATAGTAGCTTCATCTGATTCAACATAGCTAAAGGAAGACAAATGTGACACCAACAGTGCATGCACACCATTAATAATTGCTATCGTGCCCTCCCTAACAAACTTCAACTTCTGATGCCGAATAGAAGTAACAGCTCTTGCCTCGTGGATTCATGGGTGATCAAATAAACAACTGTAAGCAAGAAATATGTCCATAACTTATAAGGTAATTTGGAACATATGTGGCACCACCCACACAGGTAAATGTATTTCTCTAATGACGGGCTTCCTAGAACCGTCAAAAGCTTTCACTACGATACCATTGTAATACATGGGAGTTCCCTGGTAATTGAGCTTTAACAGAGTGCACTTTGGAATCACATTCTGAGAAAAAGAATTATCAATTAGTACCTTATACAAGGCATCCTCTTGGCAGTTCATAAAAACATGCAGCCCCAAATTATGATTCTTGCCCCCATCTGGTAGTTCATCGTCATAGAAGCTGAGACTATTACAGGTTGTAATATTCCCCACAATACCAGTGAATTTCTCAATAGACACATCTTATTAAAAAAGGTTTGATCCAAGACCCTCATAAGAGATTCTCAGTGGGAAGTAAAATTCATTAATAGAGCCAGGATATATATTTTGGATATAGTTTGTAATAACTGGTCAATAATTTTGTAATCACTTAACTTGATAATTTCCAAGAGGTCATCAACATCTTTTACTAGAGTAGAACCTCTAGTCTGGCCTTCTGCCTTCTTAGGCTCAACACTAGTCTCAATAGCTTGTTTTCCAAAATCAGCAAACTTCTGAACTACCAGAGCAAATAATCGACCACTACGAGTCACCCAACTAGCTTCGGCAATATTCTCAACAGTTGACAAAGGTTGGATTGGCACTTCCTTGCCATATTCCAATATAGTAGCATGATACTTTTGTGGCACAACTTTATCATATTCATAAGTAATAGACCCTTGTAGATAGATAATAAGAGGCGCTACAGCATGCTTACTATGATATGAAATCTCCACAGGCGTCGGAATGTCAAAGTGTGGCACTATTACATTCACTTCAGCATCTTCAACTCTTCCTTTATAAACAATTGTTTCAACCTTTGTATCGAAAACATCCTCAATTATTGGCGCAGGAATAAGTGTCATCTCCGCACTTATTTTCCTATCAGCAAGAATGGCTATTGCTCCCTCTTTAAATAAATACAAGCCTTTCAATATCTGGGGATTACCTCTTAGAGAAGCATAACCCAGTGGTTTCTTTTCACATTCTGGACACTAGTCATGACTAAAATCAATCAACCCCTTTTGGACCCATTTTTCATGTATCTCTACAGGAGTGACAGTGTTGAGATCTTCAATTATAGGCTCTTTAGAGTAGCTTCCAACCATATTTACCCCATTATCATCTCTATCATAAGTGATGGTTATAGTCCTTTCATCCATCAACCTCTGGATATCTCTTCTTACAGCCAAGCACCCACGTGAATTTCTGGAACAAACTCCACATGTGGCATGGCTATCTGAAACAAGAGTAAGTCTGTATAGATTAGCAAGCATTTCAACCAATGATTCTCTGACATGTTTGATATGAAAAACCTGATACTTTCCAGGGCAACCACCCACCATGTCCATCTTATTATACTCAACTCTTGGTTGATAAATCTGAATAAGACCCTGATTCATCCTCCTTTGGAGGTCTCCCATTACTATAGAACACCCATGAGGATCTTCTTTACAAACTTTGCAAACTGAATGATTATGTTGGAAATGCTTGGATTTACAGAGAGAAACATGCATCTTCACCATATTTTCTTTCACTAAGTTCACATCCATGATTTTGGATTCGTCAGGACATTCTTCAATCATATTAATTGTATTCCCTTCATGTTTTGATAACGGGGTCACTTGCACATTTGGCCCCATGTCCTTAAAAGAAAAAATACCAGACCTCACCAGCTTCTGGACCTCATACTTTAGTGGGTAACAATTTTCTATGTCGTGCCCTGGGACTCCTTGGTGAAAAGCATAATTCAAATCAACTTTATAGTACCAGGGGAGTGTTACAGGAATAGAAGAGGGAGCTCTAGTTTGTACTAGGTTATTTTGAATTAAAGCGGGTAGAAATTCAGCGTAAGTCATGGGAATAGGATCAAAGGGTTACATTCTCTGGTTCTACCCTTGATTATTCCGTTGATAAGGTTGTTGTTGTGTTCTCTGAGGCAGTTCATGAGTAACTGCTATAGGAGCTATACTAATAACCAGAGTCACTAAAGCAATATGTTGTTGATGTTGATGATATATTCTATAAGGCTTACTCTTCCTTTCTTGGGAAATAGAATTGGAATATCCTTCTTTTTTCTTGGAGAATCCATAAGTTGGCTTCTTAGATGTATTACCAAAACCTTCACTTTTTGACAGACATCCTTCATGGACAGCCTCTTCTAAACAAACACCCATTCCTACCATCTCTGTAAAGTCATTTCATGGACTGGCCACCATTTTTTCATAATAGAATGGCCCAAGAGTTTTCAGGAACACTTTGGTCATTTCTCTTTCTTCCATTGGGGGACTTACTTGAGCAGCAATTTTGCACCAATGTTACACGTACTCTTTGAAGGACTCCTTATCCTTTTGAGTTGTGGCCCTAATTTGATCCCTATCAGGCGCCATATCCAAGATATAATTATATTTCGTCACAAAGGCTTCACCTAGGTCGTTGAAGGTGTGGATGTTAACACAGTCTAAACCCATATACCATTTAAGCGCATCTCCTGTCAAATTATCCTGGAAGTAGTGAATCAGTAGACGCTGGTCATCGGTATGAGTAGACATTTTTTAGATATACATTACCAAATGAGCTTGAGGACAAGAATTTCCCTTTTATATTTCAAACTCCAAAACCTTGAACTTAGCAGTAACTTGTACATTGGGAACAAGGCAGATATCACTAACATTTTTACCAAACAACTTTTTTCCTCTAAGAGCCTTCATTTCTTTTTGCATCTCTAAAAATTGATCCTGAAAGTCATCCATTCGGTCATGGATCCCCAAACTTTCACTAGGAGCAGCATTATAGATTTAATCATTAATAACAGGGATTGTATGCATAATAGGCGGTGCAGTAACAATGACAGGATGAATAGGATGAGAAACTTGAATGACTGGTTGATAAACTTCATGGATAAAGTTCTCAGGCACTCCTCACGAATAACCACAAGGCATATGATATTGAGAAACAGTAGTAATAGGAGCAACAGAAATAGGAACTGGCAGTATCTCAGAAATAATAGTAGTTTGTTGCTGAGGTTGAGTAGTGCAAGGAGAAGGAGGTAGAGGAGGTGGTGGCTGCTTTTGAGCAGCCACTAGAGAATCAACCAAAGCAGTAAGTCTTTCCATTCCAAATCTCAAATTAGTTATCTCTTTGCAGAGCTCGCGATTCTCCTATTCAAGATTTTCCATCTTTATCTGGTAGTCGGCCCGAGTGTTGTATTGGTGCGATAGCTTAACTGAATGAATACCAGGTGAAATGAGTAAGGCCTTTATGAAATACAAAATTTTAAAATGATATTACATGTTATGCATGTTATATTATGAGGTATGGTATATTTTATCATTTCCATGGGACCCTGAATTTTGTCATCCATTAAGCATAGAAAAGCAATAAGATAGACAAGAAGAAATACTTTCAACAACTGCTCATTCATTAACCATTAGAAACTGAGTTCATACATAAACATTTTAAAGACAAAGTGATGAAATATGTAGACCCCATCCAACAAGTCTGGTGGTGATCAAAATATATATCTTTGAAGATCAATTATCCATCTCTACATGCTCCAAAGATCTTCCTCCTAAGTGTTGCTGACTCCAAACCTTGGATTATTCAAACAACTTCTTGGTACTCTCATGTTTAGGCTTCTGAATCAAACTCTGAATGAGGAGATCTTTCATACCCATCGTGCTCTCCAAATAGCGGCAATGTTGTATCAGACGATCGCGTTCATTGTATTCCTCAAGTTGTACTTCCACTGGAGCTTTGTCTCTATTTTCCAACTGAGCTTTAAGCCTTTCAATATCTTATGCATCCCTATTCAATAGAACTTGGTGACCTTGGAGTTGTAATTCTAAAATCCACCTCTGACTACAGACTTATTTGTTATTGGCCTCTTGGATCTTGAGCTTCTCTTTCAAGGATTTAACTTCAGCTTGATGTTTGGTCTTCAATTTCTTCTTGGATGTTTCAAGCTTCTCATATTACTGATGTTTATTTTGAAGATCCTTCTCAAATTTCCCCAAAGCTCTTCTCTGATCTTCAGTAGCATAGGAACTTTCAACCCTCTACTTCTTCATAGCTTCCATATTCCTGGTCCTTCCTTGTTTCTCAGCCAATTCTTCTTTCAATTTAACCACCTTATAAATCAATCTTATTTTGCTTTGTAAAGCTTCATAGAGTTTTAGATTAAGTACGTATTTCTCTGTCTAAAGTCCTTGATTCCTAGTGTGGGCTTCATCAAGGCGTACAATGGGTACAGAAGTTGGTCGGGTTGGTTGGTCAGGAGGCTGCTGGTATAGAGGGGCTTCCACATGAAAAGGTAATAAGACCATTTTGACTCTTTCTTTGACCCATGCTACATATGGAGCTTCTTCTGAGAATCCTCTTCCTCCCAAGAGAACTCTCTCCTTCCTGTGAACTTTGTGCCAAGCACTTTTCGCCCTTTTTAATAATTCGGGATTTTCTCCTTTACCAAAGAAAATAGATTTTTTTTCAACTCCTCCATTTTTGGATGATCTTTCACGGTGTACCCTAGCTAGTGCAGTGAAAGGTTATGGTTATAGTTAATTAGTCCTTTTGTTCCCATGAGAGGAACATTTGTAAATTCCCTGCAACTCATAATAATTGCATTGTCACAAAATTGGTTGAATCAGACTATGTCATGAGAAGGGACATTTGAAAGCCTTTTAGACCATTTGAGAGAATATTTGGTGTCTATGAAAGGTCCTCTTACCAGTAAGTGAGACATAAACCAAGTTTTGTACCCCAAATTTTGCTCTCTCATTTCTCAAGAAATCTCTCATAATATCTCCATTGATTCAAGACTACACAAGGTTTGATCAGCTCAAGACACCTCCTCAAACACTGAAACTCAAAATTAGGGTTTGAGTTTTCAAAAGGACAATTGGACTTTAAAAGCCTCAAATGACTTTCATGGATCATTAGGAACCATCAAGATTTCTCATGTCAAGTTTCAAGTTTTGGATCACATTTTTGCTCAGCCATTTGATCAGATGACCTAAAATCAGTTGTATTGGATAAAAAGTCAATTATGGTCAACCTACAGTAAGACTTTAATATTTTGGATCCATATAAACATTATGAACTGATATATGTCAATTGATCAAGTTTGGATCATAATTCCTCAAGAAATTTGATCAGATCATCAAAAGGGCAAAATGGTCAAAATTAGAGTTTTGATTAAGGAGGTTCAATTTTTTACTTTTGACCTAACAAATGACTTATTGGTTCAAGGCATGATCTCAAGGATTCAAATATATCATTTTGACCTAGTGGCATGGATCAAAACATTTCCCAAGATCAATTGATTGATAATTGAATTTCAGTCAACTAATGAAAAGTCAATTGTACACTAAAAAGTCAAACTTTGACTTTTTGATCAAAATCAAGTTTCAAAGATTAAAATTCATCAAGACATGTAAAAATATGAAACTTGTTCATCAAGAAATTGAAAAGTAAAAATTCATCTTTGAAAAGTCAAATTTCCAAGACTTAGAATTTTTCTAAGTGTTGGAAAGTTCACTTTTTTTCATAACTTTGAGCCAAATTTCCACCATGATGCAAGATGTTTCAAAGGAAACTTCCAAAATGAAAATTGTAGATCTCAATGAGATATAAAACATTATAGAGTTGAACTTTTCCTATAAATTCTTAGATTTCAAGTTATCAATTTATGAAGTCATGACCATGAAACTAAAAACACTTAGTGAAATTTTGCCCTAGTTAGGCATATTTTTGGTACCAACTTCATGGCAACTTTTCACTTAGTTCCAAATTGAATTTTCAAAAATGTCCAAAATGAAGGTTGTATGGGATGTTACAAGCTTTCCAAAATGTCCAAGAACTCATTGAGATCATGTTTTTGCTAATAGAATCGAAGAATCGAAGCCATGAAGTTAGGGTTTCATTCTTGTTTTGCAAGGCAAATTTGTGAAGAACACTTGATCCAATCTTCAAGTATGTTGTACAAATCCCACTTTGCAGGCTTCTAAATTGACTTTCACTCCATAATTAAATGTTTACACAACTGTTAGAACTTTGATCCAAGCATTTGATGCATTGTCCAAATGGTTATTCCATTAATGGGACAAAGGTAACACTTCCATTTTGGAAAAGCAAGCTTTATTGCAAAAGTCAATGCATAGAGCTCCCAACTTGTTTCATATGAGTACAAGAAATGTCAAAGATAAAAGTAACATGTCTAGAGCCTCCAAGAAACTTAGACCATGCTTGTACTATGCCTTGAAACCATGTTTTCCACTTTTCTTTAAAAATAAGTAACATAGCCATAACTCTATATCTCACAGAGCTGTCAAATTCAAAACCTCTAACCTTTTTCATATAACTATAAAAGTTATTTGCAAGCTAACACATGAGTTCAAGCACCCTCAAAACCTCCCAAGCACCCTGCTGCATAAAATCTGCCATAACTTGACAGTTTTGAACCAAAACTCATCATCTCCATTTTCACTCGTGCGTTTTGATTTCTAATCATCCAAACACCTTACATACATCATATATAAGTGATACAGGCCCCTGTTTCCTGATTGTAACCCCTCCATCACCATCCACCATTTTCAAAACTGAAGCTTGCAACTTGACTTGAGTTGGAAGTTTCAGCCATCCTCAAAGCAAAGTAGGAGTTGGAATACACTCAAGGAGGTCCAGGCCAGCTAAACAGATCATTGGGAAACCTCAAAGCTTGCTCAAACTGAAAACACAACCTCCATCTGCAAGGTGAGTTTTTTGAACTTCTATCTCTTCATACAAGCATCATTTGATTCTGATTTGTGAAGATAAAATGTAGATATCATTGCCCTGAAGTTGTACATATTCATAGTTTTCATTTATATTGATTGAGCTTGGAGAGTTTTAGGTTTGAATCTCTGAAAAAAGTTAGGTCAGAATTTGGTACTTTTAGAAATTCATGTTCATATTTGAGAATTAGTTTAAGTTATTTACATATTCATAATCGTGTTGAAGTTTCTAACAAGTTTGATGTTGGAAGTTTTATGAACGGATGAGAGATGAGTGAGTTACAGGAACCATGGTTGGAGGTTGAAGATGAAGTCATTTCTAAGACTGATTTTGTATTATATATTTATTGTTTTGCTTATGTTAACGGATGTACAACCATCCCAGTGGTAAAGGCAGCGCGCATGTATGGTAAAGGTCATGGGTTCAAGTCCCAGCGCTGCCTTTTGTCATTTTTTTTAACATTTTCTCCTTTTTTGTCAACACAACAAGCACGCTGGGATTAGTTACTGGGCCTTCCCCTTTTTACTTGTTTTGACCCCCTTGTTTCCATTCACAGCACAAGCCCAACCTTTTTTTCTGATTACAAAAAATACCATTTGGGCCAGGTTTCAAAAACTGTTTTTTCTAACAAACTCCCAAATTCCATTTCAAACCCCCCTGACTTTTATTTTTATATTTATTTTATTTTATTTTTCTTTATTTTTATTATTATTATTATTATTATTATTATTATTATTATTATTATTATTATTATTATTATTATTATTATTATTATTATTACTATTATTTTTATTAATAAAAATCTAAAAATATTTTTATTTATTATTTACACACTTATATTTTATATTTTCTTTATAAAACAAAAAGACACAAAAATATTTTCTTAAACAAATTTAATTCTTTTTCTTAATAAATTAATAATAAGATTTAGGTTTAATTATTTTCTTTTCTAATTAAAATCAACTTAGAATTTAGGTTTTCTTTTAATTAATTAATTTCCATATTATTTTTATTAAACTAAAAACCTTTTCTTAAAAACCCTAAAAAATGTTTTCAAATTTGGTGTTGTACCCCAAAATTTTCCCTCTCATATTTCTCAATATGTGTCAAGTGAGGTCCTCAAAATTGCTCAAGGAGGTCCAAGAGTTGACCAGACAAACTCTCTCCTGAGATAGTCTACCTCAAATTAGGGTTTCATTTTGCATCAAGATGTTTGAGTCCAAAGGATTCCAAATGCTCACCATTGTCCTAATATGTTCTCAAGATCATCCATGTCAAGTTTCAAGCCTTGCAGAGGGAGTTTGTTCAGTCAATTGCTCAAATACCAAGAAATCGATTGTGTTAGGTCAAAAGTCAATTGTGGCCCCCATACAGTCAAAACTTCAAGATTTTTGGTCAACATCCTCACTTTGAAATATCATTCATCATTTTATCAAGGGTTGATCATGATTCCTCAAGGATTGCTCACAATTCATCAAAACCCAAAAGTTGCTAAATTAGGGTTTTGTAGGAAAAGTCAACTCAACTTTGACCAAGCATAACTTTCTCATATTTTATCAGAAACTGGCCCATCCAAATCTCATTGTGAAGAGGATGCAATTCCCTACGATTCATATTCATACCTCAAGTACAAATTATGCACTCACAGAAAGATATGAATTTTGACATTATAGGTCATTTTGAAAAGTAAAAAAAAACACCTTTTGGGTCAAAGCCTCATAACATGAGTATGGAAGACTCAATTGGGATGATACCAAAAGGGTTTCTTAGGGGACATCCTAAGCTTTCTAAAAAGTCCAAGAGCACCCTCATAGGGTCAAAATTCAAAGAGATATGCCTTGTCAAAGTTGACCATTTTTGTAAAATTGCCAAAAGTCAAATGTGTCCAAAATTGCATTTTTTGCTAAATGGGCCTAACTTTTTATGCTTTCACTGAGCTTATGATGTGATCCATGACCTATGAGCCCTTCCACTTGTCATTCTTTTATTTTTATTATTTATTTTGATTTTATTTTATTTAAATTAAATAAAATTAATATAAAATAATGAAAATATCAAAAATCAATTAAACCTTGAGATTTTGTGCATAATTAGAGTCATTATACAGCTGGTGGCAAGATCAAATCGTGGAAGGCTTCATATGGACAGAAAAAGATTGAAAATGCTTGTTTTGGAAAGATTTGGTGCAAGGAATAAATCAATGGTCAATCTTCATAAATGGAAAAGATTTGATGTAAATTTTTACCCTAATGCATTCTATAATATATATTGAACATTCCCAAAGCAAAATAAAGGGGAGAAGCAGTCGTGCAGAGGTGAAAGAAAAAATCAAAAATTGCAAGAAAAGTGGTGATCTAATTCATGTACTAGAGGCCAATTCGTGCCGTTCTCAGATTACCAATTGATTGTTGGACATCTCCGGAAGGAATCTCACCCATTTGCAAGCTCCCTCACGCTTGGAATTGCAAGATACATGTATCATGACATGCTTCCACTTTCGAATTCAGTTTCATTGATTCACTCATCCATTGCATATTATAATTATATATTCGCGTTTTTCTTTGAGTTTGCAAGCTTTTGATACCATTTAATTATATTTCTAATACTTGTATGAACATCTTCCATAGCTAGGTTTTGTTTTGTTGTTTTGGGGCTTTTAAATGCAGGAACAATTGGCCCTAATGAAGGATACCATTGTGATTAGAGGTTCAAACCCAATTGATCCATAGTCTTGAAACTTATTTATATTGCTTGTATGCAATTTTTGAAATACACAGGGTTATAGCTACAACGCCATGTCTGTAGGTAAAGGTTCAGAGCTTTAAACGACGGTTCTAGGGAAGAAGACGATAGCGTGTCACAGCCCGATTGGCTGATTCAAATTTTGGCGCGTTATTTTGGCCATAAACTTGTAGATCTGATATATTTTGTTTGTTTCTATTATATTAATAAACTAACCTCCAGCGCAGTTGGTCAGAAGAAGGAAGTCAGAAGCTCATTGTTCTAGGTTCGATCCCAGGCTTGAGCTTTTGGTATTTTCTCCTTTGTTTTCGCCAGAGCCAGCACGTGCATCTTTTGAGGATCATCAACTTCTGGATCCACTAGCCAGCATCAGATCCAGTGCACCATCTTTCTGATCCATTAGCCAGGACCAGATCCAATGCATTATCTTCTAGATCCCAGTCAGAACCAGATCCAGCACGTGCAGGCCATCATCTTCTGGATCCCATTCAGAACTAGATCTGACGCACCCCATCTTCTGAGTGTCGTCATCTGCTGGATCCACAAGCCAGGAGCAGGCCCAGTGTCCCCATCTTCTGAGGGCCACCATCTTTTGGACCATCATCCTCTGATCAAAACTGCTGACAACAGGCCCTTGGGTTATTTCTTTTTTTTCCTCTTTAATTTTCTTTTCTTTAATTATTCTGTTTTTTTATCAACACCAAATTTTTTTTTTCTAAAAATTAACCAACCAAAAATCACAGAAAGAAGACTTGTTTGCTTAATAAATGTTAATTAATTAGTTAGTTTAATTAATTTCAGGAAATTTTAATTTCTTTCACAATTAAAATTAATTAGAATTTAGGATTTTCTTTTTTAATACAATTATTTCATTACTTTCTTAAATGACAAAAAAAACATGTTTACTTTAATCAATTACAATTAGGTTCTGTCAAGGGTCAAAATCCTAGTCGCTTCGTATTTAATTCGCTGCGCGCTGATTATTTATTTTTTGGAGAATATTGTTGTAACTGCTCACTAGTATGTAATAGTTTAATTTAGGGCTTTTACTTATCGCTTATTTTTTCGGGTTTTTGGCTATGTAATTAATCCCCCTCCCCGAAGCCTTGTAATAGCATAGATTTACTTTGTCGCATTTCAATTCTCGCAAATATTTAAATGTCTAGATGTATGCTAATAGGATTGAATGACAAGATTGCATGATAATTTAATACATTTAGAAAACCCTAATGTGCAAAGATAAATAACTGAAAACAAATCATTCGCACATATCACTCTTAGGGTATACTCTCACTTTGGTTGCCTTTGGTAAACGATCATTAAGTATAGGGTGTTTTAATGGTTGCCCTCCTGTCTAACAAAGATCAAATGTCCCGTTCGGAAATGTTGCCTTGGAAATGTTGCCTCGAATATGATCTTAAAACTTTAGGGTTATTACTAAGACGTCCTAACATTGCTTCAGTGATTGTACGTCCCTTACGAATTGACCCTTACAACTCCAATGACGGTGCTACCTACTTCTCAATAGTAAGATAGCATTGTCTAAAGGAAACGAGAATAGAAACAATCTTTTTTCGAGTAGGTAGATGCTAGTAGGTATTTGCTCAAATCAAAACTCTTCACACTTACACACTGTTCAAACAAATTTTCAAAACAAACTTCGTCACACCTTTGAGGACTGATACAAGGGTTATCACGAAGTCAAACTTTTTCAAAACAAAGCACGTACATAAGCAATTTTAAAAAGATGAGCAAGTACCTAAGAGCCCATGGAAAACCATGGATAGAAAGGGTGCTAATACCTTCCCTTTCTATAATCTACCCCCGTACTTAAAATCTCGAAAAAGGATTTTTTTTGTACTTTTTTCCTTTCCGGTTGGATGAAATAAAAGTCGGTGGCGACTCTTGCTTACCGCGACATTTTGCAAACATAAAACGCAAAACACAAACCAGTATTTCAAAATAGTCGGTTATGTCACCGTATCACAGAACTGGCGACTCTGCTGGGGATTTATAAGTGGGATATACCTTAGGGTCTCTTGATTGTTTTGATTGCTTTACTTTTAAGGGTTTTGTTTAGGAGTTACTATAGATCCTAACCCGGATCTGGGGACACCTTTTAGGTAAGTAGCAATAGACTGTGAGGGAACTATACAACATAGACCGATACGGTTGAAGCAGTAGCTACGTTGATGTGGCACATTGGTTGGTACCTGTATCCCTTGTGGAGAAACAAGGAGAATACGGGGCCGCTGAGTGGTGTCGTTAAGCATCAACTGACCTTAGAACCTTTAATCGACCAACTTGGCCATTAGAAAGTAGTGAGATAGCCGGCCTCGGTGTAAAGCTGAGAACTGGTTGATACTCGATGCTACACTCATTGAGACCATACTGTCGAGATAGTTCCGGCCGCAAGAAAATATTGTGTGAGCTGAAACCATGACCGATGGAGGATGGTCAGTGATATTGAGATCCTTTAGAACTCGGTTACTTTTTCTAGGACAGGTTGAAACCAACTTAACTTCAAGAGGGTATTACCTTTGACCTCATGTAAGCCTTAAGCTTAAGGGCTTTGTGTGACTTATTTGTCCTTGCCATGCCTGTTATCAGTTATACCTGTTTTTTATCATGACATCATGCATCATAACATGGCATTCATGCTTCATTACACTAACCATTTCAAAGACCAAGGGAATTTATCTTTGTTCTGTTTTGCAGATTATGGCTTTCGTGCGCAGAAATACCATCCGAGTCAACTTTGTGCAAATACCTGCCCAACTTAAAGAGCTAGCCTCAAGAGTTTCCGAGACTTCTATGTTTATTAAGAGACATGGTCAGCTTCTTAGCTTGGTCACCTCAAATCTTGATGAGCAGATGATGAGTGTACTTTTCCAGTTCATCGATCCTGTGCATCATTGCTTCACCTTTCCAGATTACCAGCTGGTTCCCACCTTGGAAGAGTTCTCTCACCTATTGGGCATATTCATCCTTGAGCAGGTACCCTTCACAGGTACGGAAGAAGTTCCTAGACCAGAAGACATTGCCTCAGCTCTGCATTTAAAACGGGCTGATGTAGTGTCCAATTGGAAAACACGAAGCGGGGTCGAAGGTATCTTAGCCAAATTTCTGATAGACCAGGCTCAGCTATTCTGGGATAGTTTGGATTTTCAGGCTTTCGAAGATATCTTGGCTCTCCTTATTTATGATTTGGTTCTCTTCCCGAATCCAGATTCCTTTGTAGATGTGAATGCTGTCAAGATTTTCCTTTCTCGCAATCATGTGCCTACCCTGCTGGGTGATATCTTGCAGGCCCTTTATACTCGTACCATGCGAAGAAGAGGGACTCTTTTATGTTGCATGTCGCTGCTGTCGAGGTGGTTTATTTCACACCTCCCTAAGTCGGTGCTGAAGAACGAAGAAGGTTTGGGTTGGTCCTATAGGATAATGTCACTTGCCCATACAGATATTCTTTGGAGTTCCCGGGCTATGGAAGACACTGTTGTTATTGACCGTTGTGGGGGATACCCTAATGTCCCATTGCTTGGAATCAGAGGGGGTATAACCTACAATCTTTGTCTAGCTTTGTGATAATTTGGTCGTGCTCGGAGAGATAGTCCCCATGAGCTACTTCTTGCGGATATTGCATTTGACTACAAGGAGGACGTTAAGGAGCACCGCCAGAGGTTTATACGAGCTTGGGGAATGGTGAACAGATATGACCCCCAAGAGTTGGGACCAAGGACTTCCCTTCTTATGCAGCCTTACCTCCAATGGGTCCGAGCTCGTGCCCAGAAGCTTGGGATTCCCTATGAAGCTGTATTGCCAATGATTATGGAGCCCACCAATGAAGAGGGCATTCCTTACACAGTTCTCTATCCTTACATGCCCGCTGATCCTCGGGAGTTGTAGAGGTCTTGGATTCAGCTGAGGAATGAGCGCGATACTTACCGGGAAAAGTACCATGAGCAAGAAAGGAAGATTTTGAAGCTCACCAGGCAGCTCGAGGAGGAAAGAGTGATCAACGACTACATAGGCACAAAGAGGAAGCGTCCATGGGATTTTTTATTTTTCTTTTTCTAGTTTTTAGAGTTTGTTTTATTTACTTCTTTTGTAACGCCTTAAAGGCATCGTTAAACCTTTCAAAGTTAATCTAATAAAGTTTGTTTATTTTTGGTTTGTGTTGTACCCCAAAATTTGCCCTCCCATATTCTCCAAGAAATTGCCAAGTCAAGCTGCAAAATTCCCTAAGGGTTACACAGTGCAAAGGTCTCCTATACAGTCAAAACTAGGGTTTGTGTTCTGATCAGGAAGATGAAGGTTTCAAAGGCCCAATCAAGTCTCACATGCCTACAAATATGGTCAAGTATCCTCATATCAAGTTTCAAGGCATTCAGCTCAAAATTGCACAGTCAAAACCCTAAATTGCACTACAGTCAACTGTAGGGGCAAAATGGTCATTTGGCAGTCAAAAGTTCAAATTTTTGGTCCACATATCATCTTGAAGCCACAAACATCATTTGATCAATGCTTGATCATGATTCTCAAAATTTGGCTCAGAAAATCATCAAGATGCAAAAGTTTCCTTATTTGGACAGCTGAAAAAGTCAACTGAAATTGACCAGGGCATAACTTTCACATGGATTATCAGAAAAATTCCATCCAAATCTCATTTTGAAGAGAAAGACATTTCCTACAACTCATATTCATACTTCAAGTCCAAGAAATGCTCTCACAAAAGGTTATCAATTTCAACATTATAGGTCATTTTCAAAAGTCAACAAAAAGGGACTTTAAGTCAAAGGCCATAACTTGAGATTGGTAAATCAAAATGACATGGGACCAAAGACATTGGTTAGAGGACTCAAAGACCTTTCCAAAATGTCCAAGAACATGAGAAAAGCTTAAAAATTGAGCAAGTTATGCCTTGTGGAAATTGGGAAAATTTTGGATATTTTGAAAAGTCAATATTGATTCAAATGGTCTAAAAATGCTAATGGGCCCATTTTTCTTCCATGATTCATCATTCCAAGCATATACACGACCACTTGGCCCAAAGGGAAGTATTTTCTCATTTTTTATTTATTTATTTGAATTTTTATTTATATTAATTCAATTAAATCAATTAAATATATGAAAAATGTTTAAATTAACCAAACCAATCTTTTTATACATGTTTTAAGGTCAATATTTCGTGTAAATGCAAACTAGGAAAGATTTGGGGTGATTGGATGCTAATTGATACAAGAACACATGGAAAAAGATTTAAAAAGATCCTTAGAAAATCAAAATTCAAAGTCCATGATTTCAAGAGATTTGTTCTACTTTTGTTAACCTAATAGCCTCACTACATAAGCATGAATCAAAACCTAATCAGAATACACTGAAAGCTGCGCAAGAAACCCCATTGCAAACTTGGAATTTTCTCTAAAAAGCTCAAAACTGAAATCATTGTTAGAGGACGATTCAAGCCCTAATATTCATTCCATTGGCTTCCTGAAGCTTCACTGATCAGATTCCAATCACAAACTTCCACTCAAACGCCAAGAATCGGTACCTAGAACCGAAACTGTATCGAACAAAATTCATAATCTTACATTCCATTCTATGCATTGTTTGTGAAATATATTACTTGATTCATGTTCATAATGAAGTTTTAAAGCTAACCATGATGTTTAATTTGATTATTATGCTGCATATACAATTGTACCATGCGCGATTTCTAGGGTTTACAGGGTTGTAAATTTAGGGCTTTTGCAAAGAGGAAAAATTAAGCCTTAAGACCACCATGGTTGTACTCAGCATGTTCAGACGAAAGAGATAGGGCCATCGCGCCCAATTTATAAACCCTTGAGAGCTAATCGCTATTTTTCAATAGCTGGCCTAAGGAAGCGCGTCTAAAACCGTTGCCATACGTTCTTGTTTCAGAAAAAAAAGAAAACACGTGAGGAAGACGATGTGTTGGCGAACGCTGATTGGCACGTTTGAATGTTTCGCGCGCTGTCCACTAACTCCTTTACTTTCTTTTATATTATTTATTAGCTATTATATATTAAAACGCGTTGACATGGTTCAGTGGCAGGTGTATCCCGTTGCAATGTCCAAGACCTGGGTTCGAACCCCAGGTCTGTGTTATTCTTCACATTATTTTTCCACAGGAATTCATATGCGTTTTCAACGTCAAGGCACAGCGTACACCTTCATCATCCATCTACCCACACGTCCATCAGAAGCAATCCAAGGGCTGAGATTAAAGAACACCATAAACGCAAGTCAATGCACCATATGTGATTCAAAAAAAGTCAATAAGGCCAAAATCAACTGGGCCAGATTGCCAAGGCCTATACCTTCAATTTGGGACTTCCACCCCCCTGGTTTGCAATTTTATTTCTTATATTTTATTTTTAATCATTGTTTTAGTTTTATTTGTTTGATTTAATTAATTATTTTTTACAAAATATAAAACACAAAAAAAAAAAGAGAAAGAGATAAAAAATATAATGATTATTTATTTTGATATTTTCTTGTAAATAATACATATAAATAAATTTAGTTTTAAATTAGGTTTGATTTAAATTCTTCTCATAACAAAAACCCAAAAAATATAGACTTAGGTTTAATTGATAATTTTTATTCCTTTTAATTTTTTATTTTTCTTTTTTCACAATAATATTATTTATCTTATTTATTTTCATAATTAAAATTGTACATGAAAATTTAGGGTTTCATTTAGGTTAAAAAAGGTCAATATTTTCTTAATAACTTAAAAATAATTAGAATTAGGTTTAGTATTTTGTTTTAATTAATTTTCTCCATTAATTCCTAAAAACACTAAAAATACCAAAAAACATTCTTTTTTTAATTTTTAATTTTAATTCCTCGTTAACTTTAATATTTTGCAAAAGGGTCCAACGCCCGTGTTCTTAATTGTTTAATTTCGCATCTTTATTTTATTTTGCTTAATTATGTACCTCTCCCAAAGCCTTGTAACAATTACCTCTCGCACTTTACTTTATTTGCTTTATTTATTTTCTGCCAAATCGGGTCCGGTTTAATTTTAGCGATGTGGACCCGCGCCACTTGTAATAGCCTTAGAATTACTTTCCCGCAAATACTATTAACTATTAACAAAAGCATGAAAGAATGTATGGACATAAATAAAATCAAGCGTAGAACACCAATGACATGACAAGACAAATACAAATGAAAACGACACACGAATCGCACACACCACCCCTAGGGTACGCCTCACTGTTGCCTTGCCTCGAACGGTGATCGTCGAGTAGAGGACGTCTTAGTAAGTCCTCATGATCCGGGAACCTGGCATGAGGGTAGCTTCTAAGGTGTCTTCCCATTGCTCTGGTGATCACCATGTCCCGAACCTCGAATTGACCCGAATACCTCCAACGGTGGTGCTACCTACCTCTCAATGGTGGGATGGCACTACTTTAAAGGACATTTACACAGACGAATTCCTTAGGGTAGGTAGGTTCTCGTAGATACTTGCTCTCTTCAAAAACAAACAAAAATCTTTTCACACCGACACTTTTCAAAAGCTTTCAAAGCAATTTTTCAAACACTCTGACACAAGAGTCGATCTGAAACTTTCAAAGAAACTTTTTTTAAACCCACATTGAAAAGCAAACAAACCTTTTGAAAACACAAATGAGCAAGTATCTAAGAGCCCATGGATAACCATGGATAGAAAGGGTGCTAACACCTTCCCTTTCTATAACCTACCTCCCGAACCGAGAGCAATCTCTTTAAGGAATTTTTCTGTGCTTTTGTCCTTTCCATTTGGAGAAAATAAAAGACGGTGGCGACTCTTGCTTCCGCGACATTTCGCGAACCAGCGTTAAACAGTCAGTTCCAGATCCACCGATCACAGAACTGGCGACTCTGTTGGGGAATACTTTTAAAGTGAGGTGTACCTTAGGGCTAGGTCATAACTATGTTTTCAATTGTCTTCTTTGCTTGCTTTATTATTGTGGGTTGCTTGGGAGTTCTATAGATCCTAACCCGGATCTGGGGGATACCTTCTTAGAAAGTAGCAACAAGACTGTGAGGGAACTGTGCGGGGTATACTGACATGGTTGAAACAGTCTGCTACGTTGATGTGGCACTTTGGTGTGTACCGGTAACCCTTGAGTTCAGTCAAGGAGAGTACGGGGCCTCCGCGTGGTGTCGTGAAGCATCAACAGACCTTAGGAACCTTAATTGAACTATCTTGGCCTCTTTAGGGTAGTGAGATAACTGACTTTGGTGCAGTCCGAGGTTGGTTGATACTCGATACTACACTCAATTGAGGGTTGCTTTCCTGGAATATTTCGGTCGCCAGTTCAGTGGCTAAATCGAAACGATGAACAATGAAAGCAATCCCGTGATATTGGGAACCTTAGAACCCGGTTACTTCTAATAGGACAGGTTGAGCCCACCAACTTCAAGAGGGTAATACCCAGACCCCATGCTGGCCTTAAACCTTAAGGGCTTCTCTTGTGTGACTTGTGTGCCTTCGTACTTGACTAATTGCATGCGTGTTATCTGACACATAAGCTACTTGCAGGTTTTGTTTATAGTCCTTAACTGGGACTCATAACAGGGTTTACTAGGTCTCTTGCAGGTTTTGTTTATAGTCCTTAATTGGGACTCATAACAAAATATATTGAATTTCTTGCAGGGTTTGTTTATAGTCCTTAATAGGGACTCATAACAGGGTATACTAAGTTTCTTACAAATTTTGTTTATAGTCCTTAGTTGGGACTCATAACAGGGTGTACTAACCACTTGCAGGTTTTGTTTATAGTCCTTAATTAGGACTCATAACAGGGTTTACTGAGTTTGCTTGCAGGTTTTGTTTATAGTCCTTAATAAGGGCTCATAACAGGGTTTATCCACATTACCCCATGCATAGCATAACATCATACCATTGCATACATCTTAACCCATTTCAAGGGTCTCAGGGGCTTGTGATGCAGGTCATGATGAATCAAACATCTAGCAAGGGGCAAAGAGGATTTATTTTCCTCTAGCCAAGGTTGTCAGGGGCTATGACCCACTGGATATGGTGAGCCTTTGACCCTTGAAGAAGGGCTCCCTACAACAGGAAGTTCCTTCAATCAAGTTGCCAGTTTCCAACTCTAACAAGTTTCTCTGTTTACCCTGCGAGGTCCTTAAAATCATTGCATGCATGTCATACATCTCATTGCATTGCAGGTGTCCCTTTGACAGGTTGCTTACCCTTCTTCGCTGTTTATTTCAGCCGATCGTCATGAATCCTGAATCATCAGCTGAGCAGTCCATCAAGGCCCTCCAGGCTCAGAACGCCCAGTTCCAAGGGCTGATCATGAATTTGACCCAAGGGCAACAAGATCTGAAGGCTTTGCTCTTGAAGAAGGACAAGAAGAAGAAGAGGACTGTTTTGTTCAGCCCTAGACGCAGATCTAGGAATACCCTGCAGGATCAAACTGAGAGGACAACTCCATCTGTGGGGAAAAGCAGTCCTCAAGAGGAAAGGGTTCCCAGTCTAGTGGTCTCCGACAACGAGACAGATTTCAACGACGAACAATACCCTCCTGCCGAGGACAAGTACAAACAGTTGGAGGATAGGCTGAATGCTATGGAGATCCAACAGGTACCTGGGCTGGATTTTGGAGATCTGGGTTTGTCAACTGGTGTGATTATTCCTCGGAAGTTCAAAGCACCATCCTTTACCAAGTATGACGGGGCATCTTGTCCCAAACTACATCTCAGGTCCTATGTTCGGAAGATTCAACCATATACGGTGGACAAGAATTTGTGGATCCACTTCTTTCAGGAGAGTCTTTCAGGGACTCATCTCGATTGGTTCTATCAGCTAGATGGGACCAAGGTTCATAACTGGGAGGAGTTGGCTACTGCTTTCTACAAGCAGTATCAATATAATGCCGACCTTGCTCCTACGCGTACCCAACTCCAGGGTATGTCGTTAGGATCAAGTGAAGGTTTTAAGGAATATGCGCAGAAATGGAGGGATCTTGCTGGAAGGGTACAACCACCTCTAACTGATCGGGAACTTGTCGATATGTTCTTGGGGACCCTGTCTGGTCCGTTCTACAACCACCTAATTGGGAATTCGTCTGCTGGATTCACAGATCTTATCTTGACTGGAGAGCGAATAGAAGCTGGTATCCGGTCTGGGAAAATTCAAGAGGCTGCACCTTCTGATAAAAAACCTCATCATGGAAAGAAAGAATCCAATGCTGTGCACGGTAAAAAGAGCCGTCATGAGGTAGGGGCAATCCAGATCTCCAATCCTGGACCTGCTCAACAAGGACAGGGGCAGCAGCGCAAGGAGAAGCGACAGTATACCAAACTCAACATGTCGCTGGATCAAGCACTACAACAAATGTTGAAGGCAGGGCTGATCACCTTAAGGGCTCCCCTTCGGAATCCGAACACTTCGGCTCCTAACTATCATCCCAACGATAGGTGCGCATATCATTCTGATAGCCCGGGGCATACTACGGACAACTGCTGGCCTCTCAAGAACAAAATTCAAGACATGATCGACGCCGGGGAGATTCAGTTTGAAGTGCCTGAGACTCCGAACATAATCACTGCTCCGTTACCCAATCGTTGAAGACCTTTTGTTTATTTGAATTTCTGAGTTGTGTTTTTCTTTGCTTATATAAACAATTAATGTCATAGCAAACTATTTTATTCTATTAATGCTTCGCATATGTCTGTTAATACAATTGTTTTCATTATATTCAAAATTCTTTTCATATTTTTTCTGATGATCAACTCTTGGCTAATAATTCTGAGCCTCTTGAGGGAGGATGATGAAAACTATACCATAATCTACAGTATGCTTTTGAACAGACCCCGCTGATGAGGTACAGGCATTGTTTCAATCCCTAAACACTGGAGTTATAAGGATGATAATCCCTCGTCAACCCCTCTGAGCCAAAGAAAGAGGAGTTTTTCTTTTCGAAATTTAAAACCCTTTATCATAACCTGGGGCAGGGTAGTTCTCTCAGTTGATCCAAGTGCATAACGAATGGCACCAAAGAAGTCTTTACAAAACGAAGAAAGACAGTGATGGTTCAGAACAATCATAAGGACAGGCAGTCATTATCAAAAAAAATCATCAATGAATAGCCCATGAAGTCAAAACCTGTAAAAGGGACTTAGGAAACTGGGGCATCCCGCTGACTGTAATTCCAAAAAGGAAACAGTTCATGCAAAAAAAAGAAAGGGATAACGAAATCAAAAAAAAAAGAAAGAGGTCCTACAAATCCTCAACAAAAACAAAAATGACCGCCTATTCAGAATAAATCATCAATATCTGAACCATCATTGGAACATCAGGACAAAAACTAAAAAAGGGTCTAACGCACGATCAACTGAGTTTAGGTTTGGAGAACATCACGAAGAGCGGGTGGGTACAAATAAAATTTGAGCCTTTATCCTTTGTTTCTTAAACCGTGAACCAGGCCACGTTATAACCCTTAAAAGTCCTAGCTGAAGCATGGGTTAGTCCGAAAGCATACTGTTACGAAAGGTATCCTGACTCCTTAAGGCTTACGATAAATACGGAGTTGACATCACGTTTTACAAACATTCACTTGTTTTATGAAAAAGAATGCATTTTTAAAATCTTCAAGACAGACATGAGCTTTGCATTTTTAACATAACTTTGTTTGCATATGACTTTTTGTTTGAGCAGCAGGGAAATTCGCACGAGGAATGCCTAATGAACAGAAGTACTTCCAATCCAGGGGCAGACATGATCATGGTCCATTATCTGGGGCAGTCCAATCAAGATTCGGAGAATCTCGCAAAAGCCAAATAGTCTGGGGCAAATCTCCATCTGGATCGTTTGGGGCATTGGACGATCAAACAAAGATCTTCTAGTAGTATGGCAGCACTACACTTCTAACAGGGGCAACTCCTGACTTTCTGAGAACGGACATAGTCGAAAAAATACTACGCATAATCAAAGACCCGCTAGGTTGACACACCTGGGCCAAAATAAGGGCTTCCCGGCGAACCAAAAGGGTTCGGGCAAAATGAAGGGATGAAATGAAAAAATCTGTACACCCGGCAAGTCGAAAACCTGAAAAGGCGGCTTGGGCAAAAATGGGTATCCCGGTGGACTGAAAACCCGAAAGGGCGGTCCAGGCAAAAGTTAGGGATTAAAGCGTACGACTATGTCCCGCCTTCTTGTCACCTGCCTACTAGAAGAAGGTTTGTCCATCAACAACTATCAAGCACCTCCACAGGTATCTTCCGCTCCCACATCAGAAACAGGGGCAATAATGGGTGGTCTAAGCAATCTGATTGCTCGGTCCTCTAAGGTGTCAAGGTAGGGTCCGTTGAAGAACATAACCAATACAGTTCAATACTTCCCCAGGAGAGTCTAATCTAGTTCCCCAGGAAAGTTGGAATCATCTCCCCAAGCAGTAAGCTTATCCCCAGTAAGTTACGGAAGCTTACCCCTCTCAAGGCACGAACGCGTCGCCCGGCTTTATTCAAAGAGTTATTTCCTTAACAGGATATAACTGGGTTATCCTCAGCCAAAAGCCACGGAAAGAGCGTCCTCGACGAAGTCTTCCTACCCCAGCGAAGTCCATCAGCATTTCCAACAACAAGGGTATCCCCAGTAAGTAACTCTCAACAATTCAGCAAGGCACCTCTCTCCCACAGAGTATTGTTTCCCAGCATGGTCGCTAGAGTTTTTTCTCTCCGCAGAATCTTCCATTTGCCAAGTTTTATTCCGCAACGGAGTCATCTTCTCCTACCGGTATTCTTGCAGTTATCATCCCCAGCGGAGCAAGATCTAATTCTCCAACATCGGCCCAGGAGTGACCTCCCGGCACCCGTCAAGGATTTATTTCCCTAAGACGGAAACATATGTTCATAAACATCACATCTTCATACATTATAGCATGCATATGCATCATACTACATGAATCTCATTAATTTTGAGGACATACAGTTCATGCATCATGATCTTGCATTCAACTAATGCTTTACCTTTTCAGGAAAAGATCAATACAAAAATGACTACTATCAACTATCGCAATTCCTTCTAGATATAGTTTCAGATATGACCCAGATATGGTGACGTTCTGATGCTGCTTCCAGATTTCCTTCTAGATATAGTTTCAGATATGACCCAGATATGGCGACGTTCTGATGCTGCTTCCAGATATCCTTCTAGATATAGTTTCAGATATGACCCAGAGATGGTGACGTTCTGATGCTGCTTCCATATATCCTTCTAGATATAGTTTCAGATATGACCCAGATATGGTGACGTTCTGATGCTGCTTCCAGAGTTCCTTCTAGATATAGTTTCAGATATGACCCAGATATGGCGACGTTCTGATGCTGCTTCCAGATTTCCTTCTAGATATAGTTTCAGATATGACCCAGATATGGCGACGTTCTGATGCTGCTTCCAGATTTCCTTCTAGATATAGTTTCAGATGTAAACCAGATATGGCGACGTTCTGATGCTGCTTCCAGATTTCCTTCTAGATATAGTTTCAGATGTAAACCAAATATGGTGACGTTCTGATGCTGCTTCCAGATATCCTTCTAGATATAGTTTCAGATATGACCCAGATATGGTGACGTTCTGATGCTGCTTCCAGATCTCCTTCCAGATATAGTTTCAGATGTAAACCAGATATGGTGACGTTCTGATGCTGCTTCCAGATTTCCTTCCAGATATAGTCCAGATATGAACCAGATATGGCGACATTCTGACACTTATTCCAGTTGAAGACATTTCAAGACCTAGACCGGTTCAGTTAATCGACCCTAAGATTCTCTGTTCTTATCCAGTCCCAGGCCTTCTCTAGTCCAGCTAAATCGACTCCCAACAGATTTTTCTGATAAAGACTCAGCAGAAGTTATTCCAAATTATAACTTCCTATTGGTTCTCTCTCCGACGGTGCATGAGATTTCCATTTTAGGGTTTTTCCTTCAAAATTACAAATTTTCAGATGGTTCCCTCTCCGACGGTGAGTGAGGTGGTAAGTCCTTTTCAGATGTTTCCCTCTCCGACGATGAGTGTGAGGTGATAGTCTCCTATGGTTCCCTCTCCAACGGCGAGTGAGGTGGTAAGTCCTTTTTCAGATGTTTCCCTCTCCGACGGTGAGTGTGAGGTGATAGTCTCCTATGGTTCCCTCTCCAACGGCGAATGAGGTGGTAAGTCCTTTTTCAGATGTTTCCCTCTCCGACGGTGAGTGTGAGGTGATAGTCTCCTATGGTCCCCTCTCCAACGGTGAGTGAGGTGACAATTCCTTTTCCTATGATTCCCCTCTCCGACGGCGAGTGAGGTGATTCCCTTTTCAGATTATAATGGTCTATAGTTCTCGTTCCGATCCTGCGAAGATAGTATTTCCCCACCAAGATTTTCTCAACGAGCGTTGTTGAAGTTAAAATCACCCAAGGTTCCCGGACCATTCATGCTAAGGCAGTAACTATACCTGGTTCATTCAGCATCTTTTGAAGCTCCAGACTCAGTTCCTGTAACCAGTCAGGACACATCTATACCAAGCATCCGAAAACCAGCTCCTGCAACGTGTCAGGTACTCATTTGTTCTTTTGCAGGTATGCAGGCTCTCGCTAAGGAATCTCCTACGCGATCAACATCCAGATGGCATCTATAAGCCCATCATCCTATCCACCAATCTCTAAATGGCATCTATAAGCCCATTTCCATCACACTGCCACTATGTGAGCGCAAATTTCTGGGCACTCTAGTGTCCAATCATCTTCTACCCTCGGATTACGAAAGGCACGTCAGCCAATCTGCATCCTCAGGTCTAAGAAGATTGAACAGGGGCAACTGTTGTACCCCAAAATTTGCCCTCCCATATTCTCCAAGAAATTTCCAAGTCAAGCTGCAAAATTCCCCAAGGGTTACACAGTGCAAAGGTCTCCTATACAGTCAAAACTAGGGTTTGTGTTCTGATCAGGAAGATGAAGGTTTCAAAGGCCCAATCAAGTCTCACATGCCTACAAATATGGTCAAGTATCCTCATATCAAGTTTCAAGGCATTCAGCTCAAAATTGCACAGTCAAAACCCTAAATTGCACTACAGTCAACTGTAGGGGCAAAATGGTCATTTGGCAGTCAAAAGTTCAAATTTTTGGTCCACATATCATCTTGAATCCACAAACATCATTTGATCAATGCTTGATCATGATTCTCAAAATTTGGCTCAGAAAATCATCAAGATGCAAAAGTTTCCTTATTTGGACAGCTGAAAAAGTCAACTGAAATTGACCAGGGCATAACTTTCACATGGATTATCAGGAAAAATTCCATCCAAAGCTCATTTTGAAGAAAAAGACATTTCCTACAACTCATCTTCATACTTCAAGTCCAAGAAATGCTCTCACAAAAAGTTATCAATTTCAACATTATAGGTCATTTTCAAAAGTCAACAAAAAGGGACTTTAAGTCAAAGGCCATAACTTGAGATTGGTAAATCAAAATGACATGGGACCAAAGACATTGGTTAGAGGACTCAAAGACCTTTCCAAAATGTCCAAGAACATGAGAAAAGCTTAAAAATTGAGCAAGTTATGCCTTGTGGAAATTTGGAAATTTTTGGATATTTTGAAAAGTCAATATTGATTCAAATGGTCTAAAAATGCTAATGGGCCCATTTTTCTTCCATGATTCATCATTCCAAGCATATACACGACCACTTGGCCCAAAGGGAAGTATTTTCTCATTTTTTATTTATTTATTTGAATTTTTATTTATATTAATTCAATTAAATCAATTAAATATATGAAAAATGTTTAAATTAACCAAACCAATCTTTTTATACATGTTTTAAGGTCAATATTTCGTGTAAATGCAAACTAGGAAAGATTTGGGGTGATTGGATGCTAATTGATACAAGAACACATGGAAAAAGATTTAAAAAGATCCTTAGAAAATCAAAATTCAAAGTCCATGATTTCAAGAGATTTGTTCTACTTTTGTTAACCTAATAGCCTCACTACATAAGCATGAATCAAAACCTAATCAGAATACACTGAAAGCTGCGCAAGAAACCCCATTGCAAACTTGGAATTTTCTCTAAAAAGCTCAAAACTGAAATCATTGTTAGAGGACGATTCAAGCCCTAATATTCATTCCATTGGCTTCCTGAAGCTTCACTGATCAGATTCCAATCACAAACTTCCACTCAAACGCCAAGAATCGGTACCTAGAACCGAAACTGTATCGAACAAATTTCATAATCTTACATTCCATTCTATGCATTGTTTGTGAAATATATTACTTGATTCATGTTCATAATGAAGTTTTAAAGCTAACCATGATGTTTAATTTGATTATTATGCTGCATATACAATTGTACCATGCGCGATTTCTAGGGTTTACAGGGTTGTAAATTTAGGGCTTTTGCAAAGAGGAAAAATTAAGCCTTAAGACCACCATGGTTGTACTCAGCATGTTCAGACGAAAGAGATAGGGCCATCGCGCCCAATTTATAAACCCTTGAGAGCTAATCGCTATTTTTCAATAGCTGGCCTAAGGAAGCGCGTCTAAAACCGTTGCCATACGTTCTTGTTTCAGAAAAAAAAGAAAACACGTGAGGAAGACGATGTGTTGGCGAACGCTGATTGGCACGTTTGAATGTTTCGCGCGCTGTCCACTAACTCCTTTACTTTCTTTTATATTATTTATTAGCTATTATATATTAAAACGCGTTGACATGGTTCAGTGGCAGGTGTATCCCGTTGCAATGTCCAAGACCTGGGTTCGAACCCCAGGTCTGCGTTATTCTTCACATTATTTTTCCACAGGAATTCACATGCGTTTTCAACGTCAAGGCACAGCATACACCTTCATCATCCATCTACCCACGCGTCCATCAGAAGCAATCCAAGGGCTGAGATTAAAGAACACCATAAACGCAAGTCAATGCACCATATGTGATTCAAAAAAAGTCAATAAGGCCAAAATCAACTGGGCCAGATTGCCAAGGCCTATACCTCCAATTTGGGACTTCCACCCCCCTGGTTTGCAATTTTATTTCTTATATTTTATTTTTAATCATTGTTTTAGTTTTATTTGTTTGATTTAATTAATTATTTTTTACAAAATATAAAACACAAAAAAAAAAGAGAAAGAGATAAAAAATATAATGATTATTTATTTTGATATTTTCTTGTAAATAATACATATAAATAAATTTAGTTTTAAATTAGGTTTGATTTAAATTCTTCTCATAACAAAAACCCAAAAAATATAGACTTAGGTTTAATTGATAATTTTTATTCCTTTTAATTTTTTATTTTTCTTTTTTCACAATAATATTATTTATCTTATTTATTTTCATAATTAAAATTGTACATGAAAATTTAGGGTTTCATTTAGGTTAAAAAAGGTCAATATTTTCTTAATAACTTAAAAATAATTAGAATTAGGTTTAGTATTTTTGTTTTAATTAATTTTCTCCATTAATTCCTAAAAACACTAAAAATACCAAAAAACATTCTTTTTTTAATTTTTAATTTTAATTCCTCGTTAACTTTAATATTTTGCAAAAGGGTCCAACGCCCGTGTTCTTAATTGTTTAATTTCGCATCTTTATTTTATTTTGCTTAATTATGTACCTCTCCCAAAGCCTTGTAACAATTACCTCTCGCACTTTACTTTATTTGCTTTATTTATTTTCTGCCAAATCGGGTCCGGTTTAATTTTGGCGATGTGGACCCGCGCCACTTGTAATAGCCTTAGAATTACTTTCCCGCAAATACTATTAACTATTAACAAAAGCATGAAAGAATGTATGGACATAAATAAAATCAAGCGTAGAACACCAATGACATGACAAGACAAATACAAATGAAAACGACACACGAATCGCACACACCACCCCTAGGGTACGCCTCACTGTTGCCTTGCCTCGAACGGTGATCGTCGAGTAGAGGACGTCTTAGTAAGTCCTCATGATCCGGGAACCTGGCATGAGGGTAGCTTCTAAGGTGTCTTCCCATTGCTCTGGTGATCACCATGTCCCGAACCTCGAATTGACCCGAATACCTCCAACGGTGGTGCTACCTACCTCTCAATGGTGGGATGGCACTACTTTAAAGGACATTTACACAGACGAATTCCTTAGGGTAGGTAGGTTCTCGTAGATACTTGCTCTCTTCAAAAACAAACAAAAATCTTTTCACACCGACACTTTTCAAAAGCTTTCAAAGAAATTTTTCAAACACTCTGACACAAGAGTCGATCTGAAACTTTCAAAGAAACTTTTTTAAACCCATATTGAAAAGCAAACAAACCTTTTGAAAACACAAATGAGCAAGTATCTAAGAGCCCATGGATAACCATGGATAGAAAGGGTGCTAACACCTTCCCTTTCTATAACCTACCTCCCGAACCGAGAGCAATCTCTTTAAGGAATTTTTCTGTGCTTTTGTCCTTTCCATTTGGAGAAAATAAAAGACGGTGGCGACTCTTGCTTCCGCGACATTTCGTGAACCAGCGTTAAACAGTCAGTTCCAGATCCACCGATCACAGTTTGCAAATATAAATCTCCCAAAGTCTTTGAAAACATTACATGCATCCCATTATCATGCACATCATTACAGGTACCACTACAGGTTTCTCATCTTCTTCGCTGTTTATTTCAGCAGAAATGTCTTCCGATCAAGCTATCAAAGATCTTCAGGAACAGAACACCCAATTCCAACAGATGTTCTTAAGTCTGGCTAAAGGGCAAGAGGACCTGAAGACCCTTATTCTGAAGGAGAAGAAGAAGAATAAGAAGGTTGGTATTCTGAACATGGGTAGAAGATTCGGAGAAAGGATAAGACAATCAGCTGATCTGACCTCCTCATCCAAGGACGGGGAGAACCAAGAAAGGACAAAGGACCCTAGTCCTGCAGTTTCTGATAACGATACGGATTACGATAATGAGCAATATCCTCCTGCTGAGGATAGGTATAAGCAGTTAGAAGACCGTCTGAGTGCTATGGAGATTCAGAAGATCCCTGGTTTGGATTTTGGAGAACTGGGACTGGTATTGGGAGTGGTGATCCCTCATAAATTCAAAGCTCCAGTTTTTGCCAAGTACGATGGAGTATCCTGTCCAAAACTCCATCTCCGCTCCTACGTAAGAAAAATCCAACCCCACACCGCTGATAGAAATTTGTGGGTACACTTCTTTCAAGATAGTCTGTCAGGGACTCAGCTTGAATGGTTTTATCAGTTGGAAGGAGCCAATATCCGAAACTGGGAAGACCTTGCTGCTGCTTTTTACAGGCAATATCAGTATAATGCCGACCTTGCTCCTACTCGTACTCAGCTCCAGGGTATGTCTATGGGTGCAAGTGAAGGCTTTAAGGATTATGCTCAGAAGTGGAGAGACTTGGCTGGAAGAATCCAATCCCCTTTGTCTGATAGGGAGTTGGTTGACAAGTTTCTAGGGACTCTATCTGGTCCATTTTTCAATCACCTGATCGGTAGTTCGTCATCTGGGTTTACTGAGTTGATTTTGACTGGAGAGAGAGTAGAAGCTGGCATTCGAAGTGGTAAAATACAAAATGATGCTTCATCAAATGCGGCAAAGAATCCTTTCACCGGTAAGAAAGAAGCTAATGCAGTCTACGTCCCGAGGGGCCAAAGCATACCTGAACGTCGTCAAGCGGTAAATGCTATAGTGATATCAAGATCAACAGTTGCTCCACAATGCAACAATCAGCAAAGGGTGGAAAGACCACAACGACAGTTTACCCGCATCAACATGACTTTGGCTGAAGTCTTGCCTCATCTGTTAAAATCCAATTCGGCAACCTTGAAAGAGGCTCCCAGGAATCCAAACACTGCTTCTCCCAGATACAATCCCAACGCGCGGTACGCCTACCATTCAGAGAGTCCTGGTCACGACACAAACGATTGTTGGGCTCTGAGGAATAAAGTGCAAGATTTTCTGGAAGCTAAAGAGATTGAGTTTGATGCTCCGGAAAAGCCAAATGTTATAACTGCTCCTATGCCCAAACATGGTCGTGGAGTCAATGTTGTGGACACCGATTCATTTGTAACCTCTGTGGAAGAGATCTCTACTCCTTTGATGACGATTAAGAAGAATTTGTTGTCGGCCGGTTTATTTTCGGATTATGGTGAAGGTTGCCACATGTGTTCCATTCTGCCTTCCGGTTGTTGCTTGTTGAAGTCAGTGTTCAGCGCCTGATGGATAATAAGCAAATTTTGTTTGAGAAGACTATGATTCCGTTTGAATATGTTGCCATTATCACCATTTCCGCCAACCCTTCCAAGGTTTCCTCGAAAAAACCTGTTAGGGTTACACCCGTTCCAAAAATTACTCCGTTAATAATCACTGCTCCGGGTCCCATTCCATATACCTCAGATAAGGCTATCCCATGGCATTACGGTGCTAATGTATATTACCATGGTGTTAAACAAGATCTGAGGATTGAAGAAGCCGATATGGATATCAGTAATATTGTTGGGACAAGCAAGGTCACCAGAAGTGGAAGACTCTTTTCTCCTGAGATTTCCCCTCCAACTGTCCACAAACCAATTGTCATTCTGTCTGCTAGTACATCAACTACTATCCCTGTTCCCACTCCAGTCATCACCCCTTCCTCTGAGCCATCTGGGACTCGGGGCAAAGAAATCATAGGTGAGCCTGCCCGGATGGAGGCACCTAAAAAGATCATTGTAGAAACCTCTAAACAAGAGATACAGGAAATACTAAAGATTATCAAGAAGAGCGACTACAACGTAGTCGAGCAGCTGAGGCAGACCCCGTCAAAAATCTCCATGTTGTCCTTATTGTTGTGTTTTGAAGCCCATGCAAAGGCTTTAATTGCATTCCTCAAAACTGCATATGTGCCGCAGGAAACTTCAGTCGATCAGTTCAAAGATTGCGTAGCTAGCCTGACTGCTGATAATGGGCTGGATTTCTCATATGCAGATCTGACTGCTAAAGGAAGGAACCATAATGATGCTCTGCACGTCTCGATCGAGTGCAGGGGCACCACTATGGCCCATGTACTGGTAGATACTGGGTCCTCGTTGAATGTTCTGCCAAAGAAAGCGTTAGACCGTCTGGATTATGAAGGTTTGATTCTAAAGCCGAGTAATATTGTGGTAAGGGCTTTTGATGGGTCAAAAAGAATGGTGCACGGGGAGGTGGACATCCCTGTCAAGGTGGGTTCTCAAATCTTTGGGTCCAACTTCTACGTAATGGATATCAGACCATCATATTCTTGCTTGTTGGGTCGTCCTTGGATTCATAAGGTTGGGGCAGTGACTTCCACGCTCCATCAAATGCTGAAATATCTGGTGAAGGGGAAGATTGTCACGGTGCAGGGTGAGGAGGAGTATATGGTGAGTCATCTCAATTCCCTCCGCTACATGGAAATGGACGGGGAGTTCATCGAAAACCCTTGTCATAACTTTGAAGAGGTCCCTCAGACTCTGGCGTCAATTGAAGTTGCTACCAACAAACCTCCGCTAAAGATGGCTTCTCTCAAGGATGCCAGGGCTGTAATTGAAGAAGGTGGGTGTACCAATTGGGGTCAGCTCCCTGATTTCATGCACAAAACTGACAAATTTGGTTTGGGCTTTACTAGAGGGGCTCAAATGGTTGTTAGGCGCGCACGGATCGGAAGACCTCTTCTACACATCAGCAATCGGGGAGTTAATGAAATTGAAGACAGTGAAGAAGATTCAGACATCGACAGCTTGATGTACCCTACAACCAATGGTGGACTGAACAACTGGACGACAAAGGACTTCATACATGTTTCTTTTATTCTGCAGTAATTGACTTTTTGTTTTAAGATTTGTAATAAACAGTTTGGAACTTTGTAGCCCGGTGCCTTGCCCGAGGCACCTTGGCTTTGCTTGTGAGGGCTCATTACTTGTCATTTTTATATATCATTAATAAAACATTGGACGTCTCTTGCATTAAAAAAATTTGCGCTCCTTGTTTTTCTTTCCTGCCTCTCACTTTATCAAAACAGTTATTCTCTTACACACACTCACGTATCATAATGCAGATCCACGTCCACTCTGGATCCCATTGATAACAGCTCTGCTACTTCCAGTTATGACTTCGAAAATCCAATCAACCAAGCCGAGGACGAAGGTGACGATGATTGTGAGGTGCCTGGAGAACTTGCTAGACTGTTACAACAGGAAGAAAGGGCTATACAGCCTCAAGAAGAGCCAGTTGAGTCAGTGAATTTAGGTACACAGGAAGACAGGAAAGAAGTCAAAATAGGTGCAAATCTGGAGCCTAGTGTCAAGCAACGGTTGATACAGATGCTACGCGACTATGTTGAGATCTTTTCCAGGTCCTATGAAGACATGCCTGGGTTAGACACTGATATTGTGGTACACCACCTGCCGACCAAATAAGACTGTCCTCCGGTAAAGCAGAAAGTTTGTCGTATGCGCCCTGAAATGTCAGAGAAAATCAAGGCAGAAGTCATGAAACAGCTCGACGCAGGGTTCTTAGCTGTCACTTCTTACCCGCAGTGGGTTGCCAACGTTGTTCCGGCACCTAAGAAGGACGGTAAGGTACGAATGTCTATGGACTATAGAGATCTGAACAGGGAAAGCCCCAAGGATTACTTCCCGCTTCCTCACATTGATGTTCTGGTCGACAACACCGCGCAGCATAAAATCTTCTCCTTCATGGATGGTTTTTCTGGATACAACCAGATCAAGATGGCTCATGAAGACATGGAGGAGACAACCTTCGTTACACAGTGGGGAACCTTCTGGTATAAGGTAATGCCTTTCGGGTTGAAGAATGTTGGGGTAAGTTATCAGCGTGCCATGGTCGCTTTGTTCCACGACATGATTCACCATGAGATCGAGGTTTATGTTGATGACATGATAGCCAGGTCCCACTCTGAGGAAGAGCACCTTGATCATATCCAAAAACTGTTTGACAGGTTGAAAACGTACAAGTTGAGGTTGAACCCGAACAAGTGTACCTTCGGGGCAAGGTCTGGTAAGCTTCTGGGTTTTGTGGTTAGTGACAAAGGTATTCAGGTGGACCCTGCAAAGGTAAAAGCCATACAAGAGATGCCGGCTCCCCGCATAGAGAAAGAAGTTAGAGGCTTCTTGGGACGTCTAAATTATATCGCCAGGTTCATTTCACATCTGACTGCTACTTGTGAGCCAATCTCCAAGCTTCTGAAGAAAGATCAAGTGGTAAAGTGGAATGACAAATGCCATACCGCTTTCGAAAGAATCAAAGAATATCTTCAAGAACCGCCAATTTTGATGCCTCCAGTTGAAGGAAGATCTTTGATTTTATACTTGACAGTGTTGGACAATTCAATGGGGTGCGTGCGGAGCAGCATGACGAGTCTGGCCGAAAAGAGCATGCCATTTATTACCTTAGCAAAAAATTTACCGACTGTGAGACCCGATACTCATTGCTCGAGAAAACTTGCTGCGCTTTGGCATGGGCTGCTCGCCGGCTAAGATAGTATATGCTGACTCACACTACCCTATTGATATCAAAGATGGATCCAATCAAGTATATTTTTTAGAAGCCCGCTCTCTCCGGAAGGATAGCAAGATGGCAGATGATCTTAACCGAGTACGACATTCAATACACAACCCATAAATCAATCAAGGGGAGTATATTGGCAGATCATTTGGCGCATTAGGTCGTGGATGACTACCAGTCCATGAATTTCGAGTTCCCGGATGAGAATATTATGTTGGTAACCAACTGTGAAAAACTTGGACCGAATGAAGGACCTGAGGAAGGATCCCGATGGTCTATGTATTTTGATGGAGCATCAAACGCTTTGGGTAACGGCATTGGCACCGTAATTATATCTCCTGAGGGCTGTCATACTCTATTTACCGCCCGATTATGTTTTAACTGCACCAACAATATGGCGGAGTATGAAGCGTGTATCCTGGGTATTCGAGCTGCCATTGACCTGAGGATTAAGTTCTTGAGTGTATTCGGAGATTCTTCTCTGGTGATCAGTCAGATCAAAGGCGAGTGGGATACGAAGCACCCAAATCTTGTTCCTTTCAAAGAATATGTATTGACATTGCTCCCACACTTTGAGGAGATAACCTTTGAACACTTCCCCAGAGAAGAGAACCAATTAGCGGACGCACTAGCTACCATGTCTTCTATGTTCAAAGTAAGGTGGGATAATGAAGCTCCCCAGATTACCATCGAGAGGTTGGACGAACCCGCACATTGCTGTGACATTGAGACTGAAGAGGTAGCAGATAAACCCTGGTTTCACGAGGTAAAGAGGTATCTTGAGGCTCAAGAATACCCTGAGGGGGCATCTGTTAATGATAAGAAATTTCTGAGAAGGTTCGCTGCGAAGTTCTTCATCAGTAGTGGAATTCTTTATAAATGTAACCATGATTCAACCTTACTACGGTGTGTAGACAAGAGTGAGGCAGAAAGGATCATGGAAGAGTTACATGAAGGTACCTTCGGAACTCATTCCAGTGGATATACCATGGCGAAGAAAATCCTACGGGAAGGGTATTACTGGTCTACTATGGAGGCCGATTGTTATCAGCATTCTCGAACCTATCATAAGTGCCAAGTCTATGCTGATAAGGTGCATGTACCTCTGGTTACCCTGAATGTTTTGACAGCTCCTTGGCCCTTTGCAATGTAGGGCATCGATATGATCGAAGAGATCATACCTACTGCGTCCAACGGGCATCATTTCATTCTGGTGGCTATTGATTACTTTACAAAGTGGGTTGAGGCAGCTTCCTTCGCTACAGTAACCAAGAACATCGTGGCGCGGTTTATCCGGCACAATCTGATATGTCGATATGGTGTACCAGAGAGGATCATTATGGACAATGGTACAAATCTCAACAATACAATGATCACCGAGCTCTACAAATAGTTCAAGATTCAGCATCATAACTCTTCTCCCTACCGTCCGAAGATGAATGGGGTTGTTGAAGCAGCTAACAAAAACATTAAGAAGATTGTGCAGAAGATGACGGTGACCTACAAAGACTGGCATGAGATGTTACCATTCGCTCTTCATGGGTACCGTACCTCAGTACGGACATCGACAGGGGCAACACCCTACTCTTTGGTGTATGGCATGGAGGCAGTCCTACCCATTGAAGTCCAGATACCCTCTCTCAGGATTATGAAGGATGCGGGTTTGAACGAAGACGACTAGATCCAGACCCGACTTGATCAGCTGAATCTAATTGATGAAAAGAGGCTTACCGCTATTTTTCATGGTCAGACGTATCAAAAACGAATGATCAAGGCTTTTAACAAGAAAGTAAGACGTCAAGAATATTGAGTCGGGGATCTAGTGATCAAACGCATCATATTGCCGTAAGGTGATCCCAGGGGCAAATGGACCCCCACATACGAAGGGCCATTTGCGGTTAAGAACATTTTCTCGGGAGGAGCTATGATTCTAACCACCATGGATGGTGACGACCTTCCTCGCCCCGTCAATGTAGACATAGTGAAAAGATACTACGCATAATCAAAGACGCGCTAGGTTGACTGGTCTAGGAAAAAATAAGGGCTTCCCGGCGAACCAAAATGGTTCGGGCAAAAGTAAGGGATGAAAATGAAAAATTGTACACCCGGCAAGTAGAAAACCTGAAAAGGAGACTTGGGCCAAAAAGGGTATCCCGATAGACTGAAAACCCGAAAGGCAGATCCAGGAAAAAATTAGGGATTGAAGCGTAACTCTATGTCTCATTGAATCATCTTGCAACTAGACTTCAGTATTGATTATCAAGCTCGGATGGTGCCAATCAATCTGATCTACCTCCGACCAAGCGGCAAAGTGATGAGACGCTCGAAGATATAAGGGCAATAGCAGAGTTGGAACCCAATGGGATTGTTTCACATAGCTTTTTTTCTTTCTTTTACATAAATTGTATAATTTCTGTCTTCCGGCGGCGTTCTCTTACTAGGACGTCAGCCTCTTGTACAAAACGCCTATTATAGGCCAACTTCAAAAATCAATACAATTCATTTTCACAAGAAATTTCAACTTGTTTTTTTTTCTTTTTCTGTTTTGTTTTGTAAGAATGTCCAATGATTCATTTTTGATATATGCATTTGAAAATAATTGTTGCTCATAAATATTTACATAAGAAACAAAAGACGATTACTCGTAATTCCAGGAACAGGGACAAACAAGAAGTGTCCAAAGCCTTACAGTTGCTTTGCCCATCAGGTACAGGGATAGAGCCAGCTGGAGAACATGAGAAGTGGTACATACACCCCCCACAGAGTAAAAAGTACCCAAAGACGGTGATGTCAGCTTCCCCAAGTAAGACGTAACTCTCCCCATCTAAGGTTCACAATTGCAAGTGAGTCAGTAAATTCTGCCCCAAGCAGAGTTTATTTCTCTCACAAGCAGAAATTCAGTCGCTAACAAAATTCATTATCACCCGCAACGGAAGTTCATCCCTAGCCGATTTATTCCTCCAAGTTAGCAGATCTATCAATGGAGTATCTCCTCTCCAACAGAGTTATCCCCTGCAGAGTTATCCTTAGACAGGGTCTCTTCCGGCAGAATATTCGCCAGCCAAGGGGCAAATCCCCAGCACGGTCATCTTTGTTCACCCTCCCCAACTGAGGTGGAGGAACTACGGCTTGCATAGCAATCAGGGATTTATTTTCCTAGATTCGAATTATCACGTCAGCATTTCATGTTCATACATCATGACATATACATAGATCACATATAACATAGTCTTATTTATTTTGAGAACGTCAGCATACAATGTATCTCATGCATCACATATAACTAACCCTATATTTCTTTCAGGAAAGACATTATTATCAACAATTGCTAGTAAGTCCATGATCAACACTCAAAGGAAAACAGAGTAATCATCGATGCAATAAAAGCAGCCCTACTACCCAGGCTTTCATCTCGAAGTAACCCTACTATCCAGGTTTCTTATCACAGCCCTACTACCAAGGCTTTCATATCGAAGTAACCCTACTATCCAGGTTCCTTCTCACAGCCCTACTATCCATGCTTTTCATCTCAAGGTAATCCTACGACCCAGGTTCCTTCTCACAGCCCTACTATTCAGGCTTTCATATCGAAGTAACCCTACGATCCAGGTTCCTTCTCACAGCCCTACTATCCAGGCTTTCATCTCGAAGTAACCCTACTATCCAGGTTCCTTCTCACAGCCCTACTATTCAGGCTTTCATATCGAAGTAACCCTACTATCCAGGTTCCTTCTCACAACCCTGCTACCCAGGCTTTCATCTCGAAGTAACCCTACTATCCAGGTTCCTTCTTGCAGCCCTACTACCCAGGCTTTTATATCGAAGTAACCCTACTATCCAGGTTCCTTTTTGCAGCCCTACTACCCAGGCTTTCATATCGAATTAACCCTACTATCCAGGTTCCTTCTTGCAGCCCTACTACCCAGGCTTTCATCTCGAAGTAACCCTACTATCCAGGTTCCTTCTCACAACCTTACTATCCGGGTTTTCCTCTATTATCTCCGGACAACAGTCCACAACACTGTAATACCTAGACCCGATCAAACACAATTGATTTCACATTTCCCTAGTAAGTCGCGATGCGGCATATACCCCGACCAAACACAAGATCACTCCCGCTTCCCAAACCGGAATCATTCCCCAGTAGAGTAACGGACACCTGAAGCTCCTAAAACTCTATTTCTCTCAAGACAGAGACCAATATTCCCCAGCAAAGTCCTCCTCAACAACAGGTACACGGGTTCTCGCAAAGGAATCTCTTACGCAATCAACACTTCTTCGGATGGAATCTTTAAGCCTATCTTCAGTTATTGACTTCCGAATGGCATCTATAAGCCCATTCCCGATATCACAAGACAAGTATCACTTCATGCGAGTGAAAATTTCGGGTCACTCTAGTGTTCAATCATCTTCCACCTTCAGATCACGAAAGGCAGACAAGCCAATCTACATCCTCAGGTTTAAGAAGATTGAACAGGGGCAGCTGTTGTACCCCAAAATTTTCCCTCTCATATTTCTCAATACATGTCAAGTGAGGTCCTCAAAATTGCTCAAGGAGGTTCAAGAGTTGACCAAACAAACTCTCTCTTGAGGCAGTCTACCTTAAATTAGGGTTTCATTTTGCATCAAGATGTTTGAGTCCAAAGGATTCCAAATGATCACCATTGTCCTAATATGTTCTCAAGATCATCCATGTCAAGTTTCAAGCCTTGCAGAGGAAGTTTGCTCAGTCAATTGCTCAAATACCCAGAAATTGATTGTGCTAGGTCAAAAGTCAATTGTGGTCCCCATACAATCAAAACTTCAAGATTTTTGGTCAACATCCTCACTTTGAAATATCATTCATCAATTGATCAAGGGTTGATCATGATTCCTCATGGATTTCTCACAATTCATCAAAACCCAAAAGTTGCTAAATTAGGGTTTTGTAGGAAAAGTAAAGTCAACTTTGACCAAGCATAACTTTCTCATATTTTATCAGAAATGGCCCATCCAAAGCTCATTGTGAAGAGGATGTAATTCCATACAATTCATTTTCATACCTGAAGTTCAAATTATACACTCACAGAAAGATATGAATTTTGACATTATAGGTCATTTTGAAAAGTCAACAAAAACACCTTTTGGGTCAAAGCCTCATAACATGAGTATGGAAGACTCAATTGAGATGATATCAAAAAGGTTGCTTAGGGGACATCCTAAGATTTCTAAAAAGTCCAAGAGCACCCTGTGATACGATGGGAAGAACAAACTATTTTTTGGAATGCTGGTTTGCGTTTTGCGTTTGTGTTCGCAAAATGTCGCGGAAGCAAGAGTCGCCACCGACTTTTATTTTATCCAACAAGGAAAGGAAAAAAGCACAGAAAAATTCCTTTTTCAAGATATTTCTCGGGTTCGGGGGGTATATTATAGAAAGGGAAGGTATTAGCACCCTTTCTATCCGTAGTTATCTATGGGCTCTTAGGTACTTGCTCAATTGTTTTCAAAAAAATTTCTTTGTGCTTGTGGGTTTGAAAAAAGTTTTTGTTTGAAACTTCAATTTAACTCTTGCTTCTGTCCTCAAGAGTGTAATGAAGTGTTTTGAAAAATTTGTTCGAAAAGGAGTGTAAGTGTGAAAAGTTTTTATTTTGAAAGAGCAAGTATCTAAGAACCATCTACCTACTCGAAAAAAGAATCGTTCTATGCTAATTTCCTTTAGACAATGCTATCCCACTATTGATTAGTAGGTAGCACCGTCGTTGGAGTTTGAGGGTCAATTCGAATGAGGGATATACGGTCACCAAAGCAATGTTAGGACGCCTTAGCGGTAACCCTAATGTCTTAGATCATTTGTTTGAGGCAATAATATCTGAGGCAACCATTTCGAGGCAACTATTATCTTTTAGACAAGAGGACGACCTCTAAAGTGACCTATACTCGATGACCGTGTACGAAGGCAACCAAGTGGGGTGTACCCTAAGAGTGTGCATGTGCGAGTGTGTCGTTTTCAATTATTTTATCTTTGCACATGTTAAGAGTGATCTAATTTGATTTTAAGATTAAGCATTCAGTCTTGTCATGCAAACCATATTATCAAACATCTAGCAGTTATAATTGGCAGAATTAAAAGTGCGGAAATTAAATTACAAGGCGTCGGATATTTACATCGCCAAAAGCAACCCTTTGAAAATAAAATAAAGCGATAAATAAAAATGTCCTAATTATCTATTACAATCCGTAAGCAGATACATAATTGGATAAATAAAAATAAAGCGCGACGCGAAATTAAATCGGATCTAAGATTAGGGTTTTGACCCTTTTTAAAGAAAATGTTTTTGTGTTTTGTTGTTTTTATTTTAAGAAAAGAAATTACTCCTAAATTAAATACCAAATTAAAATTAAATAAATGAAAAATAAATAATGACATATTTTTGGGTTTTTGTTATTTTAAGAAAGAAAAATAAAATAATTAAATTAGTAGTTAAAACTTAATTAAGTCTAATTAATTTTATTTATTTACAAAAATAAGTTAAAATTTCCTAATTAATATCCTAATTAATTAATGAGTTTATTAATAAAAATAAAAGTTTTAAAATTTGATTGGATAAAAAAAAGTATTTTTATGATTTTATTTGATAAAAGGAAATAAAAGATTGGTTAGTAATTAGTTGAAATTAAATAAAATAACTAAATTAAAAAGAGAAAATATAATGAAAAGAAAGAGATGGGCCTTTTTTTTTGGAGGTTTTGAAAATCATTTTTGTAGGCCCAATAGTGCTGGCTCGTTTGACCCATTAGGATTTGGTACACACGCGTTGACTAGCACTATCATGCACCCTCAAGGCTTGACCACCAGATCTGGCCATCTGGCCATCTGGCGTATGGATTGATGAGGGAGTATGGTATGGATCTGGCCCCTGCGCGCATGTGATAACCTGAAAAATAATGAGAAAACACAAATTGCTGGAGGCAGGGCTTGAACCCCTGACCTCCAGCCTTTGGGTCCTTTATGGCCCATGTGGCAACCACTGAAGCATGTTATTGTTTTGTTATTAATAATACAAAGAAATAATAATATAAAAAAACAAGTCAATGGCCAGAAAAACAAAAAAAAATGCGTGCAACTTTTGAATAGCCCAATGGACGGAGGACACCTCATCGTCCATGTCCTCTTAAACACTGTAAATTTACCTGCGGATTTGTATCCGCAGCTAAAAGCGCAGCCTTATTCTAAAATCCCCTCCAGGCCATGAAAACGATTTCTAAGGACACGGTCGTGTTCGTCTCATCCTCCTGGATACAACCATGTCCATCATGTGTCTCAATTTAACCTGAAACAAAAACTCCCAAAAGTTCCAAGCAAACCCTAACTATGGTGGATTGCAATACAGATCAGATAAATGAAATTAAATGATGCCAAAAGCCTGTAAATTTTCTTGTGATCACAAATATACAATTATTTCACTCAATGGATGCCAGAATCATGTGAATCGAAAACAAGAACATGACGGTTTTACGAAGGACTTACAGTGCGTATAAGGGCCTGAGAATGCCTGGTTTTGATTGGGATAGCTTGTGTGCATTGCCAGGAATCGATTGGGACTAATATCAAGCTCTGAAAATGCCTCTAGGGTTGATTTCGATCTCCCACTTTTTTGTGATTTTTTCAGTTTTTGCTCTGCCTCCACAAGTATTCTCTAACCCTGATTTTTGTGTCCTTAGCCTCCTTATGTAATGTGCATTGCATTAGGTTAAAAAACTTGGTCCAAATCTCTCTACATTGATGTTTGGATATTTGATTTGATCCTCCATGAAAATCTTTCCAAACTTGGCCTAAATCACATCTTTTTGTAACCAATGCCTTTTATACGAATTCAATTGAAATAATAGTTGTATTTGGAGCCTGAAATAGCCAAAAAATCATATGTTATCAATGCTTTAGATTTTATGTGATTTTATTTGATTTAAAATGGATTAATTCAAATAAAAATCAAATTAAATAATAAAAATGTGATATGGACACATGGCTGGAGCTCGGGCACGTGGGCAATAATTCAAACTCAAATCAAGTGGAAAAGAATGGGCCCATTTGGCAAAATCTGAAGTTTTGGGGATAGTTGACTTTTGGCAATTTTGCAAAAAAAGTCCAACTTCAACAATGCATAACTTCTTCAATTTTGAACTTTTGGAGATGTTATTGGACTTTTTAGAAAGCTTGAGATGTCCTCTAATCAACCCTTTTGGTATCATCTAATTTTGATATTCCATGCTCAAGTTATAAGCTTTTACAAAAGAGGTGTTTTTGTTGACTTTCAAAAATGACCTATAATGTCCAAATTCATAACTTCTTGTGAGTGCATATTTTGGTCTTGGGGTATGAATATGGATTGTAGGTAATTGCATCCTATTTAAAATGAGCTTTGGATGGGTCATTTCTCATAAAGTATGAGAAAGTTATGCTTGGTCAAAGTTTAGTTGACATTTCCTACAAAACCCTAATTTAGCAACTTTTGAATCTTGATGAACTTTGAGCAATCCTTGATGAATCATGATCAACCTTTGATCAAATGATTAAATATCCTTCAAAATGAGAGTGTTGACAAAAAATCTTGAAGTTTGATTGTATTTGGGTCACAGTTGACTTTGTCCTAGCATAGTCGATTTTTGGACCTTTGAGCAATTGACTGAGCAAACTTCCTCTGCAAGGCTTGAAATTTGACATGGATGATCTTGAGAACATATTAGGACATTGGTGAGAACTTGGGGTCACTTGGACTCAATGATCTTGATGCAACACAAAACCCTAATTTCGGATAGACTGCCTTAGGAGATAGCTTGTCTGGTCAATCTTTGAGCAACCTTGAGCAACTTGGAGATTTTTCTTGCAATGTTTTGAGAAATATGGGAGGGAAAATTTTGGGGTAAAACAGATGCCCCTGTTCAATCTTCTTAAACCTGAGGATGTAGATTGACTTTCATGCCTTTCGTGATCCGAAGGTGGAAGATGATTGAACACTAGAGTGCCCAGAAATTTGCACTTGCATGAAGTGGTATCAGCCTTGTGATGTCGGGAATGGGCTTACAGATGCCATTTGGAGGAGTGTCAATCGCATAAGATATTCCTTAGCGAGAGCTTGCATACCTGCTGTTGAGGAAGATTCCGCTGGGGAAGTCTGAACTTTTGTTGAGATTTAGGAACTTGCCTGTACTTCAACTGAGAGAACATCTCTGCTGAGTTTTAAGAACTTGTCCGTAATTCAACTGGGGGAAACATCTTCATCGAGATTTAAGAACTCGCCCGTAATTCAACTGAGAAAAACTCTGCTGAGATTTAGGAACTGCCTGTAATTCAATGGAGGAACTTCGTCGAGATTTAGGACCTTGTCTATAATTCAACTGAGGATAATTCTGTTGAGATTTAAGAACTGGTCAGTAACTCGACTTTGGGAACCATCTTCATCGAGATTTAAGAACTCGACCGTAATTCAACTGAGAAAACTCTGTTGAGATTTAGGAACTCGTCTGTAATTCGACGGAGGAACTTTGTCGATATTTAGGACCTTGTCTGTAATTCAACCGAGGATAATTCCGTTGAGATTTAAGAACTTGTCAGTAATTCGACTGAGGGAAACATCTTCATCGAGATTTAAGAACTCTCCCGTAATTCAACTGAGAAAACTCTGCTGAGATTTAGGAACTGTCTGTAATTCGACGGAGGAACTTTGTCGAGATTTAGGACCTTGTCTGTAATTCAACCAAGGATAATTCCGTTGAGATTTAAGAACTTGTCAGTAATTCGACTGAGGGAAACATCTTCATCGAGATTTAAGAACTCGCCCGTAATTCAACTGAGAAAACTCTGCTGAGATTTAGGAACTGTCTGTAATTCAACGGAGGAACTTTGTCGAGATTTAGGACCTTGTCTGTAATTGAACTGAGGAAAACTGTGTTGAGATTTAAGAACTCGTCAGTAATTCGACTGGAGGAACTTTGTCGAGATTTAGGACCTTGTCTGTAATTCAACTTAGGAAAACTCTGTTGAGATTTAAGAACTCGTCAGTAATTCTACTGGAGGGAAACATCTTCATCGAGATTTAAGAACTTGCCCGTAATTCAACTGAGAAAACTCTGCCGAGATTTAAGAACTCGTCTGTAATTCGACGGAGGAACTTTATCGAGATTTAGGACCTTGTTTGTACTTCAACATCTTTGTTGAGTTTTAAAAACTTGTCAGTAATTCGACTGGAGGGAAACATCTTCATCTAGATTTAAGAACTTGCCCGTAATTCAACTGAGAAAACTCTGCCGAGATTTAGGAACTCGTCTGTAATTCGACGAAGGAAACTTTGTCGAGATTTAGGACCTTATCTGTAATTCAACTAAGGATAATTCTATTGAGATTTAAGAACTTGTCAGTAATTCGACTAGAGGGAAACATCTTCATCGAGATTTAAGAACTCGCCCGTAATTCAACTGAGAAAACTCTGCTGAGATTTAGGAACCTGTCTGTAATTCAATGGAGGAACTTCGTCGAGATTTAAGACCTTGTATGTAATTCAACCGAGGATAATTCCGTTGAGATTTAAGAACTTGTCAGTAATTCGACTTTAGGGAAACATCTTCATCGAGATTTAAGAACTCGCCCGTAATTCAACTGAGAAAACTCTGCTGAGATTTAGGAACTCGTCTGTAATTCAACGGAGGAACTTTGTCGAGATTTAGGACCTTGTTTGTAATTCAACTGAGGATAATTCTGTTGAGATTTAAGAAATGGTCAGTAATTCGACTTTGGGAAACATCTTCATCAAGATTTAAGAACTTGTTTGTAATTCAACTGAGAAAACTCTGCTGAGATTTAGGAACTCATCTGTAATTCGACGGAGGAACTTTGTCGAGATTTAGGACCTTGTTTGTAATTCAACTGAGGATAATTCTGTTGAGATTTAAGAACTGGTCAGTAATTCGACTGAGATAAAAGCTTCACAATTTTGAATTTTATGAGAATTTAACCGCATCCTTCCTGAAAGGTAAAGGTTAGCTGTATGTAGTGCATGATATTGTAAGTTCAGATGCGCCTAAGAGGGGGGGTGAATTAGGTTCTTTAAAACTTTTTCTAAATTGTATGAATATTTTTGCAAGTGTTTCTTTTCTTTCTTTTTCTGATAAGTGATGAAAGCAGTAAATGCGGAAAGTAAAGAACACAATGATGTATCCTGGTTCCCCTCACAGTCCGAGAGTACTCCAGTCCCCTTTTAACATGAAAGAGATTTCCTTATTGTTGGTAATTTGTACAAGACTACCTAATAAGCCAAGAACAATCCTCTTAGACCAAGAACAATCCTCTTGGATTTTCACTAAGACCACAAAGAGAACAATCCTCCCTAAGTGTCTTTCTTGTTTTCAACAATCCTGAAAACAAGTACAATAGTTTGTTTGATTTTGTATAAGAGGTTGAATAATGAAGAAGCAATGTTAATCACTTGATTGATCTTCTCTTATCAATATGAAATTTAAGATGGAATACTCTTCTAAGTGCTCAAGAACAATTTTCAGAATGCATATGAAAATGATGAACAAAATCTTGAGTATAAAGAGTATAATCAAAAATAAGAAAGTTGTTAGTGATTGTTGTTGTATAATTTTTGATGTATTTTTGATTGATTTTCAAAATTCTAAAGTGAAAATAATTTATAGTGTAGTAATGCCTTTTCAATGAAACATAGCAATGTTTAGGCCATTTTTACTAAAGCAATGTATATGAAAAGATACAAAGATTGCCATGAAAAGGTGTTACCAAAGGTTGCTGGAAAAATAATTTTTTTCAAAATTTAAGGCACAACAACTGATTGCACCAGAGCAGCAATCGATTACAGCATAGCAACGTTTTAAAAAATTAAAAATTATAACTAGGACAACCGATTGTCATTGAGGAGCAATCGGTTGCTCTAAAGCCAACGTTCAAAAATTTTGAAAATAAAACACATGACAATCGATTGCTGCCAGACGACAACCGATTGCATGTCAAATAGAATCAAATGTTACTTGCATGCAACCGATTGTCATTTTATGACAATCGATTGCTTCAGTACAAAAATTGAAAAAAAAACATTATTTTCAAAGACTTTAAACAATTTAAACTATCCTTCTTTAATCATACTTAGTATATACTCAAAATATTATTTTAATAAATTAAATGCATGATTAAAAACAGTTTTGAGCACTAAGAGCATAAGATCAAAAATCTCATATACCTTATGCCATAAGTCTTGAAATGTTGATCTTGATCAATGAATCTTTGCTTGAGATAAATCTTCTATCTTGATCCATTCTTTTTTGCATGCAAGCTTGTCTTCATCAAAACACTTGGAAAGCTTGATTTCACATTCTCCCCCTTTTTGATGATGACAACCATTGCTTGAAGTTTGGAGTGCATCTTGGTTTTCTCTAAACAAGTTGTTTAAAAAACTCCCCTTAAGTCAAAGACTCCCCCTTGATCTATTGCATGAGAGTTTTGAAGATTGCTTGCTTTCTGCAATATGGGTTAGAGAAACATAAAAGAAACTACAAAGTCTTCTCCCCCTTTGTCATTAGCAAAAAGGAATGGGAAAGAAGAGCATAAAAATTTTGTACATAGAAACAACATAGCATAAATAAAGTTTGCATACATAGACATAACAGAAACAAAGTGCACAAAACTAAAAGGATCACAATACACGAAGTGTTCTAAATGAAACTAGAAAAACGACATAAAATATAAGAACATAAAGTACTAAAAACATAAAAACTTAAAAACTAATCATCCATGCCTTCAACAAAGTCTTCATCATCTTGACCTTCACCATCATTGCCTTCATTGGTTTGAGGTTGAATGAAAGGGTAATGATAAGGTTGAGCTTCATAAGGAGGGACATTGGTATGGGCATAGAGATGAGCAAATTGATTGTTCATGTTGTTGTTCATGTATTGAAGATAGTCAAAAACTTGATTGTAAGAGTTTTCCATTGGTTGTGGAGGTTGGTTTTGAGGTTGTTGTTCTTGTTGAGGTTGGTTTTGTGGAGGAGTATGAATGTATGTGATGGTTCTATTAATTGGATCAAATTTGACGCCGGTTTTGGTGTTGCATACTTTCTTCGAAGTGATTTCATGTTTGGGGTCAGACATAGGCATCATGTGTTCACCAGACAAGGGAACATTGAACTTCTCAAAAACAAGGGTAAGCCAGGAGCCATAGGGCAAAGTAGAAGCATTTTCATTATGAAGTGCCATATGATGTAGAATCACATAAGACCAGTTGATTTGAATCCCATTCTTCATCGCATACAAAATCGGCATCTCACAATCATTTACATTGGAAATATTTGAGAATTTTGGCATAACCACATACGCCAAAAAATAGTGGATCAAACGATCATCGATAGTGCGAATTCCTGCAGACCAATAGTTCCTCTCCGGAGTACCACCAAGTAGTCTTTGCCTTTTCTGAATAAAATCATGCTCGGGAATTCTTGCAATTCCATAGTAGAAGTCTCTTTTGTTGTAGCTAGGCAGATTTTCATTTGAGAGAAGTTTAACGCAAGCACCATCATTTGGAATATCCAAAGCTTCACCAAAATTCTGCACTGTGAGTTCTATAGGAACCCCTTTGACATTTGAAATCATGCATCCTCTACTAATGGTTAGATTATTGTAGAAAATCCTTACCAAAGTGGGGTAAATGGGTCCATTAACACCAATCAAGTTGTATATCCCTTGAGATCTAAATAATGCTGGAAAACTAAAGCATTCGGAATAAAAGTTGTCAAGATTACCGAACCTTGGAAAAAGAACCGTCATCTTCTGAAAGTGAGACACAAATCTTTCCCTTTGGCTTCTTGATGGAATGAGTCTTGAGATATCATCACCTTGAGATGAGGAAGAAGCTTTTCCCTTGCCTTTCTTTGATGTTGACATGGTGAGAAATGAGAGAATTGGAAGGGGAAAGGATATTTGGTGTTTGTAGGGTTTTCTTGAGATAAAAGAGGATATGTGAGGCTTAGATTTTGGTTGAGCTTTTATAGATGGGTAGGCATTGAATGGTTAGGTAAGGCATGTAATGGTTTAGTCTAAACAATAAAGACTCGTACCATAGAGATTCTTGAGTGTGTAAGTATCCAAGAAATTTTGTCATAGGAAAGGACTATGCATTTAAAAGTTGTTGACCAAACACTTAAAACATTCAAAAAGAGAATAAGAATCTTTGTACAAAATAAATATTAGTAATGGCAATGGAAGAGAAATGAAAAAAATAGTGTAACTGAAAAAAATAAAAAAATTTCAAAAATTTGAACTGTGCAATCGATTGTCGTGGAGTGACAACCAATTGTCATGAAGACAGAATCTAAAAAAATTTAGATACAACCGATTGTCATAAGCAAAAAAAATGAAAAATACTTAATTTTTGTGCATTTCATGGTCATATATCATAAGTTTAGTAATAAAAACATGGATTGAGACATATTACCATAAAGTTAAGATTAAAATCATAGCCATGTACCTTAATTAGATAATGTCATTTTCGTCCAAGATACCTAGCTCTCTTCGGATCTTAAAAAAAGGTTCTCTTGCCAATGGTTTAGTGAAAATATCTGCTAGTTGATTATGCATATCCACGAAGGTGACTTCGACATCTCCTTGAAGTACATGATCACGAAGAAAGTGATGTCGAATGTCGATATGCTTTGTTCTAGAATGCATCACAAGATTTTTTGTAATGTTGATTGCACTTGTGTTGTCGCATCGGAGTGGAATGCATCCAAGGTCGAGTCCGTAGTCACGGAGTTGTTGCTTGAGCCATAGAATTTGCGCACAGCAACTACCTGCTGCAATATATTCCGCCTCGGCCATACTAAGAGCCACCCAAGCTTGTTTCTTGCATTCCCAAGAAACTAATGCATTTCCCAAAATGTGACAAGTGCCATTTGTGCTTTTTATATCTGTTTTACATCCTGCATAATCAGTGTCAGAATAACCAATTAAATTGCATATATTACCTTTTGGGTACCATAGGCCGACATTGGTTGTTCCTTTGAGATATTTCATGATTCTTTTTACCGCCATGAGGTGAGATTCCTTCGGGTTTTCTTGAAATCATGCACACAGACATACACTGAACATGATGTCAGGACGACTTACCATTAAGTATAGCAGTGATCCAATCATGCCTCGATATTTAGTAATATCAATGGAAATACTGGATTCATCTTGATCAACATAAGTACCGGAGCCCATTGGCGTGTGCATTGATTTGCAATTATCCATATCAAACTTTTTCAAAAGTTCCTTGCAATATTTTGATTGATTGATGAAGATACCATCTTTCAGTTGCTTAATTTGCAATCCAAGGAAATAGTTCATCTTGCCCATCATAGACATCTCAAATTCTCCTTGCATCATCAACGAGAATTATTCACACAAATCTTGGTTAGTTGAACCAAATATAATATCATCGACATAGACTTGTACTAATAAAGTGTTACCTTTGGTCTTCTTTAGGAACAAGGTCTTATCCACTTTACCTTTCTCGAAACCTTTTTCGCATAAGAATGTACTGAGTCTGTCATACCATGCTCTAGGTTCTTGTTTTAAGCCATAAAGAGCTTTTCTCAACTTAAAGACATGTGAAGGATTCTTGAAGTCTTCAAAGCTCGGGGGTTGTTTGACATAGACTTCTTCATTGATGTAGCCATTTAAGAATGCACTTTTGACGTCCATTTGGTAAAGCTGAAAATTTAATGAACAAGCGTAAGCAAGTAAGACACGGATAGCTTCTAACCTTGCAACTAGAGCGAAGGTTTCTTCAAAGTCAATTCCCTCTTCTTGGTTGTATCCTTGGGCTACCAGTCTTGCTTTATTTTGTACAATTATACCGTTCTCATCAAGTTTATTTTTGAACACCCATCTTGTACCTATGATGTGTTTGTCACTTGGTCTAGGAACAAGTTCCCAAACTTGATTTCTCTCGAACTGATTTAATTCTTCTTGCATAGCAATTATCCATTGGTCGTCTCCTAATGCGTCGTCGACTTTGGAAGGTTCGATTTGAGAAACGAACGCCATGTTTAAGCAAGCATCTTTGAGATTCAATCTTGTTGAAACGCCTTGACTTATGTCACCGATGATTTTATCAATAGGGTGATCTCTATGGGTTCTCCATTCCTTAGGTAGATCATTGACATTTGGTTCATCCGGAGTTTGTTCTTCTTGTTGTTTCAATTGATTCTCATTGTTGGTCTTGGAGCCATCTTCTTGAGGAATATCTAGAATCTCATCATCATTATTTAAAACAATAGTATCCTCCCCGGAGGGGTTAGATTCATCAAATGATACATGCATAGATTCCTCAATAGTTAAAGTTATTTTATTGTATATACGATAAGCTTTACTAGATAAGGAGTAACCAAGAAAAATACCTTCATCTGATTTTTCATCAAACTTACCAAGGTTGTCTTTGTCGTTGTTAAGGACAAAACATTTGCAGCCAAAGACATGAAAGAATGAAATATTTGGTTTCCTTCCTCAAAAGAGTTCATACGGAGTCTTCTTCAGGATAGGTCGAATATTAACTCTATTGCTTACAAAGCATGCCGTGCTTACAGCATCCGCCCAAAAGTATTTTGGAAGGTTTTAATCACTAAGCATTGTCCTTGCAATTTCAATAAGAGACCTATTCTTCCTTTCTACAACTCCATTCTGTTGAGGAGTCCTTGGTGCTGAGAAATTATGTGATATTCCATGTTCTTCACAGAAATCTTCAAAGGAGGAATTCTGGAATTCTCCACCATGGTCGCTTCTTATGGAAGCAATAGATAGTGACTTCTCATTTTGAATTTGCTTTGCATATTTCTTGAACGCCTTGAATGCATCATTTTTCTGCACTAAAAAGAGTGTCCAAGTATATCTAGAAAAGTCATCAAAAATAACTAGAGCGTATACATTACCTCCGAAGCTTCTTGTTCTTGAGGGGCCAAACAAGTCCATATGAAGCAATTGTAGTGGCCTAGAAGTGGACATCACATTCTTGGATTTGAAAGTTGATTTTGTTTGCTTTCCCTTTTGACATGCATCACAAAGTCTATCTTTGATGAACTTTATCTTAGGCAGCCCAACAACAAGGTCATGCTTAATCAATTTGTTTAAATGCTCCATATGAATATGAGCGATTCTTTTGTGCCATAGCCATGAGTCGTTGTTGTTTTCCATGAGACATTTAACCTTCAAAGACAAATCGTTAAGGGAAATCATAAAAAATATTATTTACTCTTTTACCTTTAAGTTTAGCCTCATGTGTGACTTTATCTTCTATCAAACATTCATCTTTAGTGAACTTGATCTTGAAGCCTTTGTCACATAGTTGGCTAATACTTAGAAGATTGTGCTTTAGTCCTTCAACATAAAGAACATCTTCAATTGATGTGAAAGGTGGACCACCAACTTTGCCTATGCCAAGAATCTTTCCTTTGTTGTTATCTCCATACGTCACATAACCCTTGGCCTTAAGCGTTAGATGTGAAAATTTGTCGATATCTCCCGTCATATGCTTGGAACAACCACTATCGAGATACCATAGATTTGAAGTGGTCGTCAAGCTTACCTACAAAACAAGATTATGTTTTGTTAGGTACCCAAGTTGCTTTGGGTCCTTCATAATTAGTTCCTTTCTTAACCCACACATAATGCCCATTTGCCATGACAAAGTTTCTAACATAACAAGCATTAGGTGTGTGTCCTCGAATACCACAATAAAAACAAGTAGGTTCAAATTTACTTGTATATCTAGAAGGATAAGATTTCTTCTTAGGGGGTATTTTCTTTTTAGGATAGTGATGAACTATTTTGGGAGTGATTTCTTTCTCTTTGGTTGGTTGGTCGCTAGCCTTGACAAAGATGGTCTTGTTGGTACTTGGTTTTGAAAATTTTGAGTATCCAAGACCACTTTTGTCATTTGAGTATCTTTGTTGGCTAAGAAAACTTTCCAATCCAATTTGTCCTTTTTCATATCTTTCAATAACCCTTTTCAATTGGACAATTTGGAAAGAGAGAGATTCACACTTTGTGCATACAAAATTCTGTTTTTCATCACTAACTTTTTGTTTTTCATCTTTGAGATCTTTTTCAATAGATCCACATTTTTCTTCCAATGATGAAATTTGTTTCTTTTGTGATGAGATAGTTTTGTACAGAATTTTGTATTCATTTAAAAGTTCATTTATAGCACCTTGTGCATCACTATCAAAAAGAGAGAATACGTTACTAACCTCATCATCTTCGCTTTCGGAGTGGTGTGAGGCCATTAATGCAAGATTGGCACTTTCGTCGCTATCGGAGTCGGATGACGAACTCAGTTAAACATCTTCCCATGCAACATATGATTTCTTATCTTTTGATTCCTTCTTTCCTTTATAGCCACTTTTCTTTGAAAGTTTTGGACAGTCCGGTTTGATGTGACCTTGTTTACCACATTCATAACAAGTAACTTCTTGTGTTGATGAGGATCCTTCATTCTTCTTGAAGTGTTTCTTCTTCTTTGAGTGTGAGAAGGCTTTGTCATTTTTACCAAAGAATTTTCCAAGTCTTCTAATGAGAAGCATGAAGTTTTCATCTTCATCAGGATTATCTTTCTTTTCGTCTTCCTTGGAGTCAATCTTCAAGGCAATGTTCTTAGACTTCTTTTCTTGATTTTCACGCTTTTCCAATCTACCAAGTTCTGTCTCGTATTCTTGAAGTTTTTCGAACAAGGTTGCGGATGTCATAGTAGCGAGACTCTTCGTTTCTGAGATTGTCGTTACCTTTGGTTGACATTCTCTAGTCAAGGATCTGAGCACTTTTAGATTCAATTCATCATTAGTCAATGTTTTTCCAAGTGCCCTTAGATGATTTGTTAGATGTACAAATCTCTTTTGTAAATCAAGAATGGATTCTCCGGGTTGCATGCGGAATAATTCATATTCTTGACTTAACGTATTAAGTCTCGATCTCTTAACTTCAGTTGTTCCTTCATGTGTTTCAACCAATGTATCCCAAATATCTTTTGTCGTTGTACATGCTGAGACACGGAAGAATTCATCCATACTAAGTGCGCTTTGAAGGAGGTTTATTGCCTTTTTGTCATACAAGACCTTTTTCTTATCATCATCCCATACGGTTTTAGGTTTTGATGAACCAACGTCATTCACAATAGTTACAGGAATAAAAGGACCATTTTGGACAGCATCCCATATTTCTTCTCCTTGTGCTTCTAGATGAGCCTTCATACGGATCTTCCAGAAATCAAAATATTCACCATAGAATAGAGGAGGCTTGTTGCTACTGCCACCGTCTCTGAATACAGAATTGTTGTTTGCGGAAGCCATTCTGGATCTAGTAGGAACAAATTACCTATAACCTACTCTGATGCCAATTGTAAGTTCAGATGCGCCTAGGAGGGGGGTGAATTAGGTTCTTTAAAACTTTTTCTGAATTGTATGAATATTTTTGCAAGTGTTTCTTTTCTTTCTTTTTCTGATAAGTGATGAAAGCAGTAAATGCGGAAAGTAAAGAACACAATGATGTATCCTGGTTCCCCTCATAGTCCGAGAGTACTCCAGTCCCCTTTCAACATGAAAGAGATTTCCTTATTGTTGGTAATTTGTACAAGACTACCTAATAAGCCAAGAACAATCCTCTTGGACCAAGAACAATCCTCTTGGATTTTCACTAAGACCACAAAGAGAACAATCCTCCCTAAGTGTCTTTCTTGTTTTCAACAATCCTGAAAACAAGTACAATAGTTTGTTTGATTTTGTATAAGAGTTTGAATAATAAAGAAGCAATGTCAATCACTTGATTGATCTTCTCTTATCAATATGAAATTTAAGATGGAATACTCTTCTAAGTGCTCAAGAACAATTTTCAGAATGCATATGAAAATGATGAACAAAATCTTGAGTATAAAGAGTATAATCAAAAATAAGAAAGTTGTTAGTGATTGTTGTTGTATAATTTTTGATTGATTTTCAAAATTATAAAGTGAAAATAATTTATATTGTTGTAATGCCTTTTCAATGAAACATAGCAATGTTTAGGCCATTTTTACTAAAGCAATGTATATGAAAAGATACAAAGATTGCCATGAAAAGGTGTTACCAAAGGTTGCTGGAAAAATAAAAAATTTCAAAATTTAAGGCACAACAACTGATTGCACCAGAGCAGCAATCGATTGCAGCATAGCAACGTTTGAAAATTATAACTAGGACAATCGATTGTCATTGAGGAGCAATCGGTTGCTCTAAAGCCAACGTTCAAAAAATTTGAAAATAAAACACATGACAATCGATTGCTGCCAGACGACAACCGATTGCATGTCAAACAGAATCAAATGTTACTTGGATGCAACTGATTGTCGTTTTATGACAATCGATTGCTTCAGTACAAAAATTGGAAAAAAAACATTATTTTCAAAGATTTTAAACAATTTAAACTATCCTTCTTTAATCATACTTAGTATATACTCAAAATATTATTTTAATAAATTAAATGCATGATTAAAAACAGTTTTGAGCACTAAGAGCATAAGATCAAAAATTTTATATACCTTAAGCCATAAGTCTTGAAATGTTGATCTTGATCAATGAATCTTTGCTTGAGATAAATCTTCTATCCTGATCCATTCATTTTTGCATGCAAGCTTGTCTTCATCAAAACACTTGGAAAGCTTGATTTCACAGATATGTATCAGGAAAATGATGTTCTCAAAATAAATGAGATTGTGTTGTATGATGCGTATATGCATGTGTCATGATGTATGAAAATGTGATGTTTTTAGCTGGGGGAAAATAAATTCTGGATAGCTGCTGGAGAAAAGAGTTGAATTCTTCGTTTCCGCTGGGGATGGCAAACGAAGATGATTGTGAGAATAAACCTGCAAGAGAGGATAACTCCGCTGGGGAATAAACTGATGAGGAGATTACTTTGTGGGGAAGAGATGCTCTGTAGAGGATTCCACTGATAAATTCCACTAGGGATGAATTACCGTTGCCGGTGATACTGAATCCTGTTAGGGATTGGGCTCCTGTTTGTGAAAGGCATGAACTTCGATGGGGATGATCTTCAGTTGCGACTTCACTAGGGATAACCTTTTAGACTCTAATGGGGATAGTCCTTTGAGCTCTGCTGGGGAAAATCTTCCAAAGTCTATTGGGGATGATTCTCTAAACTCCACTGGGGAATCTTTTTCAGACTGCGCTGGGAAAAATTTCAGACTCCACTGGGGATATCTTGTATTATGTCGGGGAATATCCTTATACTCCATTGGGGAATATTAATACCTTTCAGTGCTGATGGTAAACAAACTCTTCTTGGGGAGAATATTACCGATTCATTCACAGTTGCAAGCCTCGGCTGGGGAGAGCTAATATTACTGTCTTTCCTTACTCTGCGGGGAATGGAAGTATCTTAGCCATATTCTTCAGCTGAATTCAACCTTGTACCTGGTGGACAGAGCAACTGTAAAGCTTGGACAAATCTTATTTGCCCCTGTTTCTGATATTACAAGTAATCATCTTTTGTTTCGCGTGTACATATTCGTGAGCAGCAATTAATGTCAAATGCATATATCAAAAATGAGCATTGGACGTTCTTTGCAAAAAAAAACAGAAAAAGGAAAAACAGTTTGAAATTTTTCTGAAAATGAATTGTATTGATTTTGAAGTTTGGCCCATAAATAGGCGTTTTTTGTACAAGATGTTGACGTCCTAGTAAGAGAACGCTGCCGAATAATAGAATTTACACAATTTATGAAAAACTAAACAAAACAGCTATGTGAATAATCCCACTGGGTTCCAACTCTGCTATTGCCTTTATGTCCTTGAGCATCTCATCACTTTGTTACTTGGATGAAGGTAGATCATATTGATTAGTGTCGTCCGAGCTTGATAGTCGATACCGAAGTCTGGTTGTAAGGTGATCCAATGAGACATAGTGTTACGCTTTAATCCCTAATTTTTGCCTGGACCACCCTTTCGGGTTTTCAGTCCACCGGGATACCCTTTTTTTCCCAAGCCGCCTTTTCAGGTTTTCGACTTGCCGGGTGTACATATTTTTTCATTTTCATCCCTTATTTTTGCCCGAACCCTTTTGGTTTTCCGGGAAGCCCTTATTTTTGCCTAGGTCGGTCGACCTAGTGGGTCTTTGATTATGCGTAGTATTTTTTCACTATGTCTGCATTGACGGGGTGAGGAAGGTCGTCACCATCCATGGTGGTTAGAATCATAGCTCCTCCTGAGAAGATGTTCTTAACCAAAAATGGCCCTTCGTAAGTAGGGGTCCATTTTCCCTTGGGATCACCTTGAGGTAGTATGATGCACTTGATAACCAGGTCCCCAACTTGATACTCTTGTCGTCTAACTTTCTTGTTAGATGCCTTGATAATCCGCTTTTGATACGTTTGACCATGACAAATAGCAGTAAGTCTCTTCTCGTCAATTAAGTTCAGTTGATCAAGTCAGGTATGGATCCAGTCATCTTCTCTCAAACTCGCATCTTTCATAATCTGAAGAGAGGGTATCTGAACTTCAATGGGCAAGACGGCTTCCATGCCATAAACCAAGGAATAAGGTGTTGCCCCTGTTGACGTCTGTGCTGAGGTACGGTACCCATGAATGGCAAATGGTAACATCTCGTGCCAATATTTGTATGTCACCGTCATCTTCTGCACAATCTTCTTAATGTTCTTATTAGCCGCTTCTACAGCCCCATTCATCTTCGGCCAGTAAGGAGAAGAGTTGTGATGTTGTATCTTGAAATGCTTGCAGAGTTCGGTGATCGTCTTATTGTTGAGATTTGTACCATTGTTCGTAATGATCCTCTCTGGTACACCATATCGACAGATCAGATTGTGCAGAATAAACTGTGCTACGACGTTCTTGGTTACAATAGCAAAGGAAGCTGCTTCAACCCACTTTGTAAAGTAATCAATTTCTACCAGGATGAAACGGTGCCCGTTAGATGTCGTAGGTCTGATTTCGCCGATCATGTCGATGCCCCACATTGCAAAAGGCCATGGAGTCGTCAAGACGTTCATAGGAACTGGAGGTATGTGCACCTTATCAGCATAGACTTGGCACGTGTGATAGGTCCGAGAATGCTGATAACAGTCGGCTTCCATTGTGGACCAAAAATATCCTACCCGAAGGATTTTCTTTGCCATGGTGTGTCGACTGGAATGAGTTCCGAAAGTACCTTAATGTAACTCTACCATAATCTTTTCTGCTTCGTTATTATCTACAAAATGCAGTAAGGTTGAATCATGGTTACGCTTGTAAAGAATACCATTGCTAATGAAGAACTTCGCCGCGAACCTCCTCAGAAACTTCTTGTCATTAACAGATGCACCCTCGAGGTATTCCTGAGCCTCAAGATACCTTTTTACCTCATGAAACCAGGGTTTTTCTATTACTTCTTCAGTCTCAATATCACAGCAATGTGCAGGTTCGTCCAACCTTTCAATTATAATCCGAGGAGCTTCGTTGTCCCAATTGACTTTAAACATAGAAGACATCGTAGATAGCGCGTCCGCCAACTGATTCTCCTCTCTAGGGATGTGTTCAAAAGTTATCTCCTCGAAGTGGGGAAGCAATGTCAATACATACTCCTTGTAAGGAATAAGATTTGGGTGTTTCGTATCCCACTCGCCTTTGATCTGACTGATCACGAGAGTGGAATCTCCGAAAACACTTAGAAACTTAATCCTTAGGTCAATAGCTGCTCGAAGACCCATGATGCACGCTTCATACTCCACCATATTGTTGGTGCAGTTGAAACATAGTCGGGCGATAAATGGAGTATGAGAGCCTTTAGGAGATATGATCACGGCGCCAATGCCATTACCCAAAGCGTTCGAAGCTCCATCAAAGTACATAGACCATCGGGATCCCTCCTCAGGTCCTTCATCCGGTCCAGGTGTCTCACAGTCAGTCAATATCATGATATTCTCATCCGGAAATTCAAAGTTCATAGACTGGTAATCATCCACTGCCTGATGTGCCAAATGATCTGTGAACACACTTCCCTTGATTGCCTTCAGGGTCGTGTACTGGATGTCATACTCAGTCAAGATCATCTGCCATCTTGCTATTCTTCCGGACAAGGCAGGCTTCTCGAAGATATACTTGATTGGATCCATCTTTGATATCAATAGAGTAGTGTGAGTCAACATATATTGTCTCAGCCGGCGAGCAGCCCATGCCAAAGTGCAGCAAGTTTTCTCAAGCAACGAGTATCGAGTCTCGCAGTCGGTAAACTTTTTGCTAAAGTAATAAATAGCATGCTCTTTTTGGCCAGACTCGTCATGCTGCCCCAGCACACACCCCATTGAATTGTCGAGTACTGTCAAGTATAAGAACAAAGGTCTCCCTTCAACTTGAGGCATCAGAATAGGAGGCTCTTGGAGATATTCTTTAATCCTTTCAAAAGCGGCCTGATATTCATCGTTCCATCTTACCACTTGATCTTTCTTCAGTAGTTTGAAGATTGGCTCACAAGTAGCGGTCAGGTGTGAGATGAACCGGGCAATATAGTTCAGATGTCCCAGAAAGCCTCTGACTTCTTTTTCTGTTCGGGGAGCTAGCATTTCCTGTATAGCCTTCACCTTTGCAGGATCCACTTGAATACCTTTATCACTTACGACGAAACCCGGCAGCTTACCAGATCTCACCCCGAAGGTGCACTTGTTCGGGTTTAACCTCAGCTTGTACAACTTCAACATGTCAAATAGCTTCTGAAGGTGGTCAAGATGTTCTTCCTCAGTCTGGGATCTTGCAATCATGTCATCAACGTATACCTCGATCTCATGATGGGTCATGTCATGGAACAAAGCGACCATGGCGCGCTGATACGTTGCCCCAGCATTCTTCAATCCGAAAGGCATGACCTTGTAGCAAAAGGTACCCCATTGAGTAACGAAGGTTGTCTTCTCCATGTCTTCGGGAGCCATTTTAATCTGATTATAACCGGAGAAACCATCCATAAAGGAGAAGACCTTATGTTATGCGGTGTTGTCAACCAGAACGTCGATATGAGGTAGAGGGAAGTCATCCTTGGGGCTTGCCCTATTCAGATCCCTATAGTCAACACACATTCGAACCTTACCATCCTTCTTCGGCACTGGAACCACGTTGGCAACCCACTGCGGGTAAGAAGTAACTGATAGAAAACTGGCGTCGAACTGTTTCATAACTTCAGCCTTGATTTTCTCGGACATCTCCGGGCGCATTCGGTGAACTTTCTGTTTTACTGGAGGACAGTCTTCCTTGGTAGGCAAGCGGTGAACCACGATATCGGTATCCAACCCAGGCATATCTTCATAAGACCAGGCAAAGATCTCAACGTAGTCACGCAGCATCTGAATCAAACGTTGCTTAACACCAGCTTCTAGATTTGCACCGACCTTGACCTCTTTCTTGTCTTCCTCTGTACCCAGATTCACTGTTTCCACTGGCTCTTAATGCGGCTGTATGGCCCTCTCTTCTTGAAGTAACAGTCTAGCAAGTTCACCAGGCACTTCGCAATCATCTTCACCTTCGTCTTCGGCTAAGTTGATCGGACTTTCTAAGTCATAACCAGCAGTAGCAGAGTCGTTACCAGTGGGATCCAGAGTGGATGTAGACCTGTATATGTGAGTGTGTGTAAAATAGCTGTTTTGCAATATATAACATAAGAAAGACAAGGAGCGCAAAATTTGAGATGCAAGAAACATCCAATGCTTTTATTAATGACATATGGAAATGACACACATAAAGCCCTCACAAACGAAGCCACGGTGTCTCGGGTAAGGCATCGGGTCGTAAAGTTTAAAGATTGTCTGTTACAAACTCAAAACAAAAGTCTCATTACTGGGTAATAAAAGAAATTGGGATGAAGTCCTTTGCTATCCAATTTCTCAGGCCACCATCAGTAGTAGAATAGATCCAACTGTCGAACTCAGATTCTTCAACATCGTCTTCAATGGAATTTACTCTGGAATTGCTGATAAACAGGGGAGGTCTTCCGATCCGTGCACTCTGAACGGCCCTTTGAGCTTCTGCAGTGAAACCTAAACCAAACTTGTTAGTCTTATGTGCAAAGTCATGGAGTTGGCCCCAATTCGCACATCCACCTTTCTCAACAACAGCCCAGACATCCTTGAAGGAAGCCATCTTCATTGGAGGATCTTCAGTAACAGTTTCAGATGATGCCAGTGTTTGGGGAACCTCTTCAAAATGTTGAAACGGGGTCTCAATGAACTCCCTATCCATCTCTACATACCGGAAAGAGTTGAGGTAGCTCACCATGTACTCTTCTTCTCCTTGCACTATCACAATTTTCCCCTTTACTGGGTACTTTAGCATCTGGTGGAGCGTAGAAGTGACTTCCCCAGCTTTGTGGATCCACGGGCGACCCGGAAAACAAGAATAAGATGGCCGGATTTCCATCACATAGAATGTAGATGTGAAGATCTAAGAACCAACCTTAATCGGAATATCCACTTCTCCATGTACCATCCTCTTGGACCCGTCAAAGGCCCTAACAACAATGTTACTCGGCTTCAACTCTAAACCTTCACAGTCCAACCGGTCTATAGCTTTCTTGGGCAACACATTCAACGAGGACCCAGTATCTACCAATACGTGAGCCAGAGTAGTGCCCCTGCATTCAATGGAGACATGCAGGGCGTCATTATGGTTCTTCCCTTTAGCAGTCAAGTCGGCTTCAGAGAAACCCAACCCGTTATCAACAGTCAGACTCGCCATGCAATCTTTAAACTGATCAGCTGATGTCTCCTGCGGCACGTGCGCAGTATTTAGGAAAGCAATCAGAGCCTTAGCATGGGCCTCTGAACACAACAATAAGGACAACATAGAGATCTTCGACGGGGTTTGCCTCAGCTGTTCGACTACATTGTAGTCGCTTTTTTTGATGATCTTCAAAATTTCTTCCATCTCTTGTCTATAGGCTTCAATAGTAATCGTCTTTGGTTCCTCCGTCCGGACAGGCTCACCGGTGGTCTCTTTGCCCCGAGTGTCACATGACTCGGTAACAGGGGTAAGAATGGGAACTTGAACAGGAACAGTAGGAGGCACACTGGCATGTGTAATAACAAAAGGCTTCTGAACGGTTGGTGGAGAGATCTCGGGGGAGAAAAGTCTTCCGCTGCAGGTGACTTTGGCAGGTCCAACAATATTGCTGACGTCAGTATCAGCCTCTTCAGCACTCAAGTCTTGCTTAACTCCGTGATAATATATGCCAGCCCCGTAGTTCAATGGGACAGCTTTATCTAATGTATAGGGGATAGGCCCAAGAACAGTGATGATCAAGGGAGCGATTCTCGGAACATATGTAATTCTAACAGGCTTTCTCGAGGAAGCCTTGGAAGAATTGTCGAAAATGGTGATTATAGCAACTTCTTCAGTAGGAACCAAAGTGTTGCACCCCAAAATTTGCCCTCTCATGTTTTCCAAAGTCTTCCCCCTGCATGGTTGATCACAAACTCTTGCCTAAGGAAAAGGAAAATTTTTGAGTGGTGCTTTAAGTACATTTCGATTGGCATTCTGAAAAAACCTTCGATTGGCATTCTGAAGGAGCATTTTGATTGGCATTCTGAAGGAGCACTTCGATTGGCATTCTGAAAGACCCTTTGATTGGTATTCTGAAGGAGCATTTCGATTGGTGTTCTGAAGGAGCCTTTCAATTGGCATTATGGATAAGTACTTCGATTGGCATTATAACAGTGTCCTTCAATTGGAGTTCCAGAAGGTCCATTCGAAGAGGCATTCAAAGGGTCCATTCGAAGAAGCTTTCGAAAAGCATTCGAAGGATGCCATCAACCCATTTGAAGGAGGTCATCAAGAGGGCGCCAAAATCAACATGTCCAGGTTCATTCAAGAGACACAAATGTTTCAAAAAAGGAAGTTATTTAATGTGTCAGTTTCTTGTCTCATGGCATTTAGTGGCCTGTTTAATGGTTGTCTCTTGCCATTACTGCACCCTCACACCCCTATAAATACAGAGGCCAGTGGCACATTACAAAAAAAAATTATAGAACGAAAATACACACAAAAACTCTGCAGAAAAAACAGAAGCATTGGAGAGACGCTGCCCATACAATCCATCAAAGGCTGTCAGAGTTTTCCAAGCCAAAGCAGTCCTTCAGATCGAAGGTGCCCACGCCCAGAAGCCACCCTTCAGCAAAATTAGCCAAGCCCAGAAGCCCAGATCGAAGGTGCCTGCATCCAGGAAGCGCCCAAATCAAAAGTCCAAACTGCTGGTAAGAAAGGGTAAATTATCCAACATTGTTTTTGCATTATCAATACTGGTTGTTACCTTCGATTTGCCATCCTAGACAGGATCAAAGGGCCTGGGTTTGGCACCCAGGTCATGTTTTTCGTTTGCTAACATTTACTGCAGACATAGCCTGAAGAGACCCAGCAAGTGCAGGATCGAAGGGCCTGGGGTTCAATACCCAGGACCTGCATGTTATTTCGCTAACATACTTTTGCAGGTATAACATCCCAGATCGAAGGAGACACCTTCTCCAGATCGAATCCATTAGCATGCTGGATCGAAGGAAGCATCTCATTCCTGGATCGAAAGACAATCCTCTTCCCCGGATCGAAGGCTACTCACGCCTTACTGTCTGGCCCAAGCGAAAGGACCATTTCCCTCCTTGGGTCGAAACTCCTTTCTCCCTGGATCGAAGGATCCCCCTCTTGTATTTTGTTTTTGTTTTCATGGACATCTTTTTATCTTTTTTTAATTAACATTAAAATCAAAAACACAAAAAACATTAGGCTAGTCTTTTTCTATTAAAATTAACTTTATTAATTAATCTCTTAATTATCTTAATATTTTCTCAACAAAAAAACTAAAATTAAATAGATTTAGGTCTTTTTTCACAAAATAAAATAAAACAACAAAAAGATTTTTATTCTTAGGATTTTTAGAGTTTATTTTCAGATTCATGCGCGCTTATTTTATTGTAACTGCTTATTGGTTTGTAATAGCTTAAATTAAGACTTCTACTTTTACTGCTTTACTTCCCCAATTTTTGGACATGTAAATAATCCCCCTCCCCGAAGCCTTGTAATAGCGTAGGATTTACAATTTCCGCACTTTAAATTCTTGTATATATATTAACTGCTTAGATGTATGCTAACTAGGATTGCATGGCAAGATCTATCTTAATTTAAAATCAACCACAGCTCACCATAACATGTACAAAGATAACATAAACTGAAAATTGACACACTTGCACATGCCACTCCTAGGGTACGCCTCACTTGGTTGCCTCGAACGTGGTCATTAAGTATAGGATGTTTTAGAGGTCGTCCTTTTGTCCCAAGATCATAAGTTGCCTCGAAATGGTTGCCTCGATAAAAATGATCTAAGACATTAGGATTACCACTAAAGTGTCTTAACGTTGCTTTAGTGACCACACGTCCCTAAAATCGAACTGACCTGAAAAACTCCAACGACTGTGCTACCTACTCCTCAATAGTGGGATAGCACTGTCTAAAGGACAGTTGCACAGTTTAATTCCTTTTTGAGTAGGTAGATATTCTTAAGTACTTGCTCTCTTTTAAACAAAACAAAACTTTTCGCACATACACTTTTACAAACAAAGTTTTCAAAAACACTTCATTACACTCTTGAGGACAGAAACAAGAGTTATATCGAAGTTTCAAATAAAAACTTTTCAAACCCACAATCACAAAGAAAAGCAAACCTTTTGAAAACATAGTGAGCAAGTACCTAAGAGCCCGTGGATAACCACTGATAAAAAGGGTGCTAACACCTTCCCTTTCTATAATCTACCTCCCGAACCCGAGAAACAATCTCGAAAAGGAATTTTTCCGTGCTTTTGTCCTTTCCCTTGTTGGATAAAATAAAAGACGGTGGTGACTCTTGCTTACCGCGACACTTTGCGAAAACAAACGCAAACGTGAACCAGCATTCCAAAAACAGTCAGTTCTCGTTCCCACCGACCACAGAACTGGAGACTCTGCTGGGGAGTCCTTAATAAGTGAGGTATACCTTGGGATTAGATCACTTGTGTTTTCAATTGTATTGCTTTGTATGCTTTTAATTTTGTGGGCTTGTATCAGAGTTCTATAGATCCTAACCCGGATCTGGTGGTACCCTTTTTAGGTAAGTAGCAATAAACTATGAGGGATCTGTCCGGCATAGACCGACACAGATGAAGCAGTAGCTACGTTGGTGTGGCACCTTGGTCTGTACCGATATCCCTTGTGTTGAAACGAGGAGAATATGGGTCTTTTGAGGAGTCATTAAGCACCAACTGACCTTAGAACCTTAAATTGACCAACTTGGCCATAGAACAGTAGCAGTATGCTACACTCATTGAGACTAAACTCTTGCGATGGTTTCGGCCGCAAGAAAAGGTTGCTAAGCTGGAATTATGACCGATTGAGGGTAGTCAGTGATATTGAGATCCTCTAGAACCCGGTTACTATTTTTAGGACAGGTTTAAACCAACTAAACTGAAAGAGGGTAATGCCTAAACTCCATGCCAGCCTAAACTTAAGGCTATATGTGTGACTTGTGTGCCTTCAAACTTGAACTACTTACACATTCTTGTTATCTGACAATAGAAGTTCCTTGCAGGTTTTGTTTACGGTCCTTATCCAATAAATTGGATTTATTGCAGGGCTTACTTACACCTCACACTTTTGCATACCTGTACATAACATCATAACATCATACCATAGCATTTTCCTTAACCATTTCAAGGATCTCAAGGGCTTGTGATGCAGGTTATGATAAATCAATTGTCCAGCAAGGGGCAAAGGGGATTTATTTTCCTCTAGCCAAAGTTGTCTAGAAATCCAAGCATGATAACTTGAGTCAGGGGCTATGACCCACTCGATATGGTGAGCTTGACTCTTGAAGAAGGACTCTCAGCAACATGAAGTTCCTTCAATCAAAGCTACAAGATTCAAATTCTAACAGTTTCTTGTTTACCCCGCGAGATCCTTGAAAACATTGCATACATATATCATACATATCATTGCATAACAGGTCTTCTAGTACAGGTCTCTCATGTTCTCGCTGTTTATTTCAGCAATGGCTCTCCAACAAGACAACCAGGATCTTCATACTCAAGAGACTCAGTTCAGGGAAATCTTTCTAAACCTATCCAAGGGGCAGGAAGAGTTGAGAACACTCCTCATGGGGAATTTGGTCAAGAAAAGTCCTGAAGACAATAAGGACGAACGACTGGAGCAACTACAAGCTGAATTCAGTGCCATGAAAACCCAAATGCTGGGGCAGATGGCTCTTATCCAAGGCTTAGCTCGGGAACAAGAAGAGTTGAGAACCATGATCAACCAGCTTCATCAAGACAGATACAACAACATGAAGCAAACAGTCAAGGTCGGGGACCAAGTCATTAATCAACTTCCGAGAAGTCAAAGGTTTGGTTTGACGAATAATAGACCTCTCCAAGTTGCTACTACCTCAAGGGTCCAACAACGACCTCACCAAAAGTAACAGGTTGATCAGAGTAAGCCAAACATGCCCATGAGGCAATTTACCAAGCTCAACATGCCGCTGTCTCAAGCTTTATAACACCTGTTAAGATTGAATCTGGTGACATTAAGGGACCCTCCTAAGAATCCCAGCACAGCCTCCCCAAGGTACAATCCTGATGCAAGGTGCGCATACCATTATGACATTCCTGGACATGACACCGACGACTGCTGGACTTTGAAGAACAAAATTGACGAAGGAGCATTGGAATTCACACAAGATGGTCAGGCTGAGTTCTTCTACCATCCCTCCAAGGCTCACCATTTTAAGTGACAAGGCCAGACGAGAAGACTTTTGTTCATTTGAATTTTCAAGTTGTAATCCCTTTGTTATTTAAACAATTATCTATTAATGCCAAACTTTGTTTCATTAATGCATTGCATATGTTTGTCTTAATTTGATCCAATCATCTTAACTACATTTAAACTATGCTTTTACTCACTTTATGACATTCAACTCTTGCTAAAAGTTACAAGCCTTTAGAGGGAGGATGACGAAACAATGCCATAATCTCATACCGTATGCTTTTGGACAGACCTTGCTGACGATGTACATGCATTTCTTTCAAATCCTAAACACTGGAGTTATAAGGAAGATAATCCCTTGTCCACCCCTTTGAGCCAAAGAAGTTGGAGTTTTTCTTTTCACAAATTAAAACCCTTAATTATAACATGGGGCATGGTAGTTTTCTCAGTTGATCCAGGTGCACAATGAATGGAATCAAAGGAGTCCTTCCAAAATAAGAAGACAGTGATGGTTCCGAATAATCGTAAGGGCAGGCAGTCATCATCTCTCAGAAATAAAAGCCCATTAAGTCAAAACCTATGAAGGAGACTTATAAAACTGGGGCATCCCGCTGACTGTGAATACAAAAAGAAACAGTTCAGGCAAAAAGACAGGGATAACAAATCAAAAGAACGAGGTCATTACAAATCCTCGACAACATGAAAAATGTTGCAAAAATGACTGCCTTCAAAAATTCAACTTGTGTGAACCATCACCAAAAACGTCGTTCCAGACTCATTTGGAGTTCAAATGCACAATTAACTGAGTTTACGATTGAAGAACATCACGAAGAGCGGGTGGGTACAAATATACTTTGAGCCTTTATCCTTTGTTTCTTAAGCCGTGAACCAGGCCACGTTATAACCCTTCAAAAGTCCTAACTGAAGCATGGGTTAGTCCGAAAGCATACTGTTACAAAAGGTATCCTGACTCCTGTAGGGCTTGCTGCAAATCCTGAGTTGACATCACATTTTACAAAATTTTCCTATCTTACTGAAAAAATGCATTTTCAAAAACTTCAAGACAGACATAAGCTTTGCATTCTTAAAATAACATTGTTTGCATATGACTATTTGTTCAAATAACATAGAAATTCGCACGACGAATATCTAGTGAACAAAAGCCTTCTCAATAAAAAGGGTCATCTCAAGTGGAAGAAACACTTCCAACCAAGGGGCAGACCTCCATCTGAGTCACTTGGGGCATTGGACATAAATTCCAGCAACGAATCTTGCATGATCAAACGAAGATTTTCTGGTAGTATGGCAACACTACAGACAGTGACATCTCCTTACATCCTGAGAGCATGGACATAGTCAAAAAATACCGCGCATGAACAAAGACCCGCTAGGTTGACTGGCCTAGGCAAAAATAAGGGCTTCCCGGCGAACCAAAAGGGTTCGGGCAAAAATAAGGGATGAAAATAAAAAATTTGTACACCCGGCAAGTCGAGAACCTGAAAAGGCGGCTTGGGCAAAAAAGGGTATCCCGATGGACTGAAAACCCGAAAGGATGGTCCAGGCAAAAATTAGGGATCAAAGCGTACGACTATGTCCCGTCATCTTGTCACTTGCCTACCAGAAGAAGATTTGTCACTTCAATCAGCGATTACCAAGTACCTCATAGATGGGGATAATACTAGATCCACAGGGCCTCCGCAGGCACCTTCTCCCGCAGAAACAGGGGCAATAAAAACTGTCCAAACTGTACAGCTGCTCTGCTCACCAGGTACAGAGGTATATTCAGCTGAAGAATATGGCTATGATACCTTCACTCCCCGCAGAATAAGACAGTAATGGTAGCTCTCCCCACCGAGACTTGCAACTACGAACAAATTAGTGATGCTCTCCCCAAGCAGAGTTCATCCACCATCAGCGCTAAAAAGGTTGGGTATCCCCAGAAGGTCTTAGTATTCCCCCAACGGAGTATAAGGACATTCCCCAGCAAGCATAAGAGTATCCCTCGTAGTCTTAATATTCCTCAACGGAATATAAGAATGTTCCCCGACAGAATGCAAGATACCCCCAGTGGAGCCATTTCCCCAACGCAGTCTAAAAAAGCTTCCCCAATGGAGTTGAATCATCTTCCCCAGCAGACTCAGGAAGCTGGTCCCCTGCAGAATACAAATGTAAATCCCCAGCCAAATTCAGAGGTTATCCTCACAAGGGTCTAACCGGGTTATCCTCAGCAAGTTGCAACTGAAGGATTGTCCCCAGCGAAGTTCTTTCTACCCCCAGCGGAGTTCATCATCAAAATCCCCAACAGAGCTTATCAACGGAATCCCCAACGGAGTTCCTCTCTCCTGCAGGTTTATTCTCACAATCATCTTCGTTCATCATCCCCAGCAGAAACGAAGAACTCAACACTATTCTCCAGTAGCTCCGGGATTTATTTTCCCCAGCTAAAAACATCACATCTTCATACATCATGACATGCATACGCATCATACAACACAAATCTCATTTATTTTGAGAACACCATGATAACATGCATTTCATACATCATGACATTGCATACAGATAACGTTTTACCTTTTTCAGGAAAAGGTCAATCAAAAGATGGCTACCATCAACCTTTTCAAGTCCCAGTTTAATACCTGTAGCAAGCCAGGAAAATGTCTGTGGACGACTGATCATAGATTAATACCTGAAACAAGCCAGGAAAAGTATCTACATGAAGAGATTGAAGATTAACACCTGAAACCAGCCGGGAGAATTATCTTTCTTTCTCAAGTCAGAGATTAATACCTGAAACCAGCCAGGACAGCTATCTCCTCGACCAACCTTTTCAGGTCCCAGTTTAATACCTGTAGCAAACCAGAAAAATATCTGTGGACGACTGATCGTAGATTGATACCTGTAACAAGCCAGGAAAATTATCTACATGAAGAGATTGAAGATTAACACCTGAAACCAGCCAGGAGAATTATCTTTCTTTCTCAAGTCAGAGATTAATACCTGAAACCAGCCAGGACAGCTATCTCCTCGACCAACCTTTTCAGGTCCCAGTTTAATACCTGTAGCAAGCCAGGAAAATATCTGTGGACGGTTGATCGTAGATTGATACCTGTAACAAGCCAGGAAAATTATCTACATGAATAGATTGAAGATTAACACCTGAAACCAGCCAGGAGAATTATCTTTCTTTCTCAAGTCAGAGATTAATACCTGAAACCAGCCAGGACAGCTATCTCCTCGACCAACCTTTTCAGGTCCCAGTTTAATACCTGTAGCAAGCCAGGAAAATATCTGTGGACGACTGATTGTGGATTAATACCTGTAACAAGCCAGGAAATTATCTACATGAAGAGATTGAAGATTAACACCTGAAACTAGCCCGGAGAATTATCTTTCTTTCTCAAGTCAGAGATTAATACCTGAAACCAGCCAGGACAGCTATCTCCTCTACCAACCTTTTCAGGTCCCAGTTTAATACCTGTAGCAAGCCAGGAAAATATCTGTGGACGACTGATCATAGATTGATACCTGTAACAAGCCAGGAAAATTATCTACATGAAGAGATTGAAGATTAACACCTGAAACCAGCCAGGAGAATTATCTTTCTTTCTCAAGTCAGAGATTAATACCTGAAACCAGCCAGGACAGCTATCTCCTCGACCAACCTTTTCAGGTCCCAGTTTAATACCTGTAGCAAGCTAGGAAAATATCTGTGGATGACTGATCGTAGATTGATACCTGTAACAAGCTAGGAAAATTATCTACATGAAGAGATTGAAGATTAACACCTGAAACCAGCCAGGAGAATTATCTTTCTTTCTCAAGTCAGAGATTAATACCTGAAACCAGCCAGGACAGCTATCTCCTCGACCAACCTTTTCAGGTCCCAGTTTAATACCTGTAGCAAGCTAGGAAAATATCTGTGGATGACTGATCGTAGATTGATACCTGTAACAAGCCAGGAAAATTATCTACACGAAGAGATTGAAGATTAACACCTGAAACCAGCCAGGAGAATTATCTTTCTTTCTCAAGTCAGAGATTAATACCTGAAACCAGCCAGGATAGCTATCTCCTCGACCAACCTTTTCAGGTCCTAGTTTAATACCTGTAGCAAGCCAGGAAAATATCTGTGGACGACTGATCGTAGATTGATACCTGTAACAAGCCAGGAAAATTATCTACATGAAGAGATTGAAGATTAACACCTAAAACCAGCCAGGAGAATTATCTTTCTTTCTCAAGTCAAAGATTAATACCTGAAACCAGCCAGGACAGCTATCTCCTCGACCAACCTTTTCAGATCCCAGTTTAATACCTGTAGCAAGCCAGGAAAATATCTGTGGACGACTGATCGTAGATTGATACCTGTAACAAGCCAGGAAAATTATCTACATGAAGAGATTGAAGATGAATACCTGTAACAAGCCAGGAAGCCTTTCTTTCTCAAGTCAGAGATCGATACCTGAAACCAGCCAGGACAAATATCTCCTCGACCAACCTTTTCAGGTCCCAGTTTAATACCTGTAGCAAGCCAGGAAAATATTTGTGGACGACTGATTGTAGATTGATACCTGTAACAAGCCAGGAAAACTATCTACGTGAAGAGATTGAAGATTAATACCTGTAACAAGCCAGGAAGACCTTTCTTTCTCAGGTCAGAGATTAATACCTGAAACCAGCCAGGACAGATATCTCCTCGACCAACCTTTTCAAGTTCCAGATCAATACCTGTAGCGAGCCAGGAAAACTATCTGTGGACGACTGATACCTGTAACAAGCCAGGAAAACCATCTACACAAAGAGATTGAAGATTAACACCTGCTACAAGCCAGGAAGACCATCTTTCTTTCAACAGGTATGCAAGTTCTCGCTAAGGAATCTCTTACGCGATCGACACTCCTGCAGATGGCATCTATAAGCCCATCCTCCTACCAACAATCTCCAGATGGCATCTATAAGCCCATCCTCCTGCCAACAATCTCCAAATGGAATCTGTAAGCCCATTCCCGACATCACAATGCTGATACTTCACCATGCGAGTGCAAATTTCTGGGCACTCTAGTGTTCAATTATCTTCCACCTTCGGATCACGAAAGGCTAGAAAGCCAATCTATATCCTCAGGTTTAAGAAAATTGAACAGGGGCAACTGTTGCACCCCAAAATTTGCCCTCTCATGTTTTCCAAAGTCTTCCCCCTGCATGGTTGATCATAAACTCTTGCCTAAGGAAAAGGAAAATTTTTGAGTGGTGCTTTAAGTACATTTCGATTAGCATTCTGAAAAAACCTTCGATTGGCATTCTGAAGGAGCATTTCGATTGGAATTCTGAAGGAGCACTTCGATTGGCATTCTGAAAGACCCTTCGAATGGTATTCTGAAGGAGCATTTCGATTGGTGTTCTGAAGGAGCCTTTCGATTGGCATTATGGATAAGTACTTCGATTGGCATTATAACAGTGTCCTTCGATTTGAGTTCCAGAAGGTCCATTCGAAGAGGCATTTAAAGGGTCCATTCGAAGAAGCTTTCGAAAAGCATTCGAAGGATGCCATCAGCCCATTCGAAGGAGGTCATCAAGAGGGCGCCCAAATCAACATGTCCAGGTTCATTCAAGAGACACAAATGTTTCAAAAAAGGAAGTTATTTAATGTGTCCGTTTCTTGTCTCATGGCATTTAGTGGCCTGTTTAATGCCTGTCTCTTGCCATTACTGCACCCTCACACCCCTATAAATACAGAGGCCAGTGGCACATTACCAAAAAAATTATAGAACGAAAATACACACAAAAACTCTGCAGAAAAAACAGAAGCATTGGAGAGACGCTGCCCATACAATCCATCAAAGGTTGTCAGAGTTTTCCAAGGCAAAGCAGTCCTTCAGATCGAAGGTGCCCACGCCCAGAAGCCACCCTTCAGCAAAAGTAGCCAAGCCCAGAAGCCCAGATCGAAGGTGCCTGCATCCAGGAAGCGCCCAAATCGAAATTCCAAACTGCTGGTAAGAAAGGGTAAATTGTCCAACATTGTTTTTGCATAATCAATATTGGTTGTTACCTTCGATTTGCCATCCTAGACAGGATCAAAGGGCCTGGGTTTGGCACCCAGGTCATGTTTTTCGTTTGCTAACATTTGCTGCAGACATAGCCTGAAAAGACCCAGCAAGTGCAGGATCGAAGGGCCTGGGGTTCAATACCCAGGCCCTGCGTGTTATTTCGCTAACATACTTTTGCAGGTATTGAAGTGGTGAAAAACACAAGAAGGGGGGGTTGAATTGTAAAACTGAAATCTAATGCAATGAACAAGATATTTTTATCCTGGTTCGTTTGATCTCAAACTACTCCAGTCCACCCGTCAAGGTGATTTCGCCTCTCTCCAACGAGGTCTTAATCCACTATATTCAACTGAATATTACAGACTGCTTTAACAACTGCTAAAGCCTTCTTGATCCAAACCACAACCCGGTTTGTCAAGGAAACACTTTCTTACAAAGAGATAAAACTAAGTGTGTGAATGTTTTCTACAAAACTGTATCACAACTGTGATGTATACACAAATTGAAGCTTAGAAACTAGATTGCTAAACAATGATAGAATATCAGAATGTGTGGTTTAGCAAAACTGAGAGAAAGAAGATTTTGATTAGCTTTTATGCGTGTAGAGATTTTGAGAGCATTAGCCATTTCAATCTTCAAAGTCTTATTAATATAGCACTAAGATGATGAACGTTGGATGCAATATTCTTGATTCAATGCTAATAACAAACTTTCCTTATCGAGCAGATCTTGTCTAGAATGAGGCCGTTGGTATTAATTTGCTTTCAATGCACAGTACCGTTGCTTACTTAATGCAAGTTCTGGCTTGGCTCATTCTGACTCTGCTTAGCTGTTGATGAACTGTTGTGTTTCTATATCAGAGTGTTGAGCGCAGTCTTGTTCATCAAGCTTCAGCATGTACGTGAGTTGATCATCTGATTCTGACATTCTGATATGGCAACTTCTGATGTTTGTGTCAAGAACCAAATTCTAATGCTGAATAGATGTGATTTTGCTTATATCAATCAGAGTATCTGCAAGTCAGAACATAATAATTTTAGGCAGCAGATAGTTCATACATGAATATTATAAATAATATATCTTTTCACTTTGTTATCATCAAAACTTAAATATAGGGTAGTAGATTCAAACTTTGTTCTAACAATCTCCCCCTTTTTGATGATGACAAAAACTAGATATTTTTAAATGAAAATAACGTGAAAAGGTATCAGAGATATGCATCAGAGTAAGAAGTAAAAAGGATAAGGAGTAAAAGGATATCAGAGTTAAGAGATGCTCCCCCTGAGTTTATTACTTCCCTTTGATTACAAGTGTTCTTCAGGATCAGATCTTTTTGCCTTTCTTTGAACATCAGAGTATCAGAGTCTTTGACTATCAGAAGCTTTATGTCAGAGCAGAGCTTCAAGCTTTTCTTGTCAGAGCTTTGCTTTGGATCAGAGTATCAGAGCGGATCAGAGCTTCATAGTGATCAGAGCTTCTAGTCTTCAGAGTGTCCAGGAGCTTCCTTGTACCTGTAGACTTTAAGCAAAACAGAAAAAACATTTTCAAGTAATAGAGTTAGAATGTTTGAGAATTTCTGTCTAGTTAGCCGTTATTGTTTAAAATATCATTCTTGTTCTCCCCCTTTTTGTCAGCAATCAAAAAGTGTAAGTGAGTGCTAAAACAGTTAAGATCAGAAAAACTAGTCATATTGAGAAGTTCAGAATCAAAACATGAAAATAGTACAAAACATATTCAAATAGTACATCAGAAAATCAAAGAAAACATGAAAAGGACATGAATGAAAAAAAAACTAAGGTTGAGGAGGCAAGCGTGTGAACAGGTTCTCCAGCATGGCTTGGATCTTTTCAGCAGTCTCATTCCGCCCTTGCACCATGCTGACAACAGTGTCAATCTTGCTATCCTGCACATCCATTATTTCTTTCATCTTCTGGTCGCTTTCATCCATCCGCTGCTGCAGACGCATGTCATTCAGCCTTAGTTCTTCCAGAGTCTGCCTGTTCAAGGCAGCTTGAGAAGCATCAGAAGCAGGAAGCTTCTGAGAGCTTTCAGCAACATCTTCTGCTTGACTTTCTTCAGCTTGAATGGTCTTGTCTTCTTCTGATTGCACCTTTGAAGCTTGCTGTTTCTCAGACCAAGGTTCACTATCCAGAGGGAGCACGTCTTCTTTCAGAAGCTGACTTCCAACTTCATTCAGAAGCTTGCTGAAATTTTGTTGTGCCTGCTCATAGTTGATATCCTGCAACTTGAGGGCTTCAGCACGTACCCAAAGTCTGAATTGTGACCAGAGCTGATCAGAAGCAGCTGGGTCAATCATTCCAGGACAGACTTGCTTCAAAGAAGCAATCCATTGCAGCACACCTGTTTCAAAATTCATAATACCAGAGCCAACATCTGGTTGTTTTGGTTTTGGGATGGCAATTTTATGTTTCAGATCAGCAAGACGGTCAAGACTGGTTAAGTCTATGAAAGTCCTGCTGGGGTTTTCAGAGGTTTTCTGGGCAGCTGTTTGTTTTGGAGAGGGAGTTTCAGAATCAGAAATTATGATTGGACTGGGTGGTGTTTTGGGAGTATTTGGTGGTGTAGATTCTGATGAGGATGGCAATTGTGCTAAGGTGATAGTTGTTCCACCTGGCAGCTGGATTGCCAAAGGTGATGGTTGAGGTGAATGAGGTTCAGATGGTTGAAGAGAAGGAGTTTCAGAGTGATGAAACTCTGGTTGAGGTGATGGTGGATTAATTTCTGGTTGAGGAGAGGGAGACAGAATTGCTGGTTGAGGAGAAGTTGTTGGAATTTCTGATTGTTCAGGGATAATGGGTTCTTCTGGAATTGGTGAAAGTGGTTGTTGTTGTTGTTCTGGTTCTTCAGCAGATTGTTGTTGTTCTGGTTGTGGAGGAGGAACAATTTGTGGTTCAGAGATTGGTTGATCAGAGGTGTGTTGATCAATGTCAGACAGCACTTGGTCAATTGCTGATGTTGTTGAGATTGTTGGTTGTTTGGGATGTTTGGTTATGGGTCTCCTGAGTTTTAATGCCTCAGAAGGGTCCTCTTCTGGTACAGTTTCATCTATGGTAGGGATGGGGATTGAGATTCTATGAGAGGTTTGAGGAGGAATAGATGCTGGAATAGTAGAAGAATTTAAAACAGAGGCAGCAGATGAATTACCTCTTTTCCTGGGTGTCTGCTGGGATGATCCTTCTGATGGTGCCTTCCTCTTCTTCGTCTTCTTCAGAGTCACTTCTTGCTGAGGTTGATGCAGAGCTTTGATAATCAGATTTGGATCTGAACCATCTGCCTTGCACGCATCCAAGTATCTGAGAACCACCTCTGGTTTGGATTCTATTTCAGAAAATAACGGAAAGTCACTCAGAGGCACTCTTCTGCTGGTGATATCAGTAATAGGAGTAGCTCTGGGTTCCTTCTGAATATTCTCTATCAGCTTCATCTTCTTCAAGTTCTTTGCATTCAGAGGTTTCCCAACTGTTGGTTCAATAGTGCTTAGCTCTTGAGCTTCTATCAGATGCTCTATCAGCCTATTCTCTGTCAGAATATCTGATATCAACCTTCCAAAGGGTATCCAATCCCTCTTGGTTCTTTCTTCTTCCCTGGTTTCCTTCACACTTGTCTGAGGTGGTTGAACAGAAAATGAGCCAGATTGATTTTTACTTTCTGATCAATAAAGTAGATCAGAAACTGCTGATCCACATTTATGTAATCAGGTGAACTGGTTGGTTTCCTGTGGTTGAAGCACCCCAGAATTATCTTAGCCCAAACTCTGTAATGATCCTTCAGATCTTTGATCTTGCTGCTGGGCACCCCATGGGTGAAAATCCTTGCAGCTATCACACCCACATCAGCACATCTTTCAGCCATGTCCACACAACGGACGCCACCGCCACTGTAACCGATTAGCCTTGCAATGTGATCCTCAGTGATCACAATCTTCTTCCCCATAACAAAGGAGGTGACTAGATGTGTTGAAGCCTTGGCGTGAATCCAGAATTCCTTGACTAGCATAGGGAATGTTGGTCCAACCAACCTGTCAAAATACATTTCCCACTTCTGTGCCCTAACTTCTTCAGTTAGGTCAAAACCGTTCTCCTTCAAGCTTCCAAAATCAATGATTAATTCATAAAGCACTTCAAGATTCTTCACAGGAGTGAGGAGTGTTCTGAATGGCACTTGATATTGCTCAGATGATGCTTTCTTCTGAGGACCTGCAGAAGCACTGCTGGAGGTTGCCATGTTCACACTAAAAAGGTTTTGAGAATAAACTGAGGAAAAGGGTTTTGCAAGAGATGAACACAGAAATATGCAGAAAATGCTTGAATGTTAGTGAGAAAACGTAAATAATGAGAATGAGAGATTAATGTGCTTAAATAGATTTTCAAAATATTTTGAAAAGATAAACGTTTTTAAGAAAGAGAAAAATCATGATTGCATTTTAAAAGCATGATTACTTTTCATTAAATGCTTGCTGATTTTGGGGGATTTGAGAAAGATACTTAAAAACGGTTACCAGACATGTGTCTCAATGCACCCAATCAGCTCTTTGCCTTCTCAGAAGCGTGCACGCGTTCTGCTTCAGAGATATGCTGATGATTGGATGCCACTTGTTTGATGTAGTGATCAGCACGTCTGTCTTTGAGCTTAGACTCTCAGATCTTTAGACTTGCATCTGATACAATCTGCATGTTCTATCTTTCTGAAAGAAGATTGATCAGAAGTTCACAGTAAAACAATAACATTCTGAAGGTAAATATATGGAATTAAAACATTTTCACTCTGGACAAACTTTCATGCTGAGATGTTTCAGAATGAAATTAAACCTATCTTCTGAAAAGGGGTTTAGTAAAGATATCAGCCCATTGATGGTCTGTATCTATAAATTTCAAGTTCAAAATACCTTTCTGAATATAGTCCCTAATGAAGTGATGTTTTATTTCTATATGCTTAGCTCTAGAATGTAAAATGGGATTCTTACTTAAGCAAATAGCAGAAGTATTATCACAAAGTATAGGAATGTTACTCTCAAAAATCTGGAAGTCTTCAAGCTGACTTTTCATCCAGAGCATTTGTGTGCTACATCCTGCTGCTGCTATGTACTCAGCTTCTGCTGTTGATAAAGCAATTGTTGATTGCCTTTTGCTGGACCAAGAGATCAGATTTTCTCCCAGAAACTGGCAGCTTCCAGAAGTACTTTTACGTTCCACTCTGTCTCCAGCAAAATCAGCATCGCAGTAGCCTACTAAGTTGTAATCACTAGATTTTCTATAAAACAAACCCAGATTAGTAGTACCTTTCAGATATTTGAAAATTCGCTTAACAGCTGTTAAGTGAGATTCTCTAGGATCTGATTGGAATCTAGCACAGATACAAACACTGAATAATATGTCAGGTCTTGAAGCAGTCAGATAGAGGAGAGAACCAATCATACCTCTGTAGACTTTCTGTTCTACATTTTTGCTTACCTCTTCTCTTTCCAGAATGCACGTGGGATGCATTGGAATCTTTGATGGCTTACATTCTGAGAGGTCAAATTTCTTCAGAAGATCTCTGATGTATTTGCTCTGATGAATGTAAGTTCCCTCTGGAGTTTGATTGATCTGAATTCCTAGAAAGAATTTCAGTTCCCCCATGAGGCTCATCTCAAATTCTGCCTGCATACACTTAGCAAATTTTCTTCCAAGAGAAGGATTAGTAGAACCAAAAATAATATCATCAACATAAATTTGACAGACTAAGATGTCATTCTTAACTGATTTACAGAATAGAGTAGTGTCCACTTTCCCTCTGGTGAATTCATTTTCTAACAGAAAGTTACTTAGCCTTTCATACCAAGCTCTGGGAGCTTGTTTCAGACCATACAGTGACTTCTTTAGTTTGAAAACATGTTCTGGATGTTTTGTATTTTCAAAACCTGGGGGTTGGTGTACATAAACTTCTTCTTCTATATAACCATTTAAGAATGCACTTTTGACATCCATCTGATACAGAGTGATGCCTCTATTAACAGCAAATGAAATTAAAAGTCTGATAGATTCTAACCTGGCGACTGGGGCAAAGGTTTCTGTATAGTCTATCCCCTCTTGCTGACTATAACCTTGTGCAACCAGTCGTGCCTTGTTTCTGATGACTTCACCTTGTTCATTTAGCTTGTTTCTGAACACCCATCTTGTTCCAATGACGTTAAATCCTTTTGGTCTGGGAACGAGATCCCATACGTCGTTTCTGGTGAATTGATTCAGCTCTTCTTGCATTGCCAGAATCCAGTCATTATCCAGAAGTGCTTCATCAATAGAAGAAGGTTCAATCAGAGACACAAGTCCCATAAGAGTTTCTTCAGAGTTTCTGAAGCTTGCTCTTGTTCTGATTGGATCTTCCTTTCTTCCTAGGATAGTCTCTTCTGGGTGATCCAAGCTGCTTCTGGGTAATCTCTTCTGAGGTTGATCAGCAGCTGTTGTAGGATTGCTAGCAGTGCTCCTTTCAGACGTTGAAGGAATGTCTGTGTTGAGAGCTTCTTGATCCAAACCACAACCCGGTTTGTCAAGGAAACACTTTCTTACAAAGAGATAAAACTAAGTGTGTGAATGTTTTCTACAAAACTGTATCACAACTGTGATGTATACACAAATTGAAGCTTAGAAACTAGATTGCTAAACAATGATAGAATATCAGAATGTGTGGTTTAGCAAAACTGAGAGAAAGAAGATTTTGATTAGCTTTTATGCGTGTAGAGATTTTGAGAGCATTAGCCATTTCAATCTTCAAAGTCTTGTTTATATAGCACTGAGATGATGAACGTTGGATGCAATATTCTTGATTCAATGCTAATAACAAACTTTCCTTATCGAGCAGATCTTGTCTGGAATGAGGCCGTTGGTATTAATTTGCTTTCAATGCACAGTACCGTTGCTTACTTAATGCAAGTTCTGGCTTGGCTCATTCTGACTCTGCTTAGCTGCTGATGAACTGTTGTGTTTCTATATCAGAGTGTTGAGCGCAGTCTTGTTCATCAAGCTTCAGCATGTACGTGAGTTGATCATCTGATTCTGACATTCTGATATGGCAACTTCTGATGCTGGTGTCAAGAACCAAATTCTAATGTTGAATAGATGTGATTTTGCTTATATCAATCCGAGTATCTGCAAGTCAGAACATAATAATTTTAGGCAGCAGATAGTTCATACATGAATATTATAAATAATATATCTTTTCACTTTGTTATCATCAAAATTTAAATATAGGGTAGTAGATTCAAACTTTGTTCTAACAGGTATAACATCCCAGATCGAAGGAGACACCTTCTCCAGATCGAATCCATTAGCATGCTGGATCGAAGGAAGCATCTCATTCCTGGATCGAAAGACAATCCTCTTCCCTGGATCGAAGGCTACTCACGCCTTACTGTCTGGCCCAATCGAAAGGACCATTTCCCTCCTTGGGTCGAAACTCCTTTCTCCCTGGATCGAAGGATCCCCCCCCCCCCCTTGTATTTTATTTTTGTTTTCATGGACATCTTTTTATCTTTTTTTAATTAACATTAAAATCAAAAACACAAAAAACATTAGGCTAGTCTTTTTCTATTAAAATTAACTATATTAATTAATCTCTTAATTATCTTAATATTTTCTCAAAAAAAAAACTAAAATTAAATATATTTAGGTCTTTTTTCACAAAATAAAATAAAACAACAAAAAGATTTTTATTCTTAGGATTTTTAGAGTTTATTTTCAGATTCATGCGCGCTTATTTTATTGTAACTGCTTATTGGTTTGTAATAGCTTAAATTAAGACTTCTACTTTTACTGCTTTACTTCCCCAATTTTTGGACATGTAAATAATCCCCCTCCCCGAAGCCTTGTAATAGCGTAGGATTTACAATTTCCGCACTTTAAATTCCTGTATATATATTAACTGCTTAGATGTATGCTAACTAGGATTGCATGGCAAGATCTATCTTAATTTAAAATCAACCACAGCTCACCATAACATGTACAAACATAACATAAACTGAAAATTGACACACTTGCACATGCCACTCCTAGGGTACGCCTCACTTGGTTGCCTCGAACGTGGTCATTAAGTATAGGATGTTTTAGAGGTCGTCCTTTTGTCCCAAGATCATAAGTTGCCTCGAAATGGTTGCATCGATAAAAATGATCTAAGACATTAGGATTACCACTAAAGTGTCCTAACGTTGCTTTAGTGACCACACGTCCCTAAAATCGAATTGACCCGAAAAACTCCAACGACTGTGCTACCTACTCCTCAATAGTGGGATAGCACTGCCTAAAGGATAGTTGCACAGTTTAATTCCTTTTTGAGTAGATAGATATTCTTAAGTACTTGCTCTCTTTTAAACAAAACAAAACTTTTCGCACATACACTTTTACAAACAAAGTTTTCAAAAACACTTCATTACACTCTTGAGGACATAAACAAGAGTTATATCGAAGTTTCAAATAAAAACTTTTCAAACCCACAATCACAAAGAAAAGCAAACCTTTTGAAAACATAGTGAGCAAGTACCTAAGAGCCCGTGGATAACCACGGATAGAAAGGGTGCTAACACCTTCCCTTTCTATAATCTACCTCCCGAACCCGAGAAACAATCTCGAAAAGGAATTTTTCTGTGCTTTTGTCCTTTCCCTTGTTGGATAAAATAAAAGACGGTGGCGACTCTTACTTACCGCGACACTTTGCAAAAACAAACGCAAACGCGAACCAGCATTCCAAAAACAGAAAGAGAAGTTAGAGGCTTCTTGGGACGTCTAAATTACATCTCCAGGTTCATTTCACATTTGACTGCTACTTGTGAGCCAATCTCTAAGCTTCTGAAGAAAGATCAAGTGGTAAAGTGGAATGACGAATGCCAGACCGCTTTCGAAAGAATCAAAGAATATCTTCAAGAACCGCCAATTTTGATGCCTCCAGTTGAAGGAAGACCTTTGATTTTATACTTGACAGTGCTGGACAATTCAATGGGGTGCGTGCTGGGGCAGCATGACGAGTCTGGCCAAAAAGAGCATGCCATTTATTACCTTAGCAAAAATTTTACCGACTGTGAGACCCAATACTCATTGCTCGAGAAAACTTGTTGCGCTTTGGCATGGGCTGCTCGCCGGCTAAGAAAGTATATGTTGACTCACACTACCCTATTGATATCAAAGATGGATCCAATAAAGTATATTTTTGAGAAGCCCGCTCTCTCCGAAAGGATAGCAAGATGGCAGATGATCTTAATCGAGTATGACATCCAATACACGAACCAGAAAGCAATCAAGGGGAGTATATTGGCAGATCATTTGGCGCATCAGGCCGTGGATGACTACCAGTCCATGGATTTCGAGTTCCCGCATGAGAACATTATGTTGGTAACCGACTGTGAAAAACCTGGACCGAATGAAGGACCTAAGGAAGGATCCCGATGGTCTATGTATTTTGATGGAGCATCAAACGCTTTGGGTAACGGCATTGGCTCCGTAATTATATCTCCTGAGGGTTGTCATACTTTGTTCACCACCCGATTATGTTTTAACTCCACCAACAATATGGCGGAGTATGAAGCATGTATCCTGGGTCTTCGAGCTGCCATTGACCTGAGGATTAAGTTCTTGAGTGTATTCGGAGATTCTGCTCTGGTGATCAGTCAGATCAAAGGCAAATGGGATACGAAGCACTCAAATCTTGTTCCTTACAAAGAATATGTACTGACATTGCTCCCACACTTTGAGGAGATAACCTTTGAACACTTCCCTAGAGAAGAGAGCCAATTAGCGGATGCACTAGCTACCATGTCTTCTATGTTCAAAGTAAGGTGGGATAATGAAGCTCCCCAGATTACCATCGAGAGGTTGGATGAACCCGCACATTGCTGTGACATTGAGGCTGAAGAGGTAGCAGATAAACCCTGGTTTCACGAGGTAAAGAGGTATCTTGAGGCTCAAGAATACCCTGAGGGGGCATTCGTTAATGATAAGAAATTTATGAGAAGGTTCGCTGCGAAGTTCTTCATCAGTAGTGGAATTCTTTATAAGCGTAACCATGATTCAACCTTACTACGGTGTGTAGACAAGAGCGAGGAAGAAAGGATCATGGCAGAGTTACATGAAGCTACCTTCGTAACTCATTCTAGTGGACATACCATGGCGAAGAAAATCCTATGGGCAGGGTATTACTGGTCTACTATGGAGGCCGATTGTTATCAGCATTCTCGTACCTGTCATAAGTGCCTAGTCTATGCTGATAAGGTGCATGTACCTCCGGTTCCCCTGATTGTTTTGACAGCTCCTTGGCCCTTTGCAATGTAGGGCATCGACATGATCGGCGAGATCAGACCTACTGCGTCCAACGGGCATCGTTTCATTCTGGTGGCTATTGATTACTTTAGAAAGTGGGTTGAGGCAGCTTCCTTCACTACAGTAACTAAGAACATCGTGGCGCAGTTTATTCGACACAATCTGATTTGTCGATATGGTGTACCATAGAGGATCATTACGGACAATGGTACAAACCTCAACAATACAATGATCACCGAGCTCTGCAAACAGTTCAAGATTCAGCATCATAACTCTTCTCCCTACCGGCCGAAGATGAATGGGGCTGTTGAAGCAGCTAACAAAAACATCAAGAAGATTGTGCAGAAGATGAAGGTGACCTACAAAGACTGACATGAGATGTTACCATTCGCTCTTCATGGGTACCGTACCTCAGTACGGACATCGACAGGGGCAACACCCTACTCTTTGGTGTATGGCATGGAGGCAGTCCCACCCATCGAAGTCCAGATACCCTCTCTCAGGATTATGAAGGATGCAGGTTTAAACGAAGACGACTGGATCCAGACCCGACTTGATCAGCTGAATCTAATGGATGAAAAGAGGCTTACTGCTATTTTTCATGGTCAGACGTATCAAAAACGAATGATGAAGGCTTTTAACAAAAAAGTCATACGTCAAGAATATCGAGTCAGGGATCTAGTGATCAAACGCATCATACTGCCGCAAGGTGATCCCAGGGGCAAATGGACCCCCACATACGAAGGGCCATTTACGGTTAAGAACATTTTCTTGGGAGGAGCTATGATTCTAACCACCATGGATGGTGACGACCTTCCTCACCCCGTCAATGCAGACATAGTGAAAAGATACTACGCATAATCAAAGACCCGCTAGGTTGACCGGCCTAGGCAAAAATAAGGGCTTCCTGGCGAACCACAAGGGTTCGGGAAAAAGTAAGGGATGAAAATGAAAAATTGTACACCCGGCAAGTCGAAAACCTGAAAAGGCGACTTGGGCAAAAAAGGGTATCCCGGTAGACTGAAAACCCGAAAGGGCGGTCCAGGAAAAATTAGGGATTGAAGTGTAATGCTATGTCTCATTGAATCATCTTGCAACCATACTTCGGTATCGACTATCAAGCTCGGATGGCGCCAATCAATCTGATCTACCTCCGACCAAGCAGCAAAGTGATGAGACGCTCGAAGATATAAGGGAAATATCGGAGTTGGAACCCAATGGGATTGTTTCACATAGCTGTTTTTCTTTCTTTTACAAAATTGTATAATTTATGTCTTCCGGTGGTGCTCTCTTACTAGGACGTCAACCTCTTGTACAAAACGCCTATTACAGGCCAACTTCAAAAATCAATACAATTCATTTTCACAAGAAATTTCAACTTGTTTTTTTTTCTTTTTCTGTTTTGTTTTGTAAGAATGTCCAATGGTTCATTTTTGATATATGCATTTGAAAATAATTGTTGCTCATAAATATTTACATAAGAAACAAAAGACGGTTACTCGTAATTCTAGGAATAGGGACAAACAAGAAGTGTCCAAAGCCTTACAGTTGCTTTGCCCATCAGGTACAAAGATAGAGCCAGTTGGAGAACATGAGAAGTGGTACATATACCCCCCACAGAGTAAAAAGTACCCAAAGACGGTGATGTCAGCTTCCCCAAGCAAGACGTAACTCTCCCTAGCTAAGGTTCACAATTGCAAGTGAGTCAGTAAATTCTGCCCCAAGCAGAGTTTATTTTTCTCACAAGCAGGAATTCAGTCACTAACAAATTTCATTATCACCCGCAACGGAAGTTCATCGCTAGCCGATTTATTCCTCCAAGTCAGCAGATCTATCAACGGAGCATCTCCTCTCAAGCAAAGTTATCCCCTACATAGTTATCCTCAGACAGGGTCTCTTCCGGTAGAATATTCGCCAGCCAAGGGGAAATCCCCAACACGGACATCTTTGTTCACCACCCCCAACAGAGGTGGAGGAACTACGGCTTTCATAGCAATCAGGGATTTATTTTCCCAGATTCAGATTATCACGTCAGCATTTCATGTTCATACATCATGACATATACATGCTTCACATATAACATAGTCTCATTTATTTTGAGAATGTCAGCATACAATGCATCTCATGCATCACATATAACCAACCCTATATTTCTTTCAGGAAAGACATTATTATCAACAATTGCTAGTAAGTCCATGATCAACACTCAAAGGAAAATAGAGTAATCATCGGCGCAACAAAAGCAGCCCTACTACCCAGGCTTTCATCTCGAAGTAATCCTACTATCCAGGTTCCTTCTCAAGCCCTACTACCCAGGCTTTCATCTCGAAGTAACCCTACTATCCAGGTTTCTTCTCACAGCCCTACTACCCAGGCTTTCATATCGAAGTAACCCTACTATCCAGGTTCCTTCTCATAGCCCTACTATCCAGGCTTTTCATCTCAAGGTAATCCTACGACCCAGGTTCCTTCTCACAGCCCTGTTATCCAGGCTTTCATGTCGAAGTAACCCTCCGATCCAGGTTCCTTCTCACAGCCCTACTATCCAGGCTTTCATCTCGAAGTAACCCTACTATCCAGGTTCCTTCTCACAGCCCTGCTATTCAGGCTTTCATATCGAAGTAACCCTACTATCCAGGTTCCTTCTCACAACCCTGCTACCCAGGCTTTCATCTCGAAGTAACCCTACTATCCAGGTTCCTTCTCGCAGCCCTACTACCCAGGCTTTTATATCGAAGTAACCCTACTATCCAGGTTCCTTTTCGCAGCCCTACTACCCAGGCTTTTATATCGAAGTAACCCTACTATCCAGGTTCCTTCTTGCAGCCCTACTACCCAGGCTTTCATCTCGAAGTAACCCTACTATCCAGGTTCCTTCTCACAACCTTACTATCCGGGTTTTTCCTCTATTATTTCCGGACAGCAGTCCACAACACTGTAAGACCTGGACCTGATCAAACACAATTGATTTCACATTTCCCCAGTAAGTCGCGGTGCGACATATACCCCGACCAAACACAAGATCACTCCTGCTTCCCAAACCAGAATCATTCCCCAGTAGAGTAACGGACGCCTGAAGCTCCTAAAACTCTATTTCTCTCAAGACAGAGACCAACATTCCCCAGTGAAGTCCTCCTCAACAACAGGTACACGGGTTCTCGCAAAGGAATCTCTTACGCAATCAACACTTCTTCAGATGGCATCTTTAAGCCCATCTTCCTTCATTGACTTCCAAATGGCATCTATAAGCCCATTCCCGATATCACAAGATAAGTATCACTTCATGCGAGTGCAAATTTCTGGGCACTCTATTGTTCAATCATCTTCCACCTTCAGATCACGAAAGGCAGACAAGCCAATCTACATCCTCAGGTTTAAAAAGATTGAACAGGGGCAGATGTTGTACCCTAAAATTTTCCCTCCCATATTTCTCAATACATGTCAAGTGAGGTCCTCAAAATTGCTCAAGGAGGTCCAAGAGTTGACCAGGCAAACTCTCTCTTGAGGCAGTCTACCTCAAATTAGGGTTTCATTTTGCATCAAGATGTTTGAGTCCAAAGGATTCCAAATGATCACAATTGTCCTAATATGTTCTCAAGATCATCCATGTCAAGTTTCAAGCTTTGCAGAGGAAGTTTGCTCAGTCAATTGCTCAAATACCTAGAAATTGACTGTGCTAGGTCAAAAGTCAACTGTGGCCCCCATACAGTCAAAACTTCAAGATTTTTGGTCAACATCCTCATTTTGAAATATCATTCATCATTTGATCAAGGTTTGATCATGATTCCTCAAGGATTGCTCACAATTCATCAAAACCCAAAAGTTGCTAAATTAGGGTTTTGTAAGAAAAGTCAACTCAACTTTGACCAAGCATAACTTTCTCATATTTAATTAGAAATGGCCCATCCAAATCTCATTGTGAAGAGGATTAAATTCCCTACAATTCATCTTCATACCTAAAGTTCAAATTATACATTCACAGAAAGATATGAATTTTGACATTATAGGTCATTTTGAAAAGTCAACAAAAACACCTTTTGGGTCAAAGCTTCATAACATGAGTATGGAAGACTCAATTGAGATGAGACAAAAATTGTTGCTTAGGGGACATCTTAAGCTTTCTAAAAAGTCCAAGAGCACCCTCATAGGGTCAAAATTGAAAGAGATATGACTTGTCAAAGTTGACCATTTTTGCAAAATTGCCAAAAGTCAAATGTGTCCAAAATTGCATTTTTTTGCTTAATGGGCCTAACTTTTTATGCTTGCACTGAGCTTATGATGTGATCCACGACCCATGAGCCCTTCCACTTGTCATTCTTTTATTTTTATTATTTATTTTGATTTTATTTCATTTAAATCAAATAAAATCAATATAAAATAATGAAAATATCAAAAATCAATTAAACCTTGAGATTTTATGCATAATTAGAGTCATTATACAGCTGGTGGCAAGATCAAATCGTGCAAGGCTTCATATGGACAGAAAAAGATTGAAAATGCTTGTTTTGGAAAGATTTGGTGCAAGGAATAAATCAATGGTCAATATTCATAAATGGCAAAGATATGATGCAAATTTTGACCCTAATGCATTCTCTAATATATATTGAACATTCCCAAAGCAAAAGAAAGGGGAGAAGCAGTCGTGCAGAGGTGAAAGAAAAACTCAAAAATTGCAAGAAAAGTGGTGATCCAATTCCTGTACTAGAGGCCAATTCGTGCCGTTCTCAGGTTACCAATTGATTGTTGGACATCTCTAGAAGGAATCTCACCCATTTGCAAGCCCCCTCACGCTTGGAATTGCAAGATACATGTATCACGACATGCTTCCACTTTTGAATTCAGTTTCATTGATTCACTCATCCATTGCGTATTCTAATGATATATTTGTGTTTGTATCTGAGTTTGCAAGATTTCGATACCATTTAATTATATTTCTAATACTTGTATGAACATTTGCCATAGCTAGGTTTTTTTTTTGTTTTGGGGCTTTTAAATGCAGGAACAATTGGCCCTAATAAAGGATACCATTGTGATCAGAGGGTCAAACCCAGTTGATCCATGGTCTTGAAACTTATTTATATTGCTTGTATGCAATTTTTGAAATACACAGGGTTATAGCTACAGCGCCATGTCTGTAGGTAAAGGTTCAGAGCTTTAAACGATGGTTCCAGGGAAGAAGACAATAGTGTGTCACAGCCTGATTGGCTGATTCAAATTTTGGCGCGTTATTTTGGCCAAAAACCTGTAGATTTGATATATATTGTTTGTTTCTATTATATTAATAAATTAACGCCTAGCGCAGTTGGTCAAAAGAAGGAAGTCAGAAGCACATTGTTCTGGGTTCGATCCCAGGCGTGAGCTTTTGGTATTTTCTCCTTTGTTTTCGCCAGAGCCAGCACGTGCATCTTCTGAGGATCATCACCTTCTGGATCCACTAGCCAGCATCAGATCCAGTGCACCATCTTTCTGATCCATTAGCCAGGACCAGATCCAGCACATTATCTTCTGGATCCCAGTCAGAACCAAATCCAGCACGTGCAGGCCATCATCTTCTGGATCCCATTCAGAACTAGATCCGGCGCACCCCATCTTCTGAGTGTCGTCATCTACTGGATCCACCAGCCAGGAGCAGGCACAGTGTCCCCATCTTCTGAGGGCCACCATCTTCTGGACCATCATCCTCTGATCAGTACCGCTGACAGCAGGCCCTTGGGTTATTTCTTTTTTTTTTCCTCTTTAATTTTCTTTTCTTTAATTATTCTGTTTTTTTATCAAAACCAAATTTATTTATTTTGTTCTAAAATTAACCAACCAAAAATCACAGAAAGAAGACTTGTTTGCTTAATAACTGTTAATTAATTAGTTAGTTTATTTAATTTCAGGAAATTCTAATTTCTTTCACAATTAAAATTAATTAGAATTTAGGATTTTATTTTTTAATTCAATTATTTCATTACTTTCTTAAATAATAAAAAATGACAAAAAAAACATGTTTACTTTAATCAATTACAATTAGGTTCTGTCAAGGGTCAAAACCATAGTCGCTTCGTATTTAATTCGCCGCGCGCTGATTATTTATTTTTTGGACAATATTGTTGTAACTGCTCACTGGTATGTAATAGTTTAATTTAGGGATTTTACTTATTGCTTATTTTTCCAGGTTTTTGGCTATGTAATTAATCCCCCTCCCCAAAGCCTTGTAATAGCGTAGATTTACTTTCTCGCATTTCAATTCTCGCAAATATTTAACTGTCTAGATGTATGCTAATAGGATTGAATGACAAGATTGCATGATAATTTAATACAATTAGAAAACCCTAATGTGCAAAGATAAATAACTGAAAACAAATCATTCGCACATATCACTCTTAGGGTATACTATCACTTCGGTTGCCTTCGGTAAACGATCATTAAGTATAGAGTGTTTTAGTGGTTGCCCTCCTGTCTAACAAAGATCAAATGTCCCATTCGGAAATGTTGCCTCGAATATGATCTTAAAACTTTAGGGTTATTACTAAGACGTCCTAACATTGCTTCAGTGATCGTACGTTCCTTACGAATTTACCCTTACAACTCCAACGACGGTGCTACCTACTTCTCAATAGTAAGATAGCGTTGTCTAAAGGAAATGAGAATAGAAACGATCTTTTTTCGAGTAGGTAGATGCTAGTAGGTATTTGCTCAAATCAAAACTCTTCACACTTACACACTTTTCAAAAAAATTTCAAAACAAACTTTGTCACACCTTTGAGGATTGATACAAGGGTTATCACGAAGTCAACCTTTTTCAAAACAAAGGACATACACAAGAAATTTTAAAAAGATGAGCAAGTACCTAAGATCCCATGGAAAACCATGGATAGAAAGGGTGCTAATACCTTCCCTTTCTATAACCTACACCCCGTACTCAAAATCTCAAAAAAGGATTTTTTTTTCTGTACTTTTTTCCTTTCCGGTTGGATGAAATAAAATTCGGTGGCGACTCTTGCTTACCGCAACATTTTACGAACATAAAACGCAAAACGCAAACCAACATTTCAAAACAGTCGGTTCTGCCACCGTATCACAGAACTGGCGACTCTGTTGAGGATTTATAAGTGGGGTATACCTTAGGGTCTAGTTCATCATAATTGTTTCTCTTGATTGTTTTGTTTGCTTTACTTTTAAGGGTTTTGTTTGGGAGTTACTATAGATCCTAACCCAGATCTAGGGACACCTTTTAGGTAAGTAGCAATAGACTGTGAGGGAACTGTACGGTGTTGACCGATACGGTTGAAGTAGTAGCTATGTTGATGTGGCACATTCGTTGGTACCAGTATCCCTTATGGAGAAACGAGGAGAATACGGGGCCGCTGCATGGTGTCGTTAAGCATCAACTGACCTTAGAACCTTTAATCGACCAACTTGGCCATTAGAAAGTAGTGAGATAGCCGGCCTCAGTGTAAAGCTGAGAACTGGTTGATACTCGATGCTACACTCATTGAGACCATACTCTCGAGATAGTTCCGGCCACAAGAAAAGATTGCGTGAGCTGAGACCATGACCGATGGAGGATGGTCAATGATATTGAGATACTCTAGAACCCGGTTACTTTTTCTAGGACAGGTTGAAACCAACTTAACTTCAAGAGGGTATTACCTTTGACCTTATGCAAGCCTTAAGCTTAAGGGCTTTGTGTGACTTGTTTGTCCTTGCCATGCCTGTTATCAGTTGTACCTGTTTTTTTATCATGACATCATGCATCATAACATGGCATTCATGCTTCATTACACTAACCATTTCAAAGACCAACGGAATTTATCTTTGTTACGTTTTGCATATTATGGCTTCCGTGCGCAGAAATACCATCAGAGTCAACTTTGCGCAAATACCTGCCCAACTTAAAGAGCTAGCCTCAAGAGTTTCTGAGACTTCTATGTTCATTAAGAGACATGGTTAGCTTCTTAGCCTGGTCACCTCAAATCTTAATGAGCAGATGATGAGTGTACTTTTCCAGTTCTTCGATCCTGTGCATCATTGCTTCACCTTTCGAGATTACCAGCTGGTTCCCACCTTGGAAGAGTTCTCTCACCTATTGGGCATATCCATCCTTGAGCAGGTACCCTTCACAGGTATGGAAGAAGTTCCTAGACCAGAAGACATTATCTCAGCTCTGCATTTAAAACGGGATGATGTAGTATCCAATTGGGAAACGTGAAGCGGGGTCGAAGGCTTCTTAGCCAAATTTCTGATAGACCAGGCTCAACTATTTTGGGATAGTTTGGATTTTCAGGCTTTCGAAGATATCTTGGCTCTCCTTATCTATGGTTTGGTTCTCTTCCCGAATCCGGATTCCTATGTAGATGTGAATGCTGTCAAGATTTTCCTTTCTCGCAATCTTGTGCCTACCCTGCTGGGTGATATCTTGCATGCCCTTTATACTCGTATCGTGCGAAGAAGAGGGACTCTTTTGTGTTGCATGTCGCTGCTGTCGAGGTGGTTTATTTCACACCTCCCTAAGTCTATGCTGAAGAACGAAGAAGGTTTGGGTTGGTCCTACAGGATAATGTCACTTGCCCATACAGATATTCTTTGGAGTTCCCGGGCTATGGAAGACACTGCTGTTATTGACCGTTGTGGGGGATACCCTAATGTCCCATTACTTGGAATCGAGGGGGTATAACCTACAATCCTTGTCTAGCTTTGCGACAATTTGGTCGTGCTCGGAGAGATGGTCCCCATGAGCTACTTCTTGAGGATATTGCATTTGACTACATGGAGGACGTTAAGGAGCACCGTCGGAGGTTTATATGAGCTTGGGGCATGATGAACAGATCTGACCCCCAAGAGTTGGGACCAAGGACTTCCCTTCCTATGCAGCCTTACCTCCAATGGGTCCGAGCTCGTGCCCAGAAGCTTGGGATGCCCTATGAAGCCGTATTGCCAGTGATTATGGAGCCCACAAATGAAGAGGGAATTCCTTACACAGTTCTCTATCCTTACATGGCCGCTGATCCTGGGGAGTTGCAGAGGTCTTGGATTCAGCTGAGGAATGAGCGGGATACTTACCGGGAAAAGTACCATGAGCAAGAAAGGAAGATTTTGAAGCTCACCAGGCAGCTCGAGGAGGAAAGAGTGATTAACGACTACATCGGCACAAAGAGGAAGCGTCCATGGGATTTTTTATTTTGCTTTTTCTAGTTTTTAGAGTTTGTTTTATTTACTTCTTTTGTAACGCCTTAAAGGCATCGTTAAACCTTTCAAAGTTAATCTAATAAAGTTTGTTTATTTTTGGTTTGCAAATATAAATCTCCCAAAGTCTTTGAAAACATTACATGCATCCCATTATCATGCACATCATTACAGGTACCACTACAGGTTTCTCATCTTCTTCGTTGTTTATTTCAGCAGAAATGTCTTCCGATCAAGCTATCAAAGATCTTCAGGAACAGAACGCCCAATTCCAACAGATGTTCTTAAGTCTGGCTAAAGGGCAAGAGGACCTAAAGACCCTTATTCGGAAGGAGAAGAAGAAGAAGAAGAAGAAGAAGAAGAAGAAGAAGAAGAAGGTTGGTATTCTGAACATTGGTATAAGATTCGGAGAAAGGATAAGACAATCACCCGATCTGACCTCCTCATCCAAGGACGGGGAGAACCAAGAAAGGACAAAGGACCCTAGTCCTGCAGTTTCTGATAACGATACGGATTACGATGACGAGCAATATCCTCCTGCTGAGGATAGGTGCAAGCAGCTAGAAGACCGTCTGAGTGCTATGGAGATTCAGAAGATCCCTGGTTTGGATTTCGGAGAACTGGGAATGGTATCGGGAGTGGTGATCCCTCATAAATTCAAAGCTTCGGTTTTTTCCAAGTACGATGGAGTATCCTGTCCAAAACTCCATCTCCGCTCCTACGTAAGAAAAATCCAACCCCACGTCGCTGATAGAAATTTGTGGGTACACTTCTTTCAAGATATTCTGTCAGGGACTCGGCTTGAATGGTTTTATCAGTTGGAAGGAGCCAATATCTGAAACTGGGAAGACCTTGATGCTGCTTTTTACAGGCAGTATCAGTATAACGCCGACCTTGCTCCCACTCGTACTCAGCTCCAGGGTATGTCTATGGGTGCAAGTTAAGGCTTTAAGTATTATGCTCAGAAGTGGAGAGACTTGGCTGGAAGAGTCTAACCCCCTTTGTCTGATAGGGAGTTGGTTGACATGTTTTTAGGGACGCTATCTGGTCCATTTTTCAATACCTGATCAGTAGTTCGTCATCTGGGTTTACTGAGTTGATTTTGACTGGAGAGAGAGTAGAAGTTGGCATTCGAAGTGGTAAAATGCAGAAGGATGCTTATCAAATACGGCAAAGAATTTTCACTGGTAAGAAAGAAGCTAATGCAGTCTACGGCCCGAGGGGCCAAAGCAGGCCTCAACACTGTCAAGCGGTAAATGTTGTAGTGATAGCAAGACCAACAGTTGCTCCACAATGCAACAATCAGCAAAGGGTGGAAAGACCACAACGGCAATTTACCCGCATCAACATGACTTTGGCTGAAGTCTTGCCTCATCTGTTAAAATCCAATTTGGCAACCTTGAAAGAGGCTCCCAGGAATCCAAACACTGCTTCTCCCAGATAGGCATGGCAAAAAAACCCAGACCCGCTGGGCCCCGCCCGGACCCGCCCCGAAATTAACGGGGAAAACCCGGCTAAAACGGGTACGGGTGCGGGGGCGGGTAAAACCCGGTTTCTAACTACGGGTGCGAGGGCGGGGGCGGTAAGACACTGAGACCCGCCCGCACCCGCACCCGCCCCGCCCCGAATAATCCAATTACTATAATAACCTTGTTTTAATTATTTTTATGTTACTTTTATTTTCTCAGCTTCTTAGAAGCATTTTCTCAAGTCTCATCTTCTTCTCTCAAATCTCAACGCAAAATTAACGCAAGTCCGCAACGGCCGATGGTGTTGCTGCCATCACCACTACCACAACATCATCCCATCGACTTCGCCGCACACCAGCCCCTTTGCTCAGCCGCTGGATTTGAAAGGTTAGATCTATCATCTATGTACTCTATCATACTATTAGGTTTTAATTTACCAGCATCTAATATCTCTTGTTTGGTGAGATTTGCAAAAGATAATGGAATGTCAGTGTCACTGTCAATATTTACCAAGGATAATATAGGTTACGTCGAAGGTCTATCTGTATGAGTTGTGTTAGGTTTCCTGGTGGATAGGGTTCTGAATAGGGTTCTTAAAGAGCTAAGTTTCAATTGATGGGGTTCTTAAAGAGATAAGCTTTCCTATGGATACATGAAGTGTATCATTAAAACCTGTGTATTCAAGGTATAACTACTGGGTGAGTGAACTAAACTGAAATTCAGACAACCTGTGTATTCAAGGTATAACTGGGTGAGTGAACTAGACTGAAATTCAGGCAAACTGTCAATGAGATTTGGATTATATCCCAAATTCAGATATTTCAATTTTGAAAGATGAAATACTGCAACTGGAAATTCACCATACAACTCACAATCCATAAGAGATAGTGATTGCAATCTCTTTTTGGAATGGCAGAATTGGAGTTTTGTTTCAGAAATGAGGCAAAAGAAGACAGGGTATTCCACTTCCTGGAATTATGATACCAATATTAAAGAAGGCATGGTTTTATTTGTTCACTTTAATGAATTGTGTTATCCATGGAAATGTCATTCTACTGCATCTTTCCTTACTACTTATTTTAGGACAGTTGAAAATGAACAATCCTGTTCTCTTCCAATATTTGTTCTTTCGAAGATCCTGCTCGATTGTAGTAGGGAAAGGAAGCTCGGGAAAATATTCCAATTTCTTGCAATTCTCCAAGTTCAAATATACAAGCTTGAAAAGCTCCCCAAGGCTAGGCAGTGTCACAAAATTGTTCCCTCCAAGATTTAACATTTCTAACCAGTGTAAGCATCCAATTGCCTCAGGGAATAGTTGACTTAAACCACAATTGCTAATATCAACTTCATGTAAACAATATATGCTAAGTAAGGAAGGAAACATAATTGTGTCTGTTGTGGGAGTGGAAAACAAGGAGTGGTAAGGCTTTGAGGTCCATTTGCAGATGGAGGACGTTGATTAGGAATGTGAAGCAGTTTCAGTTATATCCAAATGCCCTGTATTGCTAAACTCTTTGAAACAACACCTAGAACACCCAGACATTTTTAGAACTTTAAGAGAGCCGAGACTAAATATGTTGTTGGGTATGCTTACAAGACTTTTGCAACCTTTTAAATTCAAGAAAACAATCTTTCTTAGAAGCTCAATAGATGGATCCAACAACGCATGGCTTTCATATTGATGACACTTTGGGTGAGTTAAAGGAAAAGATGAAGTAAATGTGTAAGAAAAGAGTGAATAGAGAAAAAGAAAATTGAGTGGCAAAACAAGAGACCACACAGACAAGAGTGAAGAATTAGTAGTGTGATGAATGGCATGTGGATTGTGGACATAGTCAAAAGAAGGGAGGCCTAGTTGCTAGCTATAAAGTCTAATTTAGTTAGTAATAAGTCAAAGTCAGGCATTAGAATTAGTTGCATACAAAAGCAATGTCTATTTCAATATTACTTTAAACACTCATTAAATATTGCGCAATTTGGTGTTGTTTTGTTTTACATTCAACAAATTTTTAGTATTAAATTGGATGTTGTTTTGTTTTACATTCAACAATTTTGTACTCTTATTATAATAGTATTAAATTATAAAATCCATTTTGTTTTACCGTCCAACTTCACTCACTTTCATTCATTTTATTAATACTAGTTTATCATATATTTCATTTATTAATACTAGTTTATTATATATTTCATTTATTAGTACTAGTTTATCCTTATTGTTATTTTGAATACTAGTTTATTCTTATTCTTATGTACAACTTAATTATTTTACAGGATAATTAGTTATGGAAAATGAAGATACCTCTCAAATACGATGTCCACCTATCTCACAAGAAAGTACACATCAACCAATTCCCAATGAAAGTGGTAACCAATCAGTTGATGTTCCTCCTCCCACGCCAAATGATATTATGGAGGTTGATAGCCAAACAACCACAAGTCATCGATCCAGACAGAAAAGTTTTGTATGGAATCATTTTACAAAGGTCAAAGTTGACGGAAAAGATAAGGCTCAATGTAATTATTGCTCAAAGAAGCTTAATGGATCATCAAATGATGGGACGTCACATTTAAAAGGACATTTGGGATGTTGTCCTAAAAAGAAGATTTTGAACCTATCTGATAAAGGACAAACAATTCTTACGCCTAGATCCATGCAAGGTAAACAAGAGTTGAGTACTGGAATTTATGATGCAGAAAATTCTAAGAAAGAGCTTGCACATGCAATTATTTTGCATGAATATCCGCTTTCAATAGTGGATCATGTTGGTTTTAGAAGATACTCAACTTCTCTCCAACCAATATTTCAAGTTCCTTGTAGAAATACTATAAAGAAGGAGATACTCAAAGTATACAATATGGAGAGATCATCAACTTTGAAGTTGTTAGAAAATCTTGAAGGAAGAGTGGCTATTACTTCTGACCTTTGGACCTCGAGCAATCAAAAAAAGGGATATATGGCTGTCACTGCTCATTACATTGATGGAAACTGGAATTTACAGAGTCACATTTTGAGGTAAATCTAATTTCTTCGAATAATACATTAATTGCATATTATATATAGTTTTGTAATCACATTTTGAGGTAAATATAATTTCTTCTAATAATAGATTAATTGCATATTATATATAGTTTTGTAAATCACATTTTGAGGTAAATCACATTTATACTAGTTTTGTGAATCTTATTATGTTAGGTTCATTTATGTTCCTGCACCTCATACTAGTGAAAACCTTTGTGGTGCATTGGTTGAATGTTTGATGGATTGGAACATTGATTCAAAATTGTCTACTATCACTTTGGACAATTGTAGCACAAATGATGCAATGATTGATAAAATTAAGGCTAAGTTGAAACCAGAGAAATTATTAAGGGACGGGGCCTTACTTCATATGCGTTGTTGTGCACATATACTAAATTTGATAGTAAAAGAAGGGTTAGAAGTTGTGAAAGATGGAATAGAGATGATTCGAGATAGCGTTGCATTTTGGACAGCAACTCCTAAAAGGAAGGAACGGTTTGAGGAGACATGTAAACAATTAAAAATACCTTGCACCAAGAATTTAGTTTTAGATTGTCCAACTAGATGGAATTCTACATATAAGATGCTTGATGTTGCTATTTTGTATGAAGAGGTATTTGATGGATTAGAAATCCGTGTAACTCAGTACACTTGTTTGCCAACAACTTTACATTGGAAATTTGCAAAAGAGATTTGTGTAAAATTGAAATTGTTCAATTCTATCACTGAAGTGTTTTCTGGAACTAAGTATCCAACTGCCAATGAATACTTCCTTAAGATTTGTCAGATTAAAGTTTCATTACTTGAGTGGATTGAATCCTCTGACGAATTGGTAAAAAGAATGGCAGAAAATATGTTGGTAAAGTTTGAAAAATATTGGAGTGTGATTCATGAAATAATGGGGGTTGCTGCTGTTTTGGATCCTAGGTATAAAACTGATTTGCTTGAATATTATTATGGAGTGTTCTATGGGAATGATGTTGATTCCCAAGTTAAGTCAATCAGACAGTTGTGTTACGAGTTAGTTTATGATTATCAATTAAAAATGAACAAGGATTCTAGAAGTGAATCTGAAATGTTGGATGCTAATGTTGGAAATGTTAGTAATGATGGTTTGAAAGACTATGATTTGTATGTCATAAGAAAAAAAAGAGCTAGAACTTCATCTGTTAAAACAGAGTTGGATGTTTATTTGGAAGAGGAAGTTTTACCAAGAAGTCCAGATTTTGATATTTTATTATGGTGGAAGTTGAATGGGATTAAGTATCCAACACTTCAAGCAATTGCAAGGGATGTATTGGCAATTCCTGTTTCTACCATGGCTTCTGAATCCGCATTTAGTACAAGTGGTCATATCGTAAGCCCTCATCGAAGTCGACTTCATTGGACCACTTTAGAAGCTTTGATGTGTGCAAGAAGTTGGTTATGGAGTGCTGAGAATAATGGTAAAGATCTTTCTTGTTTATATTTTTTATTTTTACTTGCCAAGACTATCATTGACTATATTTTACTATATTGATAGGTAATTTGAAATCTAACGTGGGAAATGAAAATGCTATTTTACTAACTGAAATGGAGTCTGATGATGAAGGTATTATTCATACTATTTGTATTAAATTTGTCAAGTTAAATTTTTATATTTTAACTTTTATTTTTTAACACAGGTGAGTTGTTGATTGATGGTGCTACTTCTATTTCCAACTCCCGCCTCGAAGATGAAGATTATTAGAAAATTTGTTGTTTATTTGGATCTTTTTTTGTTATGATGATATCGTATATTTTGTTCCATGTTGTTGGAATGGTTATTTTGTTCCATGTTGTTGGAATGGTTCTTTTGTTGATTGTATTGTTTTAATTTTGTATTTGTACTTTGCAAAAAAATTGTTGGTTGTTGGGAGTGATTTATACTTTGATATATTGAAAGATTACACTCTTTTATGAATCACAAGTTCACAACCAATTATAGTTGATTGAAGGGTTATGATAGAAAAATATTTGGAATGGTGTTTGAATATTAAATCCTACAATTATTTACTCAAATCAATGGCGAATTTTGTATTTTTAATGTATTTGTTAATGCTGTCTAGGAAATTTGTGAAAAAAATAGATATTTTTTATTTAAAAAAAACAGTTTTCGCGGGTGGGGGCGGGTGCGGGTGCGGGTGACCCGTTCTCCATTGGGGGCAGGTCTGGGGGTGAATTTCCATCCCCCGGCGGGTTTGGGGGCGGGGGCGGGTCTATTACTGGAGTTGCGGGTGCGGGTGCGGGGTTAGCTAAACCCGCCCCCGACCCGCCCTGTTGCCATCCCTACTCCCAGGTACAATCCCAACGCGTGGTGCGCCTACCATTCAGAGAGTCCTGGTCACGACACAAACGATTTCTGGGTTCTGAGGAATAAAGTACAAGATTTGCTGGAAGCTAAAGAGATTGAGTTTGATGCTCCGGAAAAGCCAAACGTTATAACTGCTCCTATGCCCAAACATGGTCGTGGAGTCAATGTTGTGGACATCGATTCATTTGTAACCTCTGTGGAAGAGATCTCTACTCCTTTGATGACGGTTAAGAAGAATTTGTTGTCGGTCGGTTTATTTCCGGGTTGTGGTGAAGGTTGCCACATGTGTTCCATTCTGCCTTCCGATTGTTGCTTGTTGAAGTCAGGTGTTCAGCGCCTGATGGATAATAAGGAAATTTTGTTTGAGAAGACTATGATTCCGTTTGAAGATGTTGCCATTATCACCATTTCCGCCAACCCTTCCAAGGTTTCCTCGAGAAAACCTGTTAGGGTTACACCCGTTCCAAAAATTGCTCCGTTAATAATCACCGCTCCGAGTCCCATCCCATATACCTCAGATAAGGTTATCCCATGGAATTACGATGCTGATGTATATTACCATGGTGTTAAACAAGATCTGAGGACTGAAGAAGTCGATATAGATATCAATAATATTGTTGGGACAAGCAAGGTCACCAGAAGTGGAAGACTCTTTTCTCCTGAGATTTCCCCTCCAACTGTCCACAAACCAGTTGTCATTCTGTCTGCTAGTACATCAACTACTGTCCCTGTTCCCACTCCAGTCATCACCCCTGCTGTCGATCCATCTGGGACTCGGGGCAAAGAAATCATAGGTGAGCCTGCCCGGACAGAGGCACCTAAAAATATCATTGTAGAAACCTCTAAACAAGAGATAGACGAAATACTAAAGATTATCAAGAAGAGCGACTACAACGTAGTCGAGCAGCTGGGGAAGACCCCGTAAAAAATATCCATGTTGTCCTTGTTGTTATGTTCTGAAGCCCATGCAAAGGCTTTAATTGCATTCCTCAAAAATGTGCATGTGCCACAGGAAACTTCAGCCGATCAGTTCAAAGATTGCGTAGCTATCCTGACTGCCGACAATGGGCTGGGTTTCTCAGATGTAGATCTGACTGCTAAAGGAAGGAACCATAATGATGCTCTGCACGTCTTGATCGAGTGCAGGGGCACCACTATGGCCCATGTACTGGTAGATACCGGGTCCTCATTGAATGTTCTGCCAAAGAAAGTGTTAGACTGTCTGGATTGTGAAGGTTTGATTCTAAAGCCGAGTAATATTGTGGTAAGGGCTTTTGATGGGTCAAAAAGAATGGTGTACGGGGAGGTGGACATCCCTGTCAAGGTGGGTTCTCAAACCTTTGGGTCCACCTTCTACCTAATGGATAACAGACCATCATATTCTTGCTTGTTGGGTCGTCCTTAGATTCATAAGGCTGGGGCAGTGACTTTCACGCTCCATCAAATGTTGAAATATCCGGTGAAGGGGAAGATTGTCACGGTGCAGGTGAGGAGGAGTATATGGTGAGTCATCTCAATTCCCTCCGCTACGCGGAAATGTACGGGGAGTTCATCGAAACCCCTTGTCAGAACATTGACGAGGTCCCTCAGACTCTGGCGTCAACTGAAGTTGCTACCAACAAACCTCCGCTAAAGATGGCTTCTCTCAAGGATGCCAGGGCTGTAATTGAAGAAGGTGGGTGTACCAGTTGGGGTCAGCTCCCTGATTTCATGCACAAAACTGACAAATTTGGTTTGGGCTTTACTATAGGGGCTCAAAGGGCTATTAGGCGTGCACGGATGGGAAGACCTCCTCTACACATAAGCAGTCGGGTAGTTAATGCAATTGAAGACAATGAAGAAGATTCAGACATCGACAACTGGATCTACCCTACAACCAATGGTGGACTGAACAACTGGATGGCAAAGGACTTCATACTTGTTTCTTTTATTCTGCAGTAATTGACTTTTTGTTTTTAAGATTTGTAATAAACAGTTTGGAACTTTGTGGCCCATTGCCTTGCCCGAGGCACCTTGGCTTTGCTTGTGAGGGCTCATTACTTGTCATTTTCATATATCATTAATAAAACATTGGACGTCTTAGCAATAGCGTAGTAATTTTACTTTCCGCAATTTATCGCTTTCATATAAATGCTAGTAATTAGGGTTTGTATGGAAAGATAAAATCAACAAGTAGATAACCCTAATCAAAGATAAATAATTCATGCAAATCAAACACACTATTCACACATGCACCCTTAGGGTAATTCCACTTGTTGCCTTACAAAAATGGTCATGTTATGCATGTGAGATGTCTTAGCAAAAACAATAAAAAATACAAGATCATAGTCCCTCGATGATGCTACAAATGTTGACTTTCAAATGATCTTAGTCCCTCAAAAATAAATGCTAAGATATCTCACAACATTGCTATCATTACTATACGATGACCCACGCTCGTTCCTTTACATCCAAAGATAAGGCTTCTTACCAATCAATGGTAAAGATAGAAATATTAAAGGAAAGGAAGAGATAAACAAAATACTTTTGAGTAGGTAGATTGTTCCTAGTTGCTTACTAAATTTCAAAACAAACATCCTTGCTCATTTTCAAAACAAACACCAAACACTTTCAAAAACAAACTTTCAAAACATGAAATTTTTCAAAAGTCCAACACTTTGCATACGTTCTTACGAACGAGAACCATTACAATGTTTTCCTAAACGAAGGCGCCTTTTCAAAAATACTTTCAAAAACCACCACAAAGCACATTTTCAAACAAAAGCAAGTGATCTAGCAAGAAACTAAGAGCCCATAGATAACTATGGATGAAAAGGGTGCTAACACCTTCCCTTTTCATAATCTACCCCCCGAACTCAAGAAAATAATCTCAAAGGTCTTTCCTGTTCTTTTCAACCTTTCCTTTTGGATAAAATAAAAGTCGGTGGCGACTCTTGCTAACTGCAACATTTGTGATCAAACGAAAAACATCCCAAGTCAGTTCTCCCACCGCATTATAGAACTGGCGACTCTGCTGGGGAGCATCTTAAAAGTGGGGTTACTTTAAGGCTAGATCACCTTTATTTGCTTTCATTGTTTGACTTGCTTGCTTTACATTTTGGTTCCTTGTTTGGGTTTGCTTTGATCTTCTACCCGGATTTGGGGTACCTTATAGGTAAGTAGCAATACATTGTGGAAACTGTGCGGGGTATACCGACATGGTCTAAGCAATAGCTATGTTAGTGTGACACATTTGTGGGTACCGGTATCCCTTGAGTAGTCAAGGAGAATACAGGGCCGCTAAGTGGTGTCATGAAGCACTAACTGACTTTAGAACCTTTACTTGACCAACTTGGCCATTAGGAAGTAGTGAGATAGCCAGCTTTGGTGCAGTCCGAAGTTGGTTGATACTCGATACTGTGTTGATTAAGATCAGACTTCTCAGGATATTTCGGTCACCGTGAAAGAGGCTTGCGCTGAAACAATGCCCGATAAGAAAGATTAGTGATATTGAGATCCCTTAGAACCTGGTTACCATTACTAGGATAGGTTGAGCCAACTAAACTTCAATAGGGTACTTACCTTTAAACTCCATGCAAGCCTAAACCTAATGACTTGTCTGCTTTATGTGTACATAACAACTTGCTTACTTGTACATAATATCATAAACATCATACCATAGCATTTTCAATAACTATTTCAAGGATCTCAAGGGCCTGTGATGCAGGGTCATGTTGAACCAGACGCCTATCAAGGGATAAAGGGATTCATTCTCTAATCAAACACCATCAAAGACCAAAGCACGATAACTTGAGTCAAGGGCTATGACCCACTTGACATGGTGAGCTTGATTCTCGTGGAAGGACATACACTGCTACGAAGTTCCCCAAATCAAAGTTGTTGATCAACGTTCAAATTCTAACATCTTCTTGTGTTTACCCCGCGAGATCCTTGAAAACATTGCATCCACATATCATGCATAACAGGTTTTCCTGTACAGGTTTCCTTAACTTCTTACTATTTATTTCAGTAGAGATGGCTCTAGAGCAAACAGTTAAAGAGCTCCAAGCTCAAAACTCTCAGTTCCAACAAACGCTCATGAACTTGGCCAAGGGGCAGGAAGATCTAAAAACACTCTTCACCAAAGAGAGCAAGAAGAAGAAAAATTTGGTCATCCTCAACGTAAGGAGAAGGTCCAAGGGGCACGCTCAGCTAGCTCAAAAATAAGATGCTTCTTCTAAAGAAGAAGACAGTCAGGAAGAGGAATCTAGAAGCATTAGAGCCAACATAGCTACTGATGACGAAGACTCTTCTGAGGAGAAGTATCCACCAACGGATGAAAAATACAAACAAATTTAAGACATACTAAAAGTTGTGGAGATCCAAGATGTGTCTGGTTTGGATTTAGGAGACATGGGCTTGGTTTCTGGAGTGGTCATCCCACCAAAGTTCAAAATCCCTACCTTTTCCCCGTATGATGGAGTCTCTTGTCCTAAGATGCATCCAAAATCTTATGTCTGCAAGATTCAACCATACACAACTGATCAAAAGCTTTGGATCCACTTCTTCCAATAGAGTTTAGCTGGGACGCAAATTGAGTGGTTCTATCAATTGGAGAGTTTCCACATTCACACTTGGGAAGATCTAGCTGCTTCTTTTTACAAGCAATACTAATACAATGCTGATCTTGCATCAAATCGTGTGCAGTTGCAAAACATGACCATGCGTCCCAATGAGGGCTTCAAAGAATACGCCCAAAAGTGGAGAGATCTGCCTGGTAGGGTGCAGCCCCTATTAACTGACAGGGAGTTGATTGACATCTTCATGGGAACTTTGGCAGGACCTTTCTTCAATCACCTAATCAGAAGCTCCTCAGTCGGGTTCACCGAGATAATACTGACTAGCGAAAAGGTCGAAGTTGGCATCAAAAGCGGAAAGATCCAAGGGGCTACACCCTCTGATGCTCAGAAAAAACCATACAATGGGAAGAAAGAGTCCAATGATGCGTGTGGTCAAAAGAGTCTTAACAAGAGCAATCATGACCAACATGTGGGGGCAGTCCTGCGTCACAGCGGCAACAACAAAGGGGAAATCAACGAAGGCCACACGAGCCCAAAAGACAGTTTACTAACATCAAGATGTCGTTGTATCAATCACTACAACACTTGTTAAGGATGAATCTGATCACGTTGATAGGACCTCATCCAAACCCCGAAACTTCTTCTCCTAACTACAATCCTAATGCAACATGTGCTTATCATTCTGGCAGTCCCGGGCATGATACTAACGATTGTTGGGCACTGAAGTACAAGATTCAAAACATGATTGACGCCAAGGAGATCGAGTTTGATCCTCCAGAGACTCCAACCGTGATCACCGCTTCCATGCCAAATCATTGAGTGTTCCAGTTCATTTTTGAATTTTCAATTGTAATTTCTTTTGTTATTCAAACAATTATCTATTAATGTTAAACTATGTTTCATTAATGCATTGCATATGTTTGTCTTGAAATCATCCATTCGTTTTCACTATATTTAAACTATGCTTTTTACTCTCAACTCTTGCTAAAAGTTACAAGCCTTTAGAGGGAGGATGACGAAAACAATGCCTTAATCTCATACAGTATGCTTTTGGACAGACCTTGCTGACGATGTACAGATGTTGTTCAAATCCTAAACACTAGAGTTATAAGGAAGATAACCCATAGTCAACCCCTTTGAGCGAAAGAAGTAGAAGTTTTCTTTTTCACACAAATTGAAACCTTTAATCAAAACCCGGGGCAGGGTAGTCTCTCAGTTAATTCAAATGCGCGTTTAGTCACAAACTTTCACTTTGTAATACAACGAATGACATCAAAAATATTCATATGGAATCAAAAGACGGTGATGGTTCCCTATCACATAGGCAGTCATTATCTCTCAAAAAGAAAAAGCCCACTAAGTCAAAACTTACGAAGGAGACTTAAGAAAAACTGGGGCATCCCGCTGACTGTGCTCTCAAATATAAGAACAGCCAGGAAAAATCATGGATAATAAATCAAAAAGAGGTCACTGCAAATCCTTAACCACATGAAAAATGTTGCAAAAAAAATGACTGCCTTCAGATGAACTAAACTTGTCTGAACCATCACCAAAACGTCATTGGAGTTCGAACGTACAATTAACCGAATTTAGGACTGAAGAACATCACGAAGAACAGGTGGGTACAAGTAAAATTTGAGCCTTTATCCTTTGTTTCTTAAACCGTGAACCAAACCATAATACAACCCTTCAAAAGTCCTAATTGAAGCATGGGTTAGTTCGAAAGCATACTGTTACAAAAGGTATCCTGACTCCTGTAAGGCTTACTATAAATCCTGAGTTGAATTCACATTATTACAAAAATTCTTTTATCTGCTAAAAATGCATTTTCAAAACTTCAAGACAAGCATAAACTTTGCATTATTTGAATATCGCTGTTTGCATATAGCTATTTGTTTGACAACAGAGAAATTCGCACGACGAATATCCAGTGAACGAAAACTCTCTCAATGAACAAAATCACTTCAAGTGGGAAGACACTTCTAAAAACAGATCTCATATAAGCAAGGGGCGCAACATGATCATTATCTAACACACCTGGGGAAGTCCATTCGAGATTCCAAATCTCTCAAGAAATGTTGAATATACCAGGGGCAGGTCTCCATCTGAATCACTTGGGACATTGAATGTGAATCCCAACAAAGGGTTACGTACAGTCAAACGCTTCCTGGAAGTGCCACAAACACCTATTACTACGGGTAGTGGAAAATATCCCCCAAGATCTTGTTCATAGGATGACCTCCAGCCAGGTTTTCAATCTCTAAAAACTCCTCCCCAACTGAGTTGATCTCAAGAATCCTCGAGGATTTCTGCAAAAAGAAGACATCTCCCCAACAGACTGGCGACATGGTTTATTTCCCCAACAAACTACAGATTCCCCAGTTTGAGTTTTCCTATATGATTGCTACAAATCAAGGGACTACAACTCCTCTTCCCCAGTAGACTGCTCTACAATCCCCAACAAGTTACTGCAAAACCTGGAAACCGATCAGATAACACTTAACTTCAGTAAGTTGTTGAGAAGCCTGGACCCAACTAGATATCAGTTCAACTTCATCGTTTCAAGTAAGTTAATGTGGAGCCTGAAATCCGACTAGATAACATCCTAACTCCACTCTCCCCAAGAAATTTTCTACGAAGCCTAGAATACGACAAGATAAAAGTCAATTTAATCTTCCCCAAGATGACTCCCCAGTAGAGCAACAGAGACTCCTGAACTCTCTTTCCCAAAATAGAGATCAACACTCTCTATAGAGCCTTCTCAAGCAAAGGAAGCATTCCCCAGTAGAGTTCTCCTTAAACAATAAAAACAGGAATCCCCGACGGAAACATCCTAAAACAAGGTCTAGAGAGGTGCATAATCTTCGCCCCCAACGGCAATCCGGGATTCAGCCTCCCAAAACTCCCCAACATTTGTCAAGGATTTATTTTCCAAGACAGAAATGCATTCCAACAACATTTCTCCTTTCATGCATCATATCACATACATGAAAAATGCATATGGCACAATCTCATTTAATTTGAGAACATCATTACATAATGCATTTCATACATCATGACATTGCATACAGCTAACGTTTTACCTTTTCTGGAAAAGGTCAATCAACAGATGGCTATCATCAACAATTTTCAACAGGTCCAAGATTAGTTTCCGAAACAAGACAGAGCAACTACCTACGTGACCAGATGCAGCTTTACACGGGCTCATCATGAAGCAATCTTACATGGATTTCTTCTCATCATGAAGAAATCTTACACAGGTTCCTTCTGACTTCCAAATGCAGCTTTACACGGGCTCATCATGAAGCAATCTTACATGGATTTCTTCTCATCATGAAGCAATCTTACACGAGTTCCTTCTGACTTCCAAATGCAGCTTTACACGGGCTCATCATGAAGCAATCTTACATGGATTCCTTCTCATCATGAAGTTACCCTACCCAGGTTCCTTCTCATCATGAAGTTACCCTACCCAAGTTCCTTCTCATACATTTCCAGATATAGTTTCACACTGACTCATCATGAAGCAACCCTACCCAGGTTCCTTCTCATTCCAAGATGAATTTTTACACGGACTCATCATGAAACAACCCTACCCAGGTTCCTTCTCATTCCCAGGTGAAGTTTTACACTGACTCATCATGAAGCAACCCTACCTAGGTTCCTTCTCATTTCTAGATAAAGTTTTACACAGGCTCATCATGAAGCAACCCTACCCAGGTTCCTTCTCATACATTTCCAGATATAGTTTTACACGGACTCATCATGAAGCAACCCCACCTAAGTTCCTTCTCTACATTTTTAGACGCAGTTTTACACGGGATCATCCTGAAGCAGCCCTACCAAGGCTTCCCCCCTCATATGTCTCATAAATCATCCCTACACCGGCGACCAAAAGTCCTCTTATGGATAGATTCAGTTCTTCCAGTTAATAACAGGTGAATCCAAGTCCTTTTATGGTTAGATTTATCTCTTCCAGTTCAAAACAGGAAAAGGACGTATATTATTTCAGTATAAATCAACCAAAAGATTTATCCTGGTACCTTCCACAGTCACTCTGAATGGCATCTATAAGCCCGTCTCCAACAACTTTCCATCATCTCTCCAAATGGAATCTTTAAGCCCATTCCTTACACAATCAACCATCACATCATCGAGTGCAAATTTCTGGGCACTCTAGTCTTCAATCATCTTCTAACTTCAAGCCACGAACGGCAACGTGCCATACTTACTTATCAGGTTTAAGAAGATTGAACAGGGGCAGCTGTTGTACCCCAAAATTTTCCCTCTCATTTCTCAAGAAATCTCTCATGATATCTCCATTGAATCAAGACTACACAAGGTTTGATCAGCTCATGACACTTCCTCAAACACTGACAACTCAAAATTAGGGTTTGAGTTTTCACAAGGACAATTGGACTTTCAAGGCCTCAAATGACTTCATGGATCATTAGGAACCCTCAAGATTTCTCATGTCAAGTTTCAAGTCTTGGATCAGATTTTTGCTCAGCCATTTGATCAAATGACCTAAAATTAGTTGTATTGGATAAAAAGTCAATTGTGGTCAACCTACCGTCAAACTTTAAGATTTTAGATCCATATCAACATTATGAACTCATATATGTCAATTGATCAAGTTTGGATCACAATTCCTCAAGAAATTTGATCAGATCATCAAAAGGGCAAAATGGTCAAAATTAGGGTTTTGATTGAGGAGGTTCAATTTTTGACTTTTGACCTAACAAATGACTTATTAGTTTAAGGCATGATCTCAAGGATTAAAATACATCATTTTGACCTAATGGCATGGCTCAAAACATTTCCCAAGATCAATTGATTGATAATTGAATTTCAGTCAACTGATGAAAAGTCAATTGTACACTGAAGAGTCAAACTTTGACTTTTTGATCAAAATCAAGTTTCAAAGATTAAAATTCATCAAGACATGTAAAAATATGAAACTTGTTCATCAAGTAATTGAAAATTCAAATTTCCAAGACTTAGAAATTTTCTAAGTGTTGGAAAGTTCACTTTTTCTCATAACTTTGAGCCAAATTTCCACCATGATGCAAGATGTTTCAAGGGAAACTTCTAACAGGAAAGTTGTAGATCTCAATGAGATATAAAACGTTGTAGGGCAGAACTTTTCCTAGAAATGCTTAGATTTCAAGTTATGAATTTATGAAGTCATGACCATGAAACTAAAAACACTTAGTGAAATTTTGCCCTAGTTAGGCAGATTTTTGGTACCAACTTCATGGCAACTTTTCACTTAGTTCCAAATTGAGTTTTCAAAAATGTCAAAAATAAAGGTTGTATGGGATGTTACAAGCTTTCCAAAATGTCCAAGAACTCATTGAGATCATGTTTGTTCTAAGAGAATCGAATCCATGAAGTTAGGGTTTCATTCTTGTTTTGTGAGGAAAATTTGTGAAGAACACTTGATCCAATCTTCAAGCATGTTGTACAAATACCACTTTACATGCTTCTAACTTTCCTTTCACTCCATAATTAAATGTTTACACAACTGTTAGAGCTTTGATCCAAGCATTTGAGGCATTATCCAAATGCTTATTCCATTAATGGCACAAAGGTAAAACTTACATTTTGGAAAAGCAAGCTTTTTTGCAAAAGTCAATGCATAGAGCTCCCAACTTGTTTCATCTGAGTACAAGAAATGTCAAAGATAAAAGCAACATGTCTAGAGCCTCCAAGAAACTCAGACCATGCTTGTACTATGCCTTGAAACCATGTTTTCCACTTTTCTTCAAAATCAAGTAACATAGCCATAACTCTATATCTCACAGAGCTGTCAACTTCAAACCCTCTAACCTTTTTCATATAACTATACAAGTTATCTTCAAGCTAACACATGAGTTCAAGCACTCTCAAAACCTCCCAAGTACCCTGCTGCATAAAATCTACCATAACTTGACAATTTTGAACCAAAACTCATCATCTCCATTTTCACTCGTGCGTTTTGATTTCTAATCATTCAAACACCTTACATACATCATATACAAGTGATCCAGGCCCCTGTTTCCTGACTATAACCCCTCCATAACCATCCACCATTTTCAAAACTGAAGCTTGCAACTTGACATGAGTTGGGAGTTTCAGCCATCCTCAAAGCAAAGTAGGAGTTGGAATAAACTCAAGGAGGTCCAGGCCAGCTAAACAGATCATTGGGAAACCTCAAAGCTTGCTCAAACTGAAAACACGACCTCCATCTGCAAGGTGAGTTTTCTGAACTTCTATCTCTTCATACAAGCATCATTTGATTCTGATTTGTGAAGACAAAATATAGATATCATTGCCCTGAAGTTGTACATATTCATAGTTTCATTTATATTGATTGAGCTCAGAGAATTTTAGGTTTGAATCTCTGAAAAAAGTTAGGTCAAAATTTGGTACTTTTAGAAATTCATGTTCATCTTTGAGAATTAGTTTAAGTTATTTACATATACATAATCGTGTTGAAATTTCTAACAAGTTTGATGTTGGAAAGTTTCTGAATGGATGAGAGATGAGTGAGTTACAGGAACCATAGCTGGAGGTTGAAGATGAAGTCATTTCTAGGAGTGATTTTGTATTATATATATTGTTTTTCTTATGTTAACGGATGTACAGCCACCCCAGTGGTAAAGGCGGTGTGCGTGTATGGTAAAGGTCATGTGTTCAAGTCTCAGCGCTGCCTTTTGTCATTTTTTTTAACATTTTCTCCTTTTTTTGTCAACACAACAAGCGTGTTGGGCTTAGTTACTGGGCCTTCCCCTTTTTACTTGTTCTGACCCCCCCTGTTTCCATTCACAGCATAAGCCCAACCTTTTTTTTATTTTATTTTTCTGATTACAAAAAATACCATTTGGGCCAAGTTTCAAAAACTCTTTTATCTAACAAACTCCCAAGTTCCATTTCAAACCCCCCTGACTTTTATTTTTATATTTTATTTTACTTTATTTTATTTTTCTTTATTATTTTTATTATTATTATTATTATTATTAATAAAAATCCAATAATATTTTTATTTATCATTTACACACTTATATTTTTTATTTTCTTTATAAAACAAAAAGACACAAAAATATTTTCTTAAACAAATTTAATTCTTTTTCTTAATAAATTAATAATTAGATTTAGGTTTAATTATTTTCTTTTCTAATTAAAATCAACTTAGAATTTAGATTTTCTTTTAATTAATTAATTAATTTTCATATTATTTTTATTAAACTAAACCTTTTCTTAAAAACCCTAAAAAAATGTTTTAAAACTTGGTTTCTTTTCTTAATTAGTTTAGGTTTAATTTTATTTTCTTAATTTAATTAATCATTTTCTTTTAGATAATTAGGTTAAAACCCTTTCCTCAAAATCCAAACAAAAATACTTTTCTCTTCCATTTATATCCTTGTACATTATATTTTTATTTCTTGTACATTATTCAATATGGTTGTAATAGATAATTAGATTTAATTTCTTGCAATCCCCATTTGTAACTTTGTATACCCCATCCCCCTAATGATGTAATAGCGTGGTAATTTTACTTTCCGCAATTTATCGCTTTCATATAAATGCTAGTAATTAGGGTTTGTATGGAAAGATAAAATCAACAAGTAGATAACCCAAATCAAAGATAAATAATGCATGCAAATCAAACACATTATTCACACATGCACCCTTGGGGTAATTCCACTTGTTGCCTTACAAAAATGGTCATGTTATGCATGTGGGATGTCTTAGCAAAAACAATCAAAAATACAAGATCATAATCCCTTGATGACGCTACAAATGTTGCCTTTCAAATGATCTTAGTCCCTCAAAGAGAAATGATAAGATATCTCACAACATTGCTATCATGATTATACAATGACTCACGCACGTCCCTTTACATCCAAAGATAAGGCTTCTTATCAATCAATGGTAAAGATAGTAATATTAAAGGAAAGGAAAAGATGAACAAAAGACTTTTGAGTAGGTAGATTGTTCCTAGTTGCTTGCTCACTTTCAAAACAAACATCATTGCTCATTTTCAAAACAAACACCAAACACTTTCAAAAACAAACTTTCAAAACATGAAATATTTTCAAAATTCCAACACTTTGTATACGTTCTTATGAACGAGAACCATTACAAAGTTTGCCTAAACGAAGGCGCCTTTTCAAAAATACTTTCAAAAACCACCACAAAGCACATTTTCAAACAAAAGCAAGTGATCTAGCAAGAAACTAAGAGCCCATAGATATCTATGGATGAAAAGGGTGCTAACACCTTCCCTTTTCATAATCTACCCCCCGAACTCAAGAAAATAATCTCAAAGGTCTTTCCTGTTCTTTTCAACCTTTCCTTTTGGATAAAAGAAAAGTCGATGGCGACTCTTGCTAACCGCAACATTTGTGATCAAACGTAAAACATTCCAAGTCAGTTCTCCTACCGTATTACACCAAGTATATAACAAAGGAATGCAACATGCTATAACTCCTCATTTTCCATTCCTGGTATGGATGGTGTAATAAGTATCTACCAATAGAGTGGGTACCGATGTTTTGTTCATAAAAATGCAGATGGTAGCCAAATCAACAAGGTTCTCTATACTGGGAAAGAGAATTATCCCATATATCATGACATCTAGAAATGAATTAAAACAACCCAATCTCCCTCATATGCAAAGGTTGTAGCCTTACTTATTAAAAACTTTAGAGAGAATCCACGTGTATATTTTTTGGACTTCTAGTTTTCTTTCACCTCTTCTATGCTCAAATAAAGAGCATTAGCAATCAACTCAAATCGAACAGCTTCAGGCACACTGACAAAAGGTATACAATATGTAATCTTGATTTTCATGAAGTAGGCATACTCTTCCAAGGTAGGAGTGAGTTGATTATCTTGAAACGTGAAGTACCGTAACTGACTATCATAGAAATGTAAGAGAGTTTCAATGGTTGTTGTATCAATATTCACATTCAGCGGGTATATAAGATCACCATATGTTTCCTTGAAGACCTCTTGGTTCTTGTCAACCACATGTGTAACACCCTAATTTAACCTCGCATAATTATAATTAAATCAGAGTAATATTTAAACATCAAAACACAATTAGGATTCCACATCTTACAAAAACATACATGACTGCCTGGAATATATAAATGATACATAACACCATCAAAGATGAACCGAAACAACACCACATATTATTCAACTTCAAATTTTATTAAGCAGCGAAATGAAATCATAATTTGGAATATAAATGAATTCTGCAACAACATCAACAACCTATGTTTCCTTAAACATCAAAAGTTCTTAAGACTCCGAAAACAAATTAAAATAATAAAAATGAAAGTAGCATTATTCTCCCCTGGTGTTATGTATCAGATCACAATGCAGGCTAAAAATAAATGATGAGTAACTTCGTCTGCTGAGGATCACCTGCACGTTACCCACATAGAGGCAACATTCAAACAGAAGAGGTGAGATATCACAATAATATAAAAGAAGATATAATAATAAGTATGCAATAGATATATCGTGCAAGTTCACATACTTCACACTGCCAACAATAATTCATATACATAGTAATCATATGAGCACTTAGATTCATCAACACCTGTTATATAATGTTTTCCAAATTATGCAGCTTCGCACTAACAACAATTCAACAATTAAATAGTTCAACAATTCATTAATATGCAATGCGACTGACACTGACTAAATGCATGTGGTACCATCAGAGCATAAGCCTTCTCCATAATGCCAATAAAGAGAGGCAGCAACAGGGCATAAGGCCTCAACAATTTGTCAATACAGGCCAACAACAGAGCATAAGCCCTCAATGATGAAATGCATGCAACATCTATATGCAACAACATAAATCATGCAACCACAAGGCCTAAACCTTCAATAATGTGCCAATCCAAGCTAACAACAACTTCGACATACTACAATATAATATGCAATTCATACATACATCATTTATATAACACTGACACGTTCGATCACAATGTTATACATTCCATCACACACAAACCCATATACACATCCCTTATTATTATGGAAAAATGTTATTTTACTGCCATCAAAATTATAATCATGTTATAGAAAATATCTTTATCTTTCCAACGTCCAAACGGCGTGTCAAACAAACACCCGAGTCAAAAGTTATAATTTTTTAAAGTTTCACAAAAACATTTCAGTTCAACACAGGCAGGAAACCGATTTCCCAAAAACTGGAAACCCGTTTCTGCATTTTTCCAGTAACCTGCAGGGCAAAATCACGTTGAGGAAACTGGCTTCCTAAAAATTGGAAACTTGTTTCTTCCCAAACAGAAACATGTTTCTTATGCAATTTCTCAAGCGGAAACCGGTTTCCCAAAAACCAGAAAGCGGTTTCTACTTTGCAGAACAGATTTTTCTGCTATTTTCCAGAACATGATCCCTATTACAATCAACCCCCAAAACATCCCAAATCACACCCAATACATGCATATTGTTTTCAATTCATTGACATACAATTTACACAATATATCCAAGCAATAATAACATCAATTTAGTCAATTTCTTTGCAATTTCATCAAGAATTTCATCACTTAGATTCACACACAAAGAATCAATTTCATGAACAAACACACACAAATAACCATAACAATTAATATCTCCACATGTCTATCATTATATTATCCCTTTAGAAAGTTGGAACCCCACCCTTACCTTAATTTGAAGGTTCCTCCAACTTCAACAATGGCTTCTCTCTTGCCCTAGCCTCTTTTCCCAAAATCGCTCTTTCTTTGTTCTCTCACTTCTAAGACCGATAAACCAAAAACACTTTTCTCTTCCTTTATTTTGACTTATCTAACCCTTGGACCCCTAATATCATTATTCCCATTATGCCCTTCCTTCCTCTTTATGCTAAAATAATTATTTAATTATATAAACCATAATATTAAATCTAATATTTTGATTTAAATAATACTAATAAAATAACCCTCTTTTTCCACCCTTGTGTTTCTACACTTTTAGTCATACACCCCATTAATACCTTAACTTCTATAATTTTCTAAGATAACTACCTACCATCAAAAGGCATAATCACACAACAACATATTTTCCAAGGTGTGCAGATGCGCCACATCATATAATTAATTATTAAAAAACAATTTAATAAAAATCGGGGTGTTACAACACGCATACTCAAACTCCTTAAAGGCACCAGATCAACCTTTGGAAACTTGTAACTAGAGGTGCCCTTGGTGTTCCTTTAGTTTGAAAATTCTTGGTTTGCCATGCTTAATCAAAGATCACAACTTTAGGATTCCTGGAAATAATATGCACATGTAGGTTAGGTTTTTCATATATACATTTTTGAATGTCATGCTGCAAAAAAATGTCATGAAATGGGGTCAAGGTTTCCACATGGAGTGGACACATGTTGTAATGTCTTTGAATATCACAGGATCAAAGGTCAAGTATCAATTCCAAACTCAAAGTAGCCAAGTATCGGGATGATCAACATTTGTACCTGTAAGAGTAATTCTCACCCCATCTCACATGCAAATCATGGCTTGGGTATGGTCAAAAGGTCCACAGAGTTATGAGTCCATGTGAAAACATATCATCATAGTGGAGGTACGTATGACGATAATGCCCCCAAATGAACCTCGTATTTGTGTAGTACTTCATGATCGCACTAGTGAGGCCTACACCCCACAGGCATCATAAACATATACTCTAGTCATATGTGTTCCTGAGTGTTCATAACTTTGACCTGTGTGTTGGGCCTTTTACCTCGTAGTAACATCCCACCCACCAAGGAAAACACGGAAAATCCAATATCCAGCACAACAGCAATATCCAACATATGGAAAGAAATAAAAATGAAATGCTTGTAATAAACACCAAGTAAAACACATAGATAAACACCCTGTTGTACCCCAAAATTTGCCCTCCCATAATCTTCAAAGTTTTGACAAGCATCACTTCAAATGGTTCAAAGTCTACTCAAAGGCTACACAGTCAACCATCCTCCTAAGCCAGTCAAATTAGGGTTTTGGTTCCTGCAAGGAAGTTGAAGTTTTCAAGGGCTCAATCAAGCCCCACATGCTCATACACATTGTCAAGCACCTACATGTCAAGTTTCAAAGCTCACAAGGTCAAGTTGCACAGTCAAAAACCCTAATTGCTCCACAATCAACTGCAGGGGCAAAATGGTCATTTGGCAGTCAAAAGTCAAAAAAATTTGTCAACATCTTATTTTGAAGCCACAATCATCATTTGGTCAAATCTTGACCATGATTTCACAAGAATGGCTCAAAAATCATCAAGGTGTCAAAAGTTCCTATTTTTGGACAGTTGAAAAGTCAACTGTAACTTGACCAAGGCATAACTTTTTCATGGTTCATCAGAAAAATCCCATCAAAAGCTCATTTTGAAGGGGATAACATTTCCTACAACTCATCTTCACACTCCAAGTCCAAGAAATGCTCTCACAAAAAGTTATCAATTTCAACATTATAGGTCATTTTCAAAAGTCAACAAAAAGGGACTTTAAGTCAAAGACCATAACTTGAGATTGGTAAATCAAAATGACATGGGACCAAAGAAATTGGTTAGAGGACTTCAAGACCTTTCCAAAATGTCCAAGAACATGTTCATAACTTCAAAATTGAGCAAGATATGCATTGGAGAAGTTGGGAAATTTTTGTGAAATGGCCAAAATCAATTATCCTTGAAATTTCATTTTTTGACAAAAGGGGACCACTTTTTCCACTTGATTCAGCTTGGCCATGCTTCCCACGTGTCCCACAAATTATTTCAAAATTTAAAATTAATTTTTTTCATTTTTATTTAATTTTATTTGATTTAATTCATTTTAAATCATTTAAAATCAAATAAAATCAAAGAAGTTAATTAAGGGGATATTTCTTGTATTGAATTGCTTTGATACATCATCATTGACATTCCAATTTCGTGCAAGGGGCTAAAAGAAGCAAGAATTCAAATTTTGGATTAAGAATGGAAAGTGCTTCAATGGAGTTTATGGAGAATCCTAAGCATGAATGCATTGCATTATTGGCCATAATTTTGATCAAAACTCATTACATAAGAGATATGCAAGCAAACACAAAAAGGGTCATGACCTAGAGAGCTAAAAAACGGCCAGGACCAAAACAAAAATTTGTCAAAAAAGTGAGGGATTGAAAGCTAGGTTACAGGCACTTTGAGATCAAAAGAAGCACATAGCCTTCTTCATTGCCACGCCCTGAAGCTGAAGAGACCAAAAACATAGCCTGAGATCACCTATACGACGCTGTAAGTTGTCTCAAACTTTCCCCTGTGCACGAAATCCATACTCTCTATTCTTGCATCTTTTCTCAAATTTTTTGGTATAATCATGTTGTTTGTTTGATTCTGGATCTAATAGCATTATTCAATTCCATTTTTATGCCTTGTATGACCAAATCTGTACCTAGGGTTTGTGTATTTTGTTTTTAGGCGTTTGGTTTTCAGGAGAAATCAAGACGAACCATGAGTAGGGATGTGATCAGGGGACCAAGACGAATGTATCCATGGCTTTAGGTGGTGTTTTCATGGCCTGAGGACCATTTTTGAAGCAGCCTGCGAACTTTCCTGCGGATAGAAATCTGCAGGTAAAAGAACCAGTGTCCAAGGAAGAAGACGCTGACGCGTCCCCTCCTCATTTGTCCGTTTGAATATCAGCGCGCTTTTCTTTTTTTTTTCTTTCCAGGGAATACTTGATTTACTAATATAATATATACGTGTTATTATTGTTTCAATTAAAACATGCAGCTCAGCTGGCAACGCATCAATGGATTCCTCCAAAGGGCACGAGTTCAAATCCTGGTTCTGGCCTTTTTCCACCTTTTCCATAATTAACTTGTTTTCTTTGTTTTTCCTTGTTTTAGATTTTTTATCTTAATTTAATTTATATTCAAATAATTTTCTCATGCATTTAAAAACTCACAAAAAATATTTTCCTTTTGCATTTTAATCAGAAAAATGTTTATTTAATTTATTGACATTAAAAATAATATTTTTGCATGCATATTTTAATTAATTGTTAAATAATCATTAATTTGACTTTTATTTGCTTTTAGTTATTAAAATTGATCCAAAAAACACCAAAAATAATTATTCTATCATTAAATTAATTTAACTAATATTTTCATAAAAAACCAAAAAAAAAAATAATTAACACTTTTATTATTATTTTATTTTGTAAATAAATCATAATTGAACTAGTTTTTAATTAGGCCATTTAAACATTTTAATAATTAAAATAGATTTAGATTTAGGTTAATCTTTAACTTTGTTTCTTTTTATTTCTATTTTATTTCATAAAAAATATAAAAAAACAAAAAATATTTTCTTGTAATTAAAATAATTAATTAGTTTTCAATTTCATTTAATTACCAAAAAAAAGACAAAAAATTAATTCCCTTTTCTTTATTCGTGTGTATTTAATTTGTTCGATTATTATGTAATTGCTCCGGATATGTAATAGTGAATAGGACCTTTTACTGTTTTTTTATTTTCCGCACTTATTTACTTAAAACGGGTCTTTGTAAAGATTTGGCGATGTATAGACCCGCGCCTTGTAATAGCGTAGGATTTACGTTTTCCGCAATTTACTTTCCGCACCCCTTTTAACTGTTAACTTGTATGAAAGAATGCATGCCCAAATAAAATCAAAGCGTAGATCACTATAATGCATGACAAGATAAAACATTAACTGAATACGACACACAAATGCACACACCACTTCTAGGGTACGCCTCACTGTTGCCTTGCCCCTCGAAACGTGGTCGTCGAGTACAGGACATTTTAGTAAGTCCTTATGTCCATGAACATGGCATAAGGGTAGCTTCTAAGGTGTCCTACTGTTGCTCTGGTGACCACAATGTTGCCTTGCCCCTCGAAACGTGGTCGTCAAGTATAGGACGTCTTAGCGGTCCTTATGTCCATGATCCAGTTGCCTCGAAACAGTTGCCTCGGAACAGTTGCCTCGAAACGGTTGCCTCGGATTAAAAAAAGGATCAAGGACATAAGGGTAGCTTCTAAGGTGCCCTACTATTGCTCTGGTGACCACACTGTCCCTACAAACGAATTGACCCGAACACCTCCAATGGTGGTGCTACCTATCTCTCAATGGTGGGATGGCACTACCTTAAGGAGATTTACACAGCCTAATTCCTTAGGGTAGGTGGATGACTCATAGATACTTGCTCTAATTCAAAACAAATCAAAAACTCTTTTCACACTGACACTTTTCAAAAAGCTTTCAAAAACAACTTTTCAAACACTCTTGAGGACTGATACAAGAGTCGATCTGAAACTTTAAACGAAACTTTTTCAAACCCACTCACAATTGAAAAGCAAACAAACATTTTGAAAACACAAATGAGCAAGTATCTAAGAGCCCATGGATAACCATGGATGGAAAGGGTGCTAACACCTTCCCTTTCTATAAATCTACCTCCCGAACCGAGAGATAATCTCATAAGGAATTTTTCTGTGCTTTTGTCCTTTCCATGTTGGAGAAAATAAAAGACAGTGGCGACTCTTGCTTACCGTGAAATTTCGCGAAACCAGCTTTAAACAGTCAGTTCCAGATCCACCGATCACAGAACTGGCGACTCTGCTGGGGAACTACTTAAAGTGAGGTGTACCTTAGGATAGATCACTTGTGTTTTCAATTGTCTGAATTGTTTTCTTTATTATTGTGGGCTGCATCGGAGTTACATAGATCCTAACCCGGATCTGGGGATACCCTGTTAGGTAGCATAAGCTGTGAGGGACCTGTCCGGCGTAGACCGACATGGGTGAAGCAGTGGCTACGTTGGTGTGGCGCCTTGGTCTGTACCGATATCCCTTGTGTTGCAACGAGGAGAATATGGGTCTTCTGAGGAGTCATTAAGCACCAACCGACCTTAGAACCTTAAAAGACCCCAACTTGGCCAATAGAACTGTAGCAGTATGCTACGCCCATTGAGGCTAAACTCTCGTGATGGTTCTGGCCGCAAGAAAAGGTTGCGATGCTGGAGTTATGACCGATTGAGGGTAGTCAGTGATATTGGGATCCTCTGGAACCCGGTTACTTCTGATAGGACAGGTCTTAACCAACAAACTGAAAGAGGGTAATACCTAGACCCCATGCTGGCCTAAACTCTAAGGGCTTCTCTTGTGTGACTTGTGTGCCTTCCAACTTGACTATTTGCATGCTTGTTATCTGACACTTGAGTTTCTTGCAGGTTTTGTTTATAGTCCTTAACTAGGACTCATAACGGGGTTTGCCTACATTACCCCATGCATAGCATAACATCATACCATTGCATACATCCCGCATAAGGACTAATCCATTTCAAGGATCTCAAGAGCTTGTGATGCAGGTCATGATGAATCAAATGTCTAGAAAGGGGCAAAGGGGGTTTATTTTCCTCTAGCCAAGGTTAATGACTTGAGTCAGGGGCTATGACCCACTCGATATGGTGAGCCTTGACTCTTGAAGAAGGACTCTCAACAACATGAAGTTCCTTCAATCAAGCTACCCAAATTCAAATTCTAACAAGTTTCTCTGTTTACCTCGCGAGATCCTTGAAAACATTGCATACATATCATACATATCATTGCATTACAGGTACCCTTGTTATAGGTCGCTTACCTTCTTCGCTGTTTATTTCAGCAGTCATCATAAATCCTGAATCATCCAACGAGAAAGCTATAAAGGCCCTCCAGGCCCAGAACGCCCAGTTCCAGGAGCTGGTCATGAGCTTAGCCCAAGGACAACAGGAATTGAAGACTCTGCTTTTGAAGAAAAAGAAGAAGAAGACTGTTTTGTTCAACCCTAGACGCGGATCTGGGAATACACTGCAGAATGAAGTTGAGCGGACTACTCCATCTGTTGGGGAAGGCAGTCACCAAGAGAGAAGGGTTCCTAGTCCTATGGTCTCTGACACCGAGACAGACTTCAACGATGAACAGTACCCTCCTGCTGAGGACCGGTACAAACAGCTGGAGGACAGGTTAAATGCCATGGAGATTCAACAGGTGCCCGGGTTGGACTTCGGAGACCTAGGCTTATCTTATGGGGTGATGATCCCTCACAAGTTCAAGGGACCTGCCTTTGCAAAATACGACGGGGCTTCCTGTCCTAAGTTGCACCTTCGTTCCTACGCAAGGAAGATCCAGCCCTACACGGCAGACAAGAATCTATGGATCCATTTCTTCCAGGAGAGTCTTTTAGGGACTCAGCTCGAATGGTTCTATCAGTTGGATGGAACCATTATTCGTAACTGGGAGGACTTGGCTACTGCTTTTTATAAGCAGTATCAGTATAATGCCGACCTTGCTCCCACGCGCACTCAGCTCCAGGGAATGTCTATGGGTACAGGCGAGGGCTTTAAAGAGTAGGCTCAAAAATGGAGGGACCTTGCTGGAAGGGTACAACCACCTCTAACTGACCATGAGCTTGTGGACATGTTTCTGGGGACCCTGTTTGGTCCATTCTTCAACCACCTGATTGGGAATTCTGCTGCTGGGTTTACAGATTTGGTCTTGACCGGGGAAAGAATAGAAGCTGGCATCAAGTCATGGAAAATACAGAATGGTGACTCCTCGAACACTGAGAAGAAACCATCCAAGAGGGAATCTAGTGCTGTCAACGCGGTAACTATTGCAAAACCGGCTGGCGCTCCTCAGCGTCACAATCAGCAAAGGGAAGAGAGACCCAAAAGGCAATTCACTCCCCTCGGCATGACCTTGTCACAGATATTGCCACAGCTGCTGGAAACCAAGTTGGTAACTCTCATGGACCCTCCGAGGAATCCTAATAGGACACCTTCAAGGTACAACCACAACGTTCGCTGCGCCTATCATTCTGACAGCCCGGGACATGCTACTGATGACTGTTGGACTTTGAGAAATAAGGTTTAGGATCTGATTGACGCGAAGGAAGTCCAGCTCGACTCTCTAGAGACTCCCAATGTGATCACTGCTCCCTTGCCAAAATATGGCTAGGACTGGATTTTTGTTCATTCGAATGTTCAATTTGTAATTTTCTTTTGGTTGTTCAAACATTTATTCATGTTAAACATTATTATTTCATTAATGCATCGTGTATGTCTGTTTTGAAGCAATATATTCGCATTCGCTATACTCAAACTGCTTTCATTTTTTTGATGTCAACTCTTAATTAATAATGCTAAGCCTCTTGAGGGAGGATGACGAAAACGATACCACGATTTTTACAGTATGCTTTTGAACAGACCCCGCTGATGAGGTACATGCATTGTTTCAAATCCTAAACACTGGAGTTATAAGGAAGATAATCCCTCGTCAACCCCTTTGAGCCAAATAAGTAGGAGTTTTTCTTTTCGAAAATTGAAACCCTTAATCATAACCTGGGGCAGGGTAGTTCTCTCAGTTGATCCGAGTGCACAATGAATGGCACCAAAAAGTCCTTACAAAACAAAAGACAATGATGGTTCCGAATAATCACAAAGATAGGCAGTCATCATTTCTCAAAAACTAAAGCCCAATAAGTCAAAACCTATGAAGGAGACTTACGAAAACTGGGGCATCCCGCTGACTGTAATCACAAAAAGAAACAGTTCAGGCAAAAAAACATAGGGATAACAAAACCAAGAAAGAGAAAGAGGTCATGCAAACCCTCAGCAAAAAAGGAATGACTGCCTATTCCAAATAAATTGTCAACATCCGAACCATCACCGGTATATCAGGACGAAGACTCGAACAAGGTCTAACGCACGATCAATTGAGTTTAGGTTTGAAGAACATCACGAAGATCGGGTGGGTACAAATAAATTTGAGCCATTATCCTTTGTTTCTTAAACCGTGAACCCGGCCACGTTACAACCCTCAAAAGTCCTAGCTGAAGCATGGGTTAGTTCGAAAGCATACTGTTACGAAAGGTATCCTGACTCCTTAAGACTTGCTGTAAAATCCTGAGTTGACATCACATTTTACAAAAATTCACTTGTTTTACTGAAAATGCATTTTCAAAACTTCAAGACAGACATAAGCTTTGCATTTTTAATATAACATTGCTTGCATATGACTATTTGTTTGAACAGCATAGAAGTTCGCACGACGAATGTCTAATGAACAAGAGTACCTCCAATCAAGGGGCATGGCATGAGCATTGTCCATAATCTGGGGCAGTCAAGTCAAGATTCATAGAATCTCTCAAATGCCAAGATAACCAGGGGCAAATCTCCACCTGAGTCACTTGGGGCATGGGACATGATTTCCGGCTATGAATTTTGCCTGATCAAACGAAGACCTTCTGGTGGCATGGCAACACAACAACAGGGGCATCTCCCTACATTCCGAGAATGAAGACATAGTCGAAAAAAAATACTACGCATAATCAAAGACCCGCTAGGTCGACGCACCTAGGCAAAAATAAGGGCTTCCCGGCGAACCAAAAGGGTTCGGGCAAAATAAGGGATGAAAGGAAAAATTTGTACACCCGGCAAGTCAAAAACCTGAAGAGGCGGCTTGGGCAAAAATGGGTATCCCGGTGGACTGAAAACCCGAAAGGGCGGTCCAGGCAAAGGTTAGGGATCACAGCGTACGACTATGTCTCGTCATCTCGTCACTTGCTTACCAAAAGAAGATTTGTCAATCGGCCTTCATCAAGCACCCCCCACAGGTACCTTCTCCCACAGAAACAGGGGCAGTAATAAGTTGTCCAAGCGATCTAGTTGCTCTGTCCACCGAGGTACCAAGGTAAGTTCGGCTGAAGAATGCAACCAAGATACCTTAATTCCCCAGAGAGTGAGCCAGCAAGTCAACGATATTCTCCCCAAGCAGAGTTAGTCCACTGTCAGCCTCAAGGAAATTGGGTATCCCCAGCAGATCTCAACATTCCCCAGCAAACGGAGTATACAGATGTTCATAAGCAAGCATCCCCGGCAGTCTTGATCATAAGATTGTTCCCCGGCGGAATACTGAACACCCCAGTAGAGCCACTTCCCCAGTGCAGTCCCAAAGTCTCCCCAGGAGAGTTGAACCATCTCCCCAGTAGGAAGCTTATCCCCAGTAGATTCTGGAAGCTGATCCCCTACAGAGCACGAACGCGTCTCCCCGGACTTCATCTAGAAGGTTATTTCCCTACCAGGATATAACTGGGTTATCCTCAGCTAAAAACCACAGAAAGATCGTCCCCGGCGAAGTCTTCCCATCCCCAGCGGAGTTCATCCAATCTTCCAACAGAACTTAACAACGGTATCCCCAGCAGAGTTATCCTCATCAACCTCAGCAAAGTACCTCTATTTCCCCACCGAGTTACCTCCCCGCAGAGTAATCTATTCGCCAAGTTTATTCCCCAACGGAGTCATCTGCTCCTACCGGTATTCTTGCAATCATCATCCCTAACAGAAACGAAGAATCTCACTCTTCAACATCAGCCCAGGATTTGACTTCCCGGCATCCGTCAAGGATCTATTTTCCCAGACGGAGATACATTCATAAACATCACATTGTTATACATCATGATACATGCATACACGCATCATATCATACAATCTCATGTGTTGAGAACGTCATTGCTTGATTCATATCATGCATTGCATATGACTGACCTTTACCTTTCAGGAAGGATACAGTTAAATGATCAGCTATGTAGACAATCCAGTCAAAAAAGACAAATCCAGTCAAAAAAGACAAATCCAGTCAAAGAAGACAGATCCAGTCAAAAAAGACAAGTCCAGCTAAATCCCAAAGGTTTTTCTGATGCTCATCCAGTCAAAGAAGACAAGTCCAGTTAAAATTAATTCCTAAAGTCATTGAAGACAGCCCGTCAATATAGACACCCGTCATTGAAGACAACCCGTCAATATAGACACCCGTCATTGAAGACAACCCGTCATTATAGACACCCGTCATTGAAGACAACCCGTCATTGAAGACACTCGTCATTGAAGACAACTCGTCATTGAAGACAACCCGTCAGTATAGACACCCGTCATTAAAGACACCTCGTCATTATAGACACTTGTCGTTATAGACACTCGTCGTTATAGACACTCGTCGTTATAGACACTCGTCGTTATAGACACTCGTCGTTATAGACACTCGTCGTCATAGACACTCGTCGTTATAGAAACTCGTCGTTATAGACACTCGTCGTTATAGACACTCGTTGTTATAGACACTCGTCGTTATAGACACTCGTCGTTATAGACACTCGTCGTTATAGACACTCGTCGTTATAGACACTCGTCGTCATAGACACTCGTCGTCATAGACACTCGTCGTTATAGACACTCGTCGTTATAGACACTCGTCATTATAGACACTCGTCGTTATAGACACTCGTCGTTATAGACACTCGTCGTCATAGACACTCGTCGTTATAGACACTCGTCGTTATAGACACTCGTCGTTATAGACACTCGTCGTTATAAACACTCGTCGTCATAGACACTCGTTGTTATAGACACTCGTCGTTATAAACACTCGTCGTTATAGACACCCGTCGTTAAAGACCACCCATCCATGGAAACAACCTGTCAGTGGAGACAACTCACCAACCTTTTTATTCCAGACTCGATTCCTGTATCCTGCCAGGGCACGTCTGAAGAGTTCGAAGATCTGATTCCTGTATCTTGCCAGGGTGTATCTGTTGACGACTACATTACCAGATCCAATTCCTGTATCTTGCCAGGGTGTATCTGGTGACGACTACAGTACCAGACTCGATTCCTGTATCTTACCAGGGAACGTCTGAAGAGTTCGAGGATCCGATTCCTGTATCTTGCCAGGGTGTATCTGTTGACGACTATTTCCAGATTCGATTCCTGTACCTAGCCAGGACACATCTGTGAGTAACCGATTGTAGACTCGATTCCTGTATCCGGCCAGGGAACATCTACATAAAGGGTTTGAAGATTCGATTCCTGTATCCATCCAGGGCACATCTACATGAAGAGTTTTAAGATCAACTCCTATAACAGGCCAGGTAATTATCTTTCTTTCTCAGGTACGCAAGTTTCTCGCTAAGGAATCTCTTACGCGATCGACACTTAGATGGCATCTATAAGCCCATCCTCCCATTACATCTCCAGATGGCATCTATAATCCAATCCTCCTATCCACCATCCTTCCAAATGGCATCTGTAAGCCCATTCCCGCCATCACACTGCTGATACTCAACTATGTGAGTGCAAATTTCTGGGCACTCTAGTGTTCAATCATCTTCTACCCTCGGATCACGAAAGGCACACAAGCCAATCTACATCCTCAGGTCTAAGAAGATTGAACAGGGGCAACTGTTGTACCCCAAAATTTTCCCTCCCATAATCTTCAAAGTTTTGACAAGCATCACTTCAAATGGTTCAAAGTCTACTCAAAGGTTACACAGTCAACCATCCTCCTAAGCCAGTCAAATTAGGGTTTTGGTTCCTGCAAGGAAGTTGAAGTTTTCAAGGGCTCAATCAAGCCCCACATGCTCATACACATTGTCAAGCACCTACATGTCAAGTTTCAAGGCTCACAAGGTCAAGTTGCACAGTCAAAAACCCTAATTGCTCCACAGTCAACTGCAGGGGCAAAATGGTCATTTGGCAGTCAAAAGTCAAAAATTTTGGTCAACATCTTATTTTGAAGCCACAATCATCATTTGGTCAAATCTTGACCATGATTTCACAAGAATGGCTCAAAAATCATCAAGGTGTCAAAAGTTTCTATTTTTGGACAGCTGAAAAGTCAACTGTAACTTGACCAAGGCATAACTTTTTCATGGTTCATCAGAAAAATCACATCCAAAGCTAATTTTGAAGGGGATAACATTTCCTACAACTCATCTTCACACTCCAAGTCCAAGAAATGCTCTCACAAAAAGTTATCAATTTCAACATTATAGGTCATTTTCAAAAGTCAACAAAAAGGAACTTTAAGTCAAAGACCATAACATGAGATTGGTAAATCAAAATGACATGGAACCAAATAAATTGGTTAGAGGACTTCAAGACCTTTCCAAAATGTCCAAGAACATGTTCATAACTTCAAAATTGAGCAAGATATGCATTGGAGAAGTTGGGAAATTTTTGTGAAATGGCCAAAATCAATTATCCTTGAAATTTCATTTTTTGACAAAAGGGGCCCACTTTTTCCACTTGATTCAGCTTGGCCATGCTTCCCACGTGACCCACAAATTATTTCAAAATTTAAAATTAATTTTTTCATTTTTATTTAATTTTATTTGATTTAATTCATTTTAAATCATTTAAAATCAAATAAAATCAAAGAAGTTAATTAAGGGGATATTTCTTGTATTGAATTGCTTTGATACATCATCATTGACATTCCAATTTCGTGCAAGGGGATAAAAGAAGCAAGAATTCAAATTTTGGCTTAAGAATGGAAAGTGCTTCAATGGAGTTTATGGAGAATCCTAAGCATGAATGCATTGCATTATTGGCCATAATTTTGATCAAAACTCATTACATAAGAGATATGCAAGCCAACACAAAAAGGGTCACGACCTAGAGAGCTAAAAAACGGCCAGGACCAAAACAAAAATTTGTCAAAAAAGTGAGGGATTGAAAGCTAGGTTACAGGCACTTTGAGATCAAAAGAAGCACATAGCCTTCTTCATTGCCACGCCCTGAAGCTGAAGAGACCAAAAACATAGCCTGAGATCACCTATACGACGCTGTAAGTTGTCTCAAACTTGCCCCTGTGCACGAAATCCATACTCTCTATTCTTACATCTTTTCTCAAAAAATTTGGTATAATCATGTTGTTTGTTTGATTCTGGATCTAATAGCATTATTCAATTCCATTTTTATGCCTTGTATGACCAAATCCGTACCTAGGGTTTGTGTATTTTGTTTTTAGGCGTTTGGTTTTCAGGAGAAATCAAGACGAACCATGAGTAGGGATGTGATCAGGGGACCAAGACGAATGTATCCATGGCTTTAGGTGGTGTTTTCATGGCCTGAGGACCATTTTTGAAGCAGCCTGCGAACTTTCCTGCGGATAGAAATCCGCAGGTAAAAGAACCAGTGTCCAAGGAAGAAGACGCTGACGCGTCCCCTCCTCATTTGTCCGTTTGAATATCAGCGCGCTTTTCTTTTTTTTTTTCAGGGAATACTTGATTTACTAATATAATATATACGTGTTATTATTGTTTCAATTAAAACATCCAGCTCAGCTGGCAACGCATCAATGGATTCCTCCAAAGGGCACGAGTTCAAGTCCTGGTTCTGGCCTTTTTCCACCTTTTCCATAATTAACTTGTTTTCTTTGTTTTTCCTTGTTTTATATTTTTAATCTTAATTTAATTTATATTCAAATAATTTTCTCATGCATTTAAAAACTCACAAAAAATATTTTCCTTTTGCATTTTAATCAGAAAAATGTTTATTTAATTTATTGACATTAAAAATAATATTTTTGCATGCATATTTTAATTAATTGTTAAATAATCATTAATTTGACTTTTATTTGCTTTTAGTTATTAAAATTGATCCAAAAAACACCAAAAATAATTATTCTATCATTAAATTAATTTAACTAATATTTTCATAAAAAACCAAAAAAATATAATTAACACTTTTATTATTATTTTATTTTGTAAATAAATCATAATTGAACTAGTTTTTAATTAGGCCATTTAAACATTTTAATAATTAAAATAGATTTAGATTTAGGTTAATCTTTAACTTTGTTTCTTTTTATTTCTATTTTATTTCATAAAAAATATAAAAAAACAAAAAATATTTTCTTGTAATTAAAATAATTAATTAGTTTTCAATTTCATTTAATTACCAAAAAAAAGACAAAAAATTAATTCCCTTTTCTTTATTCGCGCGTATTTAATTTGTTCGATTATTATGTAATTGCTCCGGATATGTAATAGTGAATAGGATCTTTTACTGTTTTTTTATTTTCCGCACTTATTTACTTAAAACGGGTCTTTGTAAAGATTTGGCGATGTATAGACCCACGCCTTGTAATAGCGTAGGATTTACGTTTTCCGCAATTTACTTTCCGCACCCCTTTTAACTGTTAACTTGTATGAAAGAATGCATGCCCAAATAAAATCAAAGCGTAGATCACTATAATGCATGACAAGATAAAACATTAACTGAATACGACACACAAATGCACACACCACTTCTAGGGTACGCCTCACTGTTGCCTTGCCCCTCGAAACGTGGTCGTCGAGTACAGGACGTTTTAGTAAGTCCTTATGTCCATGAACATGGCATAAGGGTAGCTTCTAAGGTGTCCTACTGTTGCTCTGGTGACCACACTGTTGCCTTGCCCCTCGAAACGTGGTCGTCAAGTATAGGACGTCTTAGCGGTCCTTATGTCCATGATCCAGTTGCCTCGAAACAGTTGCCTCGGAACAGTTGCCTCGAAACGGTTGCCTCGGATTAAAAAAAAGGATCAAGGACATAAGGGTAGCTTCTAAGGTGCCCTACTATTGCTCTGGTGACCACACTGTCCCTACAAACGAATTGACCCGAACACCTCCAACGGTGGTGCTACCTATCTCTCAATGGTGGGATGGCACTACCTTAAGGACATTTACACAGCCTAATTCCTTAGGGTAGGTGGATGACTCATAGATACTTGCTCTAATTCAAAACAAATCAAAAACTCTTTTCACACCGACACTTTTCAAAAAGCTTTCAAAAACAACTTTTCAAACACTCTTGAGGACTGATACAAGAGTCGATCTGAAACTTTAAACGAAACTTTTTCAAACCCACTCACAATTGAAAAGCAAACAAACATTTTGAAAACACAAATGAGCAAGTATCTAAGAGCCCATGGATAACCATGGATGGAAAGGGTGCTAACACCTTCCCTTTCTATAAATCTACCTCCCGAACCGAGAGATAATCTCATAAGGAATTTTTCTGTGCTTTTGTCCTTTCCATGTTGGAGAAAATAAAAGACGGTGGCGACTCTTGCTTACCGCGACATTTCGCGAAACTAGCTTTAAACAGTCAGTTTCAGATCCACCGATCACACACCCTAAGAAAAATAACAAACAAAGCTAGGATTGGCCCATTTAGGAAAAATTCCTCAGTGAAGTCGCCAATTTTCTGTAGCAGTGAAAAGTTGAGACTAAGTCATTGATTGACTTAAGTCACAAAGTGAAAGTCCTCACAACACTTTATTGTTTCCAAGAGTAAATGGGAAAAGAGTGAATAAAACCTAAAAATAAAATAGAGATCAAGATATGGGAGTCGGTTATGCAAAGGGAAGTGTTGTACCCTAAAATTTTCCCTCTCATATTTCTCAATACATTTCAAGTGAGGTCCTCAAAATTGCTCAAAAAAGTCCAAGGGTTGACCAGACAAACCCTCTCCTAAGGCAGTCTACCTCAAATTAGGGTTTCATGTTGCACTAAGATACTTAAGTCCAAGGGGTACCAAATTCTCACCATTGTCCTAATATGTTCTCAAGATCATCCATGTCAAGTTTCAAGCCTTGCAGAGAAAATTTGCTCAGTCAATTGCTCAAAGGCCTAAGAATCAACTATGCTAGGGAAAAAGTCAATTGTGGCCTACATACAGTCAAATCTCAAGATTTTTGATCAACATCCTCATTTTGAAGTATTATTCATCATTTGATCAAGGGTTTATCATGATTCCCCAAGGGTTGCTCACAATTCATCAAAAACCCAAAAGTTGCTAAATTAGGGTTTTGTAGGAAAAGTCAACTCAACCTTGAACAAGCATAACTTTCTCATACTTTATTGGAAATTACCTATCCAAATATCATTTTTAAGAGTATGCAATTCCCTACAATTCATCTTCAGCTCCCAAGTTCAAAATATTCACTCACAAGGAGTTATGAATTTGGACATTATAGGTCACTTTGAAAAGTCAACAAAAATACCTTTTTTGTCAAAGCTTCATACATGAGCATGGAAGACTCAATTGATATGAGACCAAAAAGGTTGCTTAGAGGACATCTCAAGCTTTCCAAAAAGTCTAATAACACTTTCATAGAGTCAAAATTGAAGAATTTATGAATTGGTGAAGTTGGCCTATTTTGCAAAATTGCCAAAAGTCAAATGTGCCTCAAATTGCAATTTTTGTCAAATGGGCCCAACGTTTTGTGCTTCTCTTGAGTTTGTAACATGTTCCACGACCCATGATCCTTCCCTCTTGCCTTTATTTTATTTTTTCCATTTATTTTTATTTTTATTTCAATTAAATCAAATTAAATCAAAATAAAATCATGGAAATATCAAAATCATTTAAACCTTGAGATTTTGTGCATATTTCAGGTCTCTTATACAGCAGCTAGCAATGAAACCAAATCGTGCAAGGCATGTTTGTACACAAAAAGATTGGTTTTTGGCTTATTTTGGAAAGATCTTCATGGGAATCAAATCATGATCAAAAACCATAATTGAAAAAGATTGGATGCACATTTGCAAACCTAATTCACTCAATGATATATATTGAACAAATGCAGACCAAAAGAACAAGGGTTGGAGGCGTGTAGAGTGAAGAACAACTTTCAAAAAATCAAGAAAAAGTGGTGATATGTTTTCATATTTCCAGGCATTCTCAAGCCTTCCAAGCGATCTCATTCGTTTCCTGAGTATACAAGGAGTCTATACCCATCAAAAGCAAGCATTTTTCGTGCGCCAAAACTCACTATAAGTGATTCACGACCTTGACATTTTCTTGAAATTGAATCTCATTATTTTGGCACTTGTAGCATGAATTACTTATATATTCTTGTTCATTAAAGCATTTGCAAGCTATTGGTAATGAGTAATTGCATTTTTGTTAGCTATACTGAAATCCACCATGGCTAGGGTTTTCTTGTTCGTTTTAGGGGTTTTTAGTGCAGGTAAAATTGGCCCAAAAGAGGGATGCTATGGTGTTCACGAGGTCAAGGCGAGTTGATCTGCATCACTAGTTTTGATTTATTGCGCTTGTGTCAGATTTTGAAAACTGCAGGGGTTATAGCTACCGACTTATGTCTGTAGGTAAAAGTCCCTGACTTTTACCAACGGAGAAGGGAAGAAGAAGGTGGTGTGGCACCACCCCATTTGCCCATTTGAAATTTGCGCGTTTCTTTATGAACTGATTTACTTTTCCAATATAATAATTGTTTGTTTTTCTTTGTACAACAAGAAACGCCAGCTCAGTTGGTCAGTGGAAGAGAGAAAAGGCCATAGGACCTGGGTTCGATCCCCAGGTCCCCTTGTTTCTTCAATATATTTTTTCTATGCATAATTCCATGTGCAGGTTCCCAAAGCATCCACCATATGCCATCAGCTTGCAGCCACTAGACCTAAAGCAGATCAGATCCAACGCTTGGCATGTGAGGGTCCACCAAAGGCCCTAGTCAACGTGCAACATGGAAACCAGGAGAGTCAAACGTGGACCCTTGCTTTTGGGCCCTAAAGCTGCTATTGGCACCCCTCAAATTACTGATCACCAGGCCCATATTCTTATTCTTTTTTTTTCTTTTATATTTTCTTCTAATTATTTTAATTAATTATTTCTCTCACAAAATTAATTCTCTTTTTATCAAAAATCATAAAATCAATTTTCATCAAATTAGATTTAGGTTTTGATTTTTTATCAAAAATTAATTTAATTAGTTTATTTTAATTTTAGGGCAATTTTAACCTTTTTTAAATAAATTAAAATAAATGAGAAAATTAGGGTTTTGTTTAATTTAACTTTTCTTTTCTTTTCTCAAGATAACAAAAATCCTAAAATAGGTCAAAATTAATTATTTTCCCTAATTTAATTTAATTAGTAATTAGGTTTGAATTTATTAAAACCTTAATTTTCTTAAAATAATCAAAAACAACAAAAAATGATTTTTCTTTTAATTAGGTTAGATGGGGTCAAAACCCTAATTCTCTTATTCTCGATTCATCGTGCATTTATTTATTTTTACAATATTAATTTAACTGCTCATGGGATGTAATAGTTTAATTAGGACGTTGCTTTTATTTATCGTTTTACGGGGTTTTGGCTATGTAATTAATCCCCCTCCCTGAAGTCTTGTAATAGCATAGTTTTATTTTCCGCATTTTAATTATCGCAAAATATTAACTGTTAGATGTATGATAATAGGATTGCATGACAAGACTGTATGTTAATTTTAAAATGGTTAGAAAACCCTAAATGTGCAAAGATAATAACTGAAATTAAACCACTCGCACATGCACACTCCTAAGGTATACTCTCACTTCGGTTGCCTTCGGTAAACGATCATTAAGTATAGGGTATTTTAGTGGTCGCCCTTCTGTCTAAACAAAGATCAAATGTCCCATTCGGAAATGTTGCCTCGGAAATGTTGCCTCGAATATGATCTTGAGACATTAGGGTTATCACTAAGGCGTCTTAACATTGCTTTAGTGATCGTACGTCCCTTTGGAATTGACCCTTACAACTCCAACGACGGTGCTACCTACTCACTAATAGTGGGATAGCGTTGTCTAAAGGAAACAAGAATAGAAACATTCTTTTTTCGAGTAGGTATATGCTAGTAGGTACTTGCTCAAAATAAGCTTTTCCACACTAACACTTTTCAAACAAATTTTTCAAAAGCAACTTCGTAACACTCTTGAAGACATAAGCAAGGGTTAAATCGAAGTAAAACAAAAAAACTTTTTCAAAACACACAAACACAGAAGCAATTTTTAAAATGATGAGCAAGTACCTAAGAGCCCGTAGAAAACTACGGATAGAAAGGGTGCTAATACCTTCCCTTTCTATAATCTACCCCCCGTACTCAAAATCTCGAAAATGGAATTTTTCTGTGCTTTTTTCCTCTCCAGTTGGATAAAATAAAAGTCGGTGGCGACTCTTGCTTACCGCAACATTTTGCAAACACAAATACAAAATGCAAACCAGCATTTTCCTAAAACAGTCTGGTTCTGCCACCGTATCACAGGAAGGTATTAGCACCCTAAACATTTGTTGTACTCAATGGGATCCATTATGTTTGTTCTAATCAAAGAGTGTGTTATCTAAAGCTTAAGACTTACTAAAGAGAATGCGTGAATGGATTATTTATAAACAAAAATAAAAATTTTATTATTGCGTTCTCCTGAATTTTGCAACTCGGTGCCTACGTATCCTCGTAGTGCAATGAAGAAATCAGAACACCGTAGTTCTTCTTTAAAATTTTGGTTTGTTGTGTATTTTTTAATGAACGGTGTTAAATTTAATATCCCACTGCAACTCGACCTTGGGAGACTCATGCATTTGTCGTAGAAAGGAATTAACATGTTCTTTATAAAAATATTTTCAAAGAAAAAGTCCGAAGGCAAAAAGGTTTAAATTGGTTGAATACTTTTTGTTGGGATATAGCGAATGGATCCCAATGCAGGGGCACCTACTACTTCTCTGCTTATTTGCAAAATATTTTTGAGAATTGAACCATATTAAATACTATGACTGAAAGGAAGCACAAGGTTAGGAATGCATTGCCTCATACTCCTCCCAATACTTAAGGCTCGTGACACATGGTTCACCTCTTAATTATTAAGTGTTATGAGATTTTTTATTAAGGAAAAAGAAGTTTTAATTTTAAATATGCAAACAAAAAAAAGTCTAAGAGATACTCAATTCCTAATGTTATCATACAATGTGGACCTAAATTTAGGATAAAAGGGGGAAGACTACCTAATGTTAGCAAAGAAAATGGTTCTAAGGGTAAGAATTAGGGAAATTCTACCTAAATTTTATCATGATTGGTTTAGAACCTAGGGTATAATTAATTCACACCTTGGATAATATGGAATCAAACTCCTAAGGGAACATGTTAATCACACAAACAATCAATCAAAGAAGTATGAAGAGAGATGAAGCAAAGGTGCATCAACCATAAATTGCAAACAAACAAAAGCTTAAACTGTAATCATGATTCAAGTATATCAAGTAATGAGTAAATATGTATTAAGAAAATACCCATACACACACTACAATCCCTAAGGGTCATGCTCAAAATATCTTAAGGCTAAAGGTTCTAAGACCTAGACAAAAGTACACAAATATTGCTCTAGCAAACAAGGCTTAAGGCATCAAGCATACATCACAATTTAGCACACAAAAGCTATATGAGTTAAGGAAAATCAAGACTTAAACAAGTCAAAAAGAACACCTCAATAAATCCAAATGAGCATGCCTCAAAGGTGAAAGAAGAATCACAAAAAGATCACACACGAAATTAGGTCAAAGAAACATCCAAACACCAAAATTAGTCCCTAAAGGCTAAAACAAAGAAGATCAAGCATTAAGGGAAAAGCATGGTACTTTATAAAATATAACTTAAGTAAAGGATGAATTAAGAACATGTCTCAAAGTTTGCAAAATCTCACACAAACACCAAATTCAATAGTGATCAAACAATTGAGCAATACCATCCCACATTATTATCCTTAAGAGGAACCATCCATTCATGGCAAAGAAATGATAAAATAAACATGTGATAGAGCATTTAGATTACATAAATCAGAAGTATATATAATATATTTCATATCTATCATGGCTTAAAAACATCAAGTATTCATGCATAGAAGAGGGTTAAGCAATTTAGCGATCAAAACCCAGTGTATCAACTAAATGAATCATCATCAACATGTTAATCAAAAGATCAAAATAAAATAATGAAATAGGGGTATTCACACCAAGAAATTAAGAGGTAAGGTCATGGTATTTGTGTTATACAAGTTCTTCAAACATCAAGGGTAATCAACACAAGACAATGCCAAATACCAAAAGATAGGTAAGCAATACTTCAAACACTTCCAACGTGCATCATTAATGTAAAGCTTTTGGATAAACAAGTATAGATGAGAGATAAGGCATTACTTCATAGTAAACAACTCAAGACCGAGTGAAAATAAAAACCCTAATGGTTGCAGAAGTGCATCCCTAAACAACTCATCCATGTACACAAATATCTACATAATTAGGCATGCATCGTGTTAAGCATAAACAACACTTAGGAGGTATCAAAAAATAGGTAAAAAATACTTAAGACATAATGAAGTAATTGACTTATAAGTTTCCTAAGTGTGCCTAAAAATGTGCAAGAATTTCTTTATACAAACCCTCAAACATCCATCAACACTTCACACGTTGATCAAGCAAATTAGGCAACAAAAAGTAACTCAAACAAGGACCAAATGGACACAACAAGACATCGAATGAGATTTCAAAACTCCTAAATAACTGTACCTAACTGTGTGAAAAATTTTAGATCAATTAGCATTTATAAAAGATCAACAATCAAAACCCTAATTAGAAACTAGGTCAATTAAACAACTTTCTCAATTAATTAAAATTAAAATACGAAAATAATAGAAAAATAAAAACAAAAATTATAGAAAATTAAATAAGACAATAAGATGCACATAGATGCCTTGAGGTATGTTAGGAACCATGGACACTTGCTTTTCTCAAAAAAGGTCAGTCTCAGATGAATTTGACCAAAACCCTAGTTGAAGATCAATAAGATAGGAGATGAGGATTCAAACTTCAAACCCTAATCCTTTTATGAGTCTGGAGAAATATTGAACAATAAAATCTTGTGTGATGAGATGAAATTTATGATAATTAAATCCTCATCTTTTATCTCTTGAATAGCAACTCTCTTCTTCTTTGAATGATACACACTCCACTATCAAAACCCTTGATCATTTACATTTGACTCAATGATATGTATGCATGGGTATGAGAGTGATGCATGAGTTTATTATGTTAGAACTATGAGAGGAGAAAAATTTTGGGTATGACACATATAAAGAGAGTATACTCTACTCCTTTGAGATTAAACTTCTCTTCCTTTGCCATTATCAAAAAGCGAGGAAAGGAAGAAGAAGAAGAAGAAGAAGAAGAAGAAGAAACACAAAAATTGATCTTATAAAAGGGGTGTGTTACATGATAAAAAATGGGAAAATAAGTAGAGACAAACATAATTGAGTAGTACAAAAGACCAAACATCTCCCCTTGGTTGGAAGTGTCTAGTTTTGAGACTAGTTCATTGAATAAAAGTTTTGGTTTGCCTTCTTCATATTTGTTGATGTTGAACTTTGGATTTCTTTTTTCATTTCACATGCCTTGATTTTAAGAGTCTTTGTATCTTATAGTCAAGGGAAACGATACATAGTTTCCCTAGGATCTGGTGTCTTATATATATATATATATATATATATATATATATATATATATATATATATATATATATATATATATATATATATATATATATATATATATATATATATATATATATATGTGTGTGTGTGTGTGTGTGTGTGTTTAATTGGCAACCAATCAATAAAATATTATGTGTCTCAGATTCCAATGAGATCTCAAGGTAAAATTGATGTGTTATATTTTGATACATGTGTTCCCTTTGGCACAGTGTCATTGGGATGGAAATGGGGTACATATTTTTGTTTTCTTTGAGGAGGATTTAATAGAGTTATGTCAGTCTACCTGATTAAAACTAAAGATGAAGTTCTCCAAGTTCTCAAGAAGTTTAAGGTGATGAAAGACAAAAAGACAACTCAAGACTCTCATAAGTGATGGAGGTGGTGACTATAACTCAATAAATTTGAATCCTTATGTGAAGATATGAGAATTCAACATGAGATCATAACACCATAGACCTTTCAACATAGTGGTATTGTTGAAAGGAGGAACTTAACTACCAGGAACATAATTAGATGCATGTTTAAAGAAAAGCATATTCCACATTATTTTTGAGGTAAAGCCTTCACAACTACATGTGATGTTCTTAATAGGAGTCCAACCAAGAGACTAGACATGGTTCTATAAGCAATCTGGTTAGGTCACACACCATCTCTCAAGCACTTAAGGATCTTTGTATATTTATGTTTCAAACTCATTCAAGACTAAAGAAGGAATAAAGTTGACTATAAGAATGAATCAATTGTTTTTGTAGGTCACCTCATTGAAGGTTCATACAAGTTATACAATCCTCTCACTAAGAAGATTGTTGCAATCAAAGGTTTTACAATTAACGTAAAAGAGTGTTGGAATTGGCAAAATCAATATATTGTATCATCTTTAAGTGTGTCATTTGTTTTGCATGACGACTAAAGTGAACCTAATATACATGGTTGAGGTGTTGCACAAGTAGAGAAAACAAGAAAAATCTTAAAGGATTAAATTATCAACTAGGGATCTCTTAGAATATGATGTGATTCATGGTTGAATGATCGTCCGTGAAGAAGACCTAGTGCATTTATCCATATTTGTTTATGTTGAGCCTCTCACATATGTAAAAATAACTACATGTTCAGTTTGAATTACTTCTATGGATGAATAAATTAAGGTTATATAGAGGAATCAAATATGAATTTAGTCTCTTAACCCTCGCATAAGAGACCCATTGCATTAATTGGTCTACAAAGTGAAAGACCCCCTAAATGATTTCATTGACAAACATAAAGCAATGTTTGTCGCAAAGAGATTCTTATAAAAGTTATTTATTGTATACTTGCTGAGTCAGCAAGGTTGTTAGAGTTAGTTTAGTCTCTAACTGAATTAGTTAGATTAGTTGAAGTTGGTTTTCTGATTAGTGCTTGTATAAATAATTCTAACACATGAATGGAAAGTAAGATGGCTACTGTACATAACTGGTACCTTCATCAACTCGATGTAAACAATGCCTTTTTGCATGGGAATCTAGAAGAGGAGGTGTATATGTCATTACCTCAGGGTTATCAGGCTGCACAACCTACACAGGTTTGCAAGTTACTAAAAAGTCTATATGGACTTAAGCAAGCTAGCAGACAATGGAATGCTATGCTTACTTCTTCCTTAGTTGCTCTTGGTTATGTGCAATCTAGGTCTGATTACTCTCTGTTTGTCAAGAAAACTTCTATTCATATTACCGTTTTATTGGTTTATGTTGATGATATCGTTCTAGCTGGCTCTGACCTGACAGAAATTATTCATGTCAAGGCTCAATTGGATGCTCAGTTCAAGATCAAAGATCTAGGCAATCTGAAATTTTTTCTTGGGTTAGAAGTGGCTAGATCTCATACAGGTTTGGTCTTGTCACAGAGGAAGTATGCTCTTGAATTACTTGATGATTCAGGCTTGCTTGCCTGCCAGCCAGTTACAACACCAATGAATCCTAGCATTAAGCTCCAAGCCGTCACAGATCACCCCTATGAGGATGTTAAGTCTTATAGGAGATTGATAGGAAGATTGATTTATCTCACTAATACTAGGCCTGACATCTGTTATGCAGTGAACATTTTGAGTCAATATTTGTCTAAGCCTATGCTTGAGCATCATACAGCTGCACTAAGGGTTCTCAAGTACATCAAAGGAGCTCCAAGTCAGGGATTGTTCTTCTCAGCTCAGAAGAACACTACTTTGAGTGCTTTTAGTGATTCTGATTGGGCTTTATGCCCTGATACAAGAAGGTTTGTCACAGGTTTCAATGTGTTTTATGGCTCTTCTTTGATCAGTTGGAAATCCAAGAAGCAGTCTACTATATCCAGATCTTCCTCAGAGGCTGAATACAGGGCTTTAGCTACAACCACATGTGAGGTTCAGTGGATTTTGTATCTCCTTCAAGATCTTCAACAGCCAGCTCTGCAGCCAGTTATTATCTATTGTGATAGCTTGTCTGCTATACATATAGCACAGAATCCTACTTTTCACGAGCGCACTAAGCACATAGAGATTGATTGCCATCTCGTTCGTGATAAAGTTGCTTTAGGAGTCATCAAATTGCTGCCTGTTCCAACTACTGCACAACTTGCTGACATCCACACAAAACCTCTACACCCTCAACTGTTTCAACATTTGGTGTCCAAGCTTAGCTGAGACACGGAATGATTAATCCAAGAAAGCACCAAATTGTTGCATAGCTTCCACGCTGGAAGAATCGGATCTGTATCAGTGGGACGAGGGATATAACCATCTGCAAACCCAAATTTGTTCTTCATTTGCAGAGACATTTCCATTGCTCTCGCCCAAGCATGGTAATTGTGTCCTTCAAGAATTGGAGACACCAAAACTAGAGACGGGTTTTCATTCGGGTGAATGTAATAATCGTGTGTGACATCTTGCAAATTCGCAAGAGTTACAGGAGCACGAGCCACCATTGAAGAGAAAAACAGAGATGAAGAATCGTGCAGGAATCACAATCGCAAAAAAAAGGAGCAGAATCGCACAATCGCAGAATTGCAATCGCAGAAACTCAAGAAACCCAGAAATTGAACTCTGGAAGAAGAAACGTTTCACAAATTCACTGAACAATCAAAGAAATTGTACAGAAAAATCAATGAAAACGAAGAGAAATCATCAAGAAAAAACGATGAATCTGATGATAATGCATCGTGAGAACGATGAAAGGGAAAAGATGCGGAAAAGTTTCAAGAAATTTCAGAGAAAAATCTGATACCATGTTAACAGATGAAATATAATGAAATCCATCTTACTTTCCATTCATGTGTTAGAATTATTTATACAAGCACTAATCAGAAAACCAACTTCAACTAATCTAACTAATTCAGTTAGAGACTAAACTAACTCTAACAACCTTGCTGACTCAGCAAGTATACAATAAATAATACATGAATAATCAATCTCTATTAAAAGTCGGTGTTGAATTCATATTTTTTTTGCATCACTTGCAATAATTAAAAGAGTCACTTGCGAGAATAAGAAGAGTCATATTAGTGATAATTGTGACTAACTTCTTATAATGGAATATTATTCAACTAGAAATTAAGTCTCCATGTCTTAATGGTTGTCTTGGGGAAAAGCATATTGTTGAACAACCTTAGAAATTCATTGTGAAAGGTGAATAAAATAAGGTCTTGAAGTTTAATAAGGATCTATTTAGCCTGAAACAAGCTTTTGGAATTAGTTACAAAAGGATTAATGAGTTCTTAAACAATATTGGTTATTTCAAGTGCACAATTGGATAAGGGATCTTTGTGAAAGACGGGAATCGGGACAATCTTAAATAATGTGTCTATATGTAAACGATATACTCAAGAAGCAATACAATGAGATTAAGAATCTCAAATCCAATATAAGCAGTAAATTTGATAATGACTAACTTAAGATACCTAAGTTACATTCTTGGTCTTGAATTTGTTGCAACTATATGGACTTAGTAATTCATTAGAGGGAGTAGATCATTGATATCCTAAAGATATTTAATATGCTAAAATCCAATTTAAAAATATTTTTATAAAAGTGAATTCATAATTAGACAAAATTGAAGATGACACGGTTGTTGACCACACTATACAAATAAATTGTGGAACGTTTGAGGTATGTTTGCAATTCCATTCTCGATAAATGTTAGAACCAAAATTAATGCTAGAAAAATTGTAACATGTGCAAACATTACAAGAGAAACATGAGAAATTAATTTTATACTTCATATATATAGCTCTAACAAGAACTACAAGCGCGATAATTAGCAGAAAGAAGGCTATATTGTTTCAAATTTCTAGAATTTACACTGTTATTAGGAAATATAATTTGAATTCAATGATACGATACAATGGATAATTTTTCAAAAACTATTGATTACGCTCTACTAGTATACAATAAAAATAAATGAATCAAAACTGCACATGATTTGATAACAAGCAGGTTGAAATTAGAGCAGAATTGAATCCATGACTCAGACAGAAGGTACAATGCATTCAAAGCAGTTTAGTCCATCAAACTCCGGTGCATATCTTGTTCTCAAACGGGTCGGGTTTTTATTGTCTCCGCCGGGCATTAATGTTTTCGGATCTTTGACGGTGGTTTTGGATGAAGAAGTTGCTTCTTCATTGGACTTTGGATTTGAATCCTTTACCGGGCCCGAACCAAAGGAGAAGCTCCATTTCTTGCCTTGCGAGATATCGAAGGGGCTGAACATAGACATAAACATGTTTCTTGTGTCGTGATAATTTGAAAATTTTGATGATGAAGGATTTGGTTATTCTCTTTGTTGCTCGGAGCAGCTATTGTTAGCTAATTTATATTGAATTGGAGAAGGGTGAGTGAGGAAAGTGGAAGACTGATTTGGAGTCTTGATGAAATTTCTAAGAGGTGTTCTTGTTTTGACTCTCCGAGTTACTTACATCGACGCGGGGTTCAACCACTTGCGCGTTCCACCCTTTTTCGGACTGGGAAAAAGTCAAATTTGATTCAATTGAGTATTCAATAACTCTTTTTTTTTTCTGACAGAATTTAACAATAAATAATATAAAATTGATCCAATTGAAAGTTTAAAATTTTTTAGTTAAAAATTAAAAAAAAATGTAAATACAATAATTAAAAAGAAAAAATATTTTGAAAAAAATAACTGCCTTAAAATTAAATATTATATATCTTAATTTTAATAATATATAAAAAAATTTATTTGATATCAATATTTAATCGAATTAAATTTCGCTAACTTTGAAACACCAAAATCAGTGTAATTTTGTGTCTTTCTCTCACTATATTCAATATCGTAAAAATCACTTAATATTTTTTCCATCTAACCACCACTTTATCAGATCACACAAAATAATTCAAATTTTTATATCAGGTTAGTAACACTAAAAAACAAAAACACAACTATTTTCTATGTGTTTCTTTACCATTTTTTTATTTTTAATTTTTTTATAACACAAAAAATATTTAATAATTTACTACATCGAATAACATCAATATATAGTTTTAAAAACACTATCCACCCAAAAATCTTCAAATTTTTTATTATTAATTTGATTTTTATTATTTTTTACATTTAATACTCAAGTATATCCCATCAATCATCTACTATACCATATTTATTACCAAGAAAACATATTTAAATTGTAAATCATTCACTTATGACATTTATTTAATTTATATTGATTTAATTTTTTTCATACTTCAATGACCCTTATCATATTAGATATGGAAATTGAATGTTGCTATGTTTACATTTATAATGTGCAATGTTATATGAATATGCAGACAAAACAATGTTTTATTGTCCCTTAACAACGTTTTAATATGCTTTAAAGTGTATAAAGAAATTAGGGGTGGTTGAAACATATCAAATTATCAAAAGACCATCTTTAGTTAACATATTGCCTTCAAACCGTATTAAGCACTATCAAAACAAGCGTTGAGTGGTAAAGTATAAATTTGGCAAATTTTTCGCCCCTACAATATATTGATTGGTTATCTCAAACTCCTAATTTGTGAAAATTTCGACATCACCGTCTTATTTTAAAATGTGTCCTCTGCACCTCTAATCTCAAAGAATGCTTTAGCTTTCCAACCTGTCTCCCTCAACATCGTTTCTTCTCCCAATTTTAATCATTTCAATGAATTTGTTTCAATTGAGAGAACTTTAAAGGTGGGAGAAATAGAAGAAATGGGGGTTTGAGTTGAATTTCTAACAATAAATCTTTTCGAAACCAAACACTTGAAGTTAACATAAGAACAAAAATAAACGAACACAATTATTTTTATCTTCGTCCACTGTTAACTAAGTTATTCCAGTCCACCTAACAAGATGATTTGTCTTTCTCAATAAAAACTTAATCCACTATAATCAAACTGATTGCAAACACAAACAAAGACTAATTGTCAATATTTACAACCACAAAGACTACTCGTCAATGTCTTTTTGAAAATTTTTACTAAAGCCTTAGTCTCTCAAGGAACAATCAATCCAAGGTTGAAATACAAGTTTGTGTGTTTACAAGATGCTTCTAAAAAAGCAGATTTACACAAATTAAAATACATAGAAATAACACAACAGTGTTAAAAGCAAGTTAGCGAACAACAGTTCTTTGCTAGCAAGTTAACGAACAAAAGTTCTTTTCTATACAAAATTTTACAAAATTTTACAGAAAATTTACAATGAAATTTCAGCAGCGCTTTTGCAGAATGATTCAGCACAAAAAGTTGTTTTCTAATTCTTTCAATTCTTCCTTTTATAGCCAAAAATAAATTCATTAGAGGGTAGAATAGGATTACCAGAATCCAATTATCTTCTTGCATAACGGCCAGTGTGAGTGGTAGACAACATCGTATCAATAGTACAGTTCTTTTGCCACAAAATCAGAGTTGTGGAAGGAGGTGATCTTGTATTATTTCTCACGTAAATTTTTTTGATCTTATCTTCTAATCTTCAGAGGCTTCATAGTATATATGAGTTAAAGCATGTTTAGAAGGATCAAAACTAGTCTTCAGAATCTTTGTCTTCAGAGTCTTCAGAACTTGTTCATTAGAACCTTGTTTTTAGAGACTTCAACACATTGGTCTTCAGAGTCGTTGGTCTTTAGAGTCTTCGGAGTTTATTCAACAGAACCTTGTCTTCTAAATCTTTAGAATTTTAGAGCAAAAGAGCCTAGAATCTTCAGAGCTTGAGAAGCCTTCAGAAACTCTACCATCAGAATCGCAAATAGAAGCTTTAAAACTTAACGTTCCTCAGACACTACTAAAAAAATTGAATTTAGAAAGGATATAATTTTGTCACTAATTCACTAAAATTCCTTCACAAAAACATTTAACGACGTATAAGTATCCATACTGAATTTCAATGTCGCAAATAATTTATAAGAAATTTTAAATTCCGTCATAAACAATTACGGAACTAATTCGTCCCTAAATTGAAATTTTCGTCACAAACCATTGAAAATAAATCCACAAGTAATTTGTGATGGATTTTAAAGTCCCTCACTAAATATACTTTAGTAACATACCATCACTAATTATTGAAGATTATTGTATGAACACTTATTTTATGAGAGATATTTTCCGTCACTGAATTAAATGAATTATTTAGTGACATTTACATTCCATCACTAATCAATGAAAGCCTGCATGAAATTAATGAAATTGTTAATTTCCTGCCAAATTTATTAATAAGAAACACAAGAAAATGTTTTTGTGAATATTATAAATATTCTCCAAATCAAAACTAATAGTAATAAAAATATGTTCTTAAAACTAAATATTAAAAATCATAGTATTTTTTTTTTGCTGACACTAAATATCACAACTAAAATAGTTTTTAAAAAAAGCTCTTAAATTTAAGAAAAATTACAACGAAAATAATACCATCATTGTTATTGAAACTAAGTGATGACAAACAAAAGTGTGTGAAGACGGATTTTGATCCGAACATGGAGGTTGATGACCTGCTGAAAAACTTTTCATAAATCGGAATAATTGTTCTCTAAGAAAACATGAGTTTTCTTGCGATGCATGAATCAAATTCTCATGAGTCTTAAGTTACTTTTTAAAGATGTTATTTTCAGCAGACAAAACAGAAATAATAATCCTCATTTATTCATATTCAGATGGTGAGATACCATTAAATATGGAAGATCTAGATGACTTGTATTTTGTTGCTTCTGTTCCCAAACCATAAATATGACCCTTCTTGTCCACTCCTCCAACAACATCTAAGAAGATGATGTTATCAGATTGATGACTAGAAATCATCTTCAGGTGCCTCTTGTGAGTCCCTCTCAACAATCCTTTTTTCATACTCATTATGTAAAGAACAATTAAATAGATAGGGAGAATATAATCAGTCAAAACACAAAATAACATAATATTAATAGTTCACAATAACTCGCATAATCCTGAATTTGCACTAGTATAATCAAGTTGATGCTTATATGATATATCACAGTAGAATGATCTTAAAGATGCAAATGGGAAAATCAATGGTTAATATATTTCAATCAGTAAGTTAGTTTTATATTTATTTTAACATTATATTTTAGATTTCATATATTACTTCTCTAGCTATTAGTAAAAGCTATATATTACTTCTCTAACTAATAGTAAAAGCCATATATTACTTCTTTAACTATTATGTTTTAACACTATGCAATTGGGGACAGATTCTTGAGAAATTTGGAAAACATATATTAACTATTAGTAAAAGCCATATATTACATTTACTGTGCTAAATAAGTTGCAAGTTGCATGGTGTCAAAAGAGACCAAATTAGCATATTAAGTTGTTTGTAATTTAATGTGAGAACACTGCAATTGAAATATCGTCCATTAAATGGTTGTAGCTATAAAGTCACCTTATTGATCCATCAACATTCTATACTTTGAACAGAATGGCTGTAGCTTCACATATAAATATGTGTGCTAGAGTTCAATTGTTTAACTAAATTTTTGGTTTGTGTTCACTATACCTAATAATGAAGTGTTTACTTATCCAATGAAAATTCAAAAATATTCTTCTGTATTATTTGGATATTGAAATATTCTTTAGTATGTAGAAGTATTATAACAAGATTAATACAAGCATAAATTGATTCATTAAAACATCATTAGTACAACAACAACATCTAGTGATTTTGAAGAAACCCACTTGTTTGGTTTACCCTTCACTCTGTGTCTTTTGAAATAAGTCACAACAAGTTGGATACGTATCCGAGGATTGTTTCTATTGTGAGTGTTAATTTCTAACTTTCTTTCCACTTATCATCATTCCATTTTTCTTCTAATATCTTGAGTGTTTCAACATGAATCCAATCACATGAATCCAATCTTCTTTCTCACCCTATACATTGTGTTTGAGTAGGTATCAGAGTCTTTATGATCAAATATTTTCTTAATTTCTTCTTCATGTTCAGGTAGCCACTCGTACTTTCTCTATAATATAGACAATATAAGTCAATTCTAAGATATTCGGTATAGGATATTAATTGAATACCGTTATGCAAAATGATTATGTATTCAACAACTAAGTTCCAACAAATTATCCCTTCGGGTAATTCTACAAATTATACCTCAAATCAGTTAAAGTAACTATGACACAAGTTAAAGTTCCTACAAATTATTTAGTGACTATGATTTCCAACCACAATATATTAAGATTTCCAACCAAAATATATTAAGAACTATGTTTAACTCATCCTTATCCTTTCATACCTTAAACTCTCCAAGCCACAATTCGTTCACAGTTTTAAATTCTTTTTTTGCCCTTCATCTCTCCATAGTTTGTCCAAGACACTACAAACTTACGTTTGATAATTTTTACAATCTCACGTGTAGGCTGAATTGCAAAGTCAAATCTACAAAAAAATTTAAAGAAATTATAAGATAGAGTCATGATTTATTTATACGTTAAAGGAAGTTATTAAAACTTACGTTTTTTGTGGACCTGGACGAATCCAAACCCTTCCATCAGTGGGGTCCTTACTTCCAATTTGTGGAGGTGAATCTGAAGTAGAAATAACTTTAGTAATAATTGTTGGTGATTTTAGTATCACCTATGTATTTTAGTAGTAATGTGATTTACTAAAGACCGATGCAATTATGCGTTAAGCTTGGAAACGAGTTAGGGAAGTGCGGAGTGCATGCTCGTCGAGCCAATGTATAATTGAATATGAATAATTGAAACGGGGTTCCAAGGGGCAAAGCCCCTGGCGGGGTACGGGGGAGCGCCCCGTTCGAAAATTTTGAATCCTTTTCCCCAACCGACATAACCGTTTTTCCAAACAGGTGTGTCTTTTCGGTTTCAGTTATTGATCTCCTATATAAGGAGTCATTTGGTCTCGGTTTCAAATACGAAAAACGACACTTTCTCTCTACATTTGTAATCAGTTTCTTTTGCCAGAAACAGATTGTTCTTCGAGAACTATCCCCACAAAGATTTCGTGAACCCAGGCAAGAATAGGGTCGAAATACTTTATTCGGAAAGTGTACGAACACGATTCTTCGAAGTTATCCAGGATTATCATACCCAAAGTTCTAACAATAATAAGAAGAAGTTATCACACTTAATATTACTAAAGTTATTACTATTTCTTCATTTGGTATCAGAGCTCCATCACAGGGCCTGATATAGTGTGTAAACAAGAGTGTTTGAGAGGAAAAACACTAGAGTGACTGAAAGACGTGAAATGGCTGAATCGAGCAATTTCAATGCACCAAGTGTGCCTAAGTTTGATGGAGACTGTGATCATTGGAGTTTGATCATGGAGAATTTACTTCGATCCTAGGAATACTGGAGTATTATTGATTCTGGAATAAAGAAATCAAAGGAGAATGAAGAGATAACTGTAGCACAACAAAAGGCATTGGATGAAGAAAAACTCAAAGATCTGAAAGCAAAGAACTATTTATTTCAGGCCATTGACAAATTCATCTTAAAGAAACAGCTAAACAACTGTGGGAATCCATGAAAGTCAAGTACAAAGGAAACACTAGAGTAAAACGTGCGCAACTGCAAAGGCTTCGACAGACATTCGAAACCTTAGAGATGAAGACAGGTGAATTAGTGAATGATTATTTTGGAAGAGTGATGGAAATAGCAAATGACATGAGTAATTGCTGAAAGAATATGAACGATGTGAAAATAGTTGAGAAGATACTTAGATCTTTGACAGAAAACTTCAACTTTGTGGTATGCTCAATTGAAGAGTCTAATGACATTGATCTCCTAACTGTGGATGAGCTGCAAAGTTCACTACTTGTTCATGAACAAAAGGTAAGAGAGAAACGGAGTGAAGAACAAGTTCTGCAAGTTGAGTATGGCACGAGTTATGGACGTGGGAGAGGAAGAAGCAATTTTCAAAGAGGAGGTAGCAGCTATGTTAGGGGACGGGGGAGAGCAAAACCATTTGTAAACAGGAGTGTTATTATATGCTATCGATGTCAAAAACAAGGACACTACCAATATGAATGTCCAAGTTTAGAAAAAGAAGCAAACTATGCTGAGTTTGACGAGGACGAGGAGTTACTCCTAATGGCTCATGCCGAAGTTCAAGATATTAAAGACAAAGGGGTATGGTTTCTTGATTCTGGTTGCTCAAATCACATGACAGGAAATAAAAAAGTGGTTTTGTTTGTAGAACTAGATGAAAATTTTAGTTGTACTGTTAGATTGGGAAACAATTCAAGAATGTCTGTGATGGAAAAAGGAAGTGTCAGGTTTGAAGTGGATGGAATCATTCTAACTGTGAGTGATGTTTACTTTGTACCTAACTTAACCAACAATTTGTTAAGTATAGGACAACTTCAAGAAAGACGCCTGGTAATAATTATAAAAGAAAGTGCATGCAAAATTTATCATCCTCAAACAAGAAAAATTGTAGACAGCAACATGACTCTGAATCGGATGTTTGTAATTCATGCTACATTAAAACCGCTTCCACGAAAATGCTTAATGGTTGAGGAGGAGAACTTGGAGAATCTGTGGCATAAGGTACGGGCATGTAAATCATAATTTTATTGTTGTTGTGCAAAAGAAGCAAATGGTAAAGGGTCTACCAAAGTTCAAGGAAACTGCAGAGATTTGTGAAGTGTGTAATATTGGAAAGCAACACCGAGACAAAATACCAAAGAAAAGTAATTGGAGAGCATCAGAAAAACTTGAATTCTGGTGCATGCAGATCTGTGTGGCCCAATCACTCCAATCTCTCATAGTGGTAAAAGATATTTGCTTGTGTTTGTAGATGACTACTCTCGCAAAACTTGGATTTATTTTCTTGTGGAAAAAGGTGAAACATTTGAGACATTCAAATGCTTTAAGAATCTGGTTGAGAAAGAAGCTCAGAAACATATATGTTGTTCACGAACAGACAGTGGAGGAGAATTCACCTCAAACAAGTTCAATCAGTTATGCCAAGAGAATGGAATTAAACGGCAATTAACAGTCGCTTTCACACCACAACAAAATGGGGTAGCCGAACGAAGAAATCGAACAATTATGAATATGGTGCGCTGCTTACTTACGGAGAAAGAGATGCCAAAGACCTTATGGACAGAAGCTGTAAAGTGGATAAATCATGTGATTAACAAAAGCCTTACCAAAGCAGTAAAGGAAATGGTACCAGAAGAAAGATGGAGTGGACTGAAACCTAGAGTTGACTATTTTAGGGTGTTCGGATCCATTGCACATGTGCATATACATGGGCAGAAGAGAACTAAACTTGACGACAGAAGTCATAAATGTGTCCTAATTGGTGTGAGTGACGAATAAATGGCTTACCGATTGTATGATCCAAGATTAAAGAAAATAACAGTAAGCAGGGATGTCATATTTGAAGGAGAAAGATGGAATTGGAACCTAAATTCAGAAGAAGAAAAAGAAATTACTCTTGATTGAGGTAACGATGGTAGTGACATGGAGGATTCTGATGAAGAATCAAAAATAGAAACAGAGGTGAGTAATGCCAGAAACCAGGTGAGTAATATCGAAAACCATGAGCATACATTACAAAATGTGGGACAACAACATGAAGAGCAACAACATAACAACCAATAAGAGAGAAAAGCGCACCTAGTAGGCTGCAAGATTACGAAAGTGGTGAGGGTCTCTCTGAAGAAGAGCAAGAGGTCGGAATGGTTTTATTCATGTCAAATGATGATCCCACAAATTATAAAGAAGCTATGAATGATGTAAAATGGATAGAAGCCATGAAACATGAAATAGATGTCATCGAGAAGAATAAAACGTGGGAGTTAGTGAATCTACCAACACAAGCTAAGAAAATTGAAGTGAAATGGATTTACAAAACCAAATTAAATGAAGAAGGCAAGGTTGATAAGTACAAAGCAAGACTCGTTGCAAAAGGGTATACACAGACAGAAGGGGTGGACTATAATGAAGTATATGCTCTTGTTGCACGATGGGATACAATTCGAATTTTATTGGTTGTGGCAGCACAAAAAGGATGGAATGTGTACCAACTGGATGTGAAAAGTGCCTTCTTATATGGAGAATTGAAAGAGGTATATGTGGATCAACCTGAGGGCTTCATTAAACACGGAGAGGAAGAAAAGGTATATAGGCTGAACAAAGCCTTATATGACCTAAAGCAAGCGCCAAGAACATGGTTTAGCATAATCGATAGTTACTTCCAGAAGGAAGGATTTACAAAGAGTAAACATGATCATACTTTATTCTTTAAGAGAAGAGAGGACAAAGTAATCATGGTAAGTATTTATGTTGATGACTTGATATATACTGGGAATAATGAAGAACTGTGTGCAATATTTAAGCAGTCCATGATGAAAGAGTTTGAAATGACGGACCTTGGTAAAATGAGATTCTTCCTTGGAGTTTAAGTCAAAATGAAAATGGAATTTACTTATGCCAAAAGAAATATGCAAAAGAAGTTTTGGAAAGATTCAATATGTGGAATTGTAACTCTGTCAAAAATCCAATAGTTCCTGGAACTGTGTTGTCAAAAGAAGGTGGAAAACATGTTGATTCAACTTTGTATAAGCAATTGATAGGTAGTCTAATGTATCTTACAACTACACGCCCAAATATGATGTACGTAGTGTGTTTAATTTCACGTTACATGGCCAATCCAAAGGAGGAACACATGTTGATTGCTAAAAGAGCATTGAGGTACTTAAGAGGTACTTTGGAATTTAGCTTATTTTATAGAAGAAGGACTACCTCGAAGCTTTTGGCATATACTGACAGTGATTATGCAAGAGATGTTGATGATAGAAAGAGTATTTCAGGGTATGTGTTTCTCTATTAAGTGAGGCAGCGGTTTGTTGGAGCTCGAAGAAGCAAGCCATTGTTACCTTATCCTCTACTGAAGCTGAATATATTGCGGCAACCTCATGTGCTTGTCGTTGTGTTTGGATGATAAGGGTTCTTGAACAAATTAGAGATGAAAATTGTGAATGTATTGATATTCTTTGTGACAACAGTTCATCAATCAAGCTCTCTAAGAATCCAGTGATGCATCGGAGGACTAAACACATTGACGTCAGATATCATTATTTACGCGATCTTTCAAATCAGGGAGTGGTAAAGTTGGTTTTCTGTAGAACAAAAGAACAAATTGCAGACATTATGACAAAGCCATTGAAATTGGACCAGTTTGTGAAACTTAGGAGGCTACTCGGAATACAACCACTTGAAAATTAAACTGTATGCTCAATGAGCATTTCAGTTTAAGGGGAGGAATTTGTTGGCATATTTACTAAGAATTAGTCTTTACTATAAATAGAAATGATAAATTAGCTAAGTTTAATACTAAGGGATAAGTTGAATAAGTTTCATTGGTTATTAGAGTTTTATTCCTTATTATTAAACTTAGCTAATTTATCATTTCTATTTATAGTAAAGACTAATTCTTAATAAATATGTCAACATGGGACGATGATACATGTGGGTCATCACTGAATGCATCAGTAGATGGGACATGTGACGAGCTAGGCATAGAAGAAATAGGTGGACTAACTGAGAAGGAAATATGAGGGCTAGGAGTGGAACGTTGAAATTGAGAATGTGTGGCTCTATGAGATATGGAAGAGTTTGTAGGATGGACATTAATAGATGTGACAAAATAGTGGTACCCTTACCTCTTTCAGATGAAACATGAGGGCTAGGGGTGGAGTGTTAAAACTAGATCAAATTACCTTAACCAAGGTAGATCACACAATAGATGAACTTAGCAAAGAGTCCTTCTAAACCTGCAGCAAGAAGAAACATTAGCATGTTAGCATGTACAAGTAAAACACAACATCCTCATAACTAACTTATATATTACAATCTCAATGTCATGATTTATTTCGATCAAAGAAAGAGATCAGATTGATGAATTTGCAGGTATGAATGAGTGTGATTTGAATTCTTAAATTATTGATAAAAGAATAAGTGTATGTTTGGTTTCCCTTCTAGAAGGGATAAAAGCACTTTTAGAGTGCAAAATTGATTCTGCAATGATTTCAACATGTTTGATTCTGATAAAGTAGAATTGATTCTGCTTCCAGAATTGATTCTACTTGAAGTTAGAATTTGTAGCTTCTACCTCCAAAATTGATTTTGTGTGATTTTTACACTGAAATTTATTGTTCAGCTCACTTTTACATAAATGTATCCAAACATAAATCAATTTTGCTCAACTCAATTATGTTAAAATCAATTCTATCAAACTCAATTTTACTAAAATAAATTTTTTCCACCGTCAATCCAAACACATGCTAAGAGATACACATGGAAGAGAGAGAGAAGTTACAGTATCTCCATCTAGTTTTATTAGATCATCAAATCATTTTACAAGCACATTTAATTTTTAACATGTCATTTAATCAAAAACATCTCACTTGATCTAAAGGTTTATGGAGGCACAATAATATATGCCACCAAACAAAGCAACAGGTTAATAATAATAAAGCTGGATATATGAGTGAAGAGCAGTGTTGTCCATGGCGGATGGCGGTCCATGGCGGAGAGCCAAAATCCCGCCATAGCGGCCGCATTGTGGCAACAAAATGAAATTATATCCATTCTAAGACCATATAACAACGAACAATTCTATAACTTGTCCAAACAAAACAAGCATAAATGTCACATGACAGTTTCAACAGTACACTTAGCAATTAGAACGCCAAAAGGTTAATGTGTTTTTCTTTAAAAGTAAAAAAGAACTAATATTTTAATTGAAATATCCTACCATAAGTTATGCTGCAGCATGAAAGCAAATTATCAGTAACATAAAAAAGTCATATGAAAAGTTATGCTGCAGCATAAAAGCAAATTATCATTTACACCACCAAGTTAAAAGACAACCCTGCCTCTACCCAAACATAAAATTTAAAACCCAACTTAACCATAAGACAACCAAAGTTAAAAAATTTGCATTACCCTTACTCAAACATAACATTTAACACTCACTTTAACCAAAACCCAACCAAAGTTAAAAACAATGCATCGATTGGATTGCACATGAATGCATGCATAAAAGATCAATGTGGCACTAAACATATCTAAAGCTAAAACTTAAATACAATTACATTACAAAGTAAAAAATCATTGACCGAAAAATTCGTGTCAAACATGAAACAATTAAAATGATAGAGATGGTCAACTATTTACCTTGAGATTTTTAATTGTTTTAGTCAGCTGCCCCTGTAGCAGTAACTATAGTATTGACATGCAAATTTATAATTCAATTATCCATAAAACTGATAAACAGAGTCACAAAACTGAAACTACCGCTTCGGGTTAACCTCAAGTCTCAGAATTGAAACTTAAAAACAAGCAGAAAGTGACTAAGTGCCCGTATCATAATATGGAATATAATTAAACTTAATGAAATAACTCCATTTACAGTATATACTCTTATCAAACACGCCAATTAGTGCTTTTAGTTTTATCATAACGCAAACAAGAGATGGGTTTCATTCCGATACGAACAAAGAAAAAAAGATTATACAGATTCACATGAAAATATGCAATCAAGCACTATAAACAGGAAAGACATGGATCAAGAGTAATACAACACCAAAACCTATCAAATAAAGAAAGACAAAACAAATATTACAGAATTAATTTAAGGCACAAAATAAACCCTAGATTTCATCTAGTAATCAAGGAACAAAATTTAAAATCAAGTCAAAAGACCATATGTTCTACCAAATTCAGCACACACGATGAATTTCTTCCGCGTTTACGGCTTACAAAAGAGAGAAAACAGATGAGATACCTTGAGAAGGTGAATCTTTGGAGTTTTAGGGTTTTTTCGTTTATTATTTCTTTGCCCTAACAAATCCTGGTTCTTGATTGCTTGATTGAGAACCCGTGAATGAAAATTTTCTTCTTGCGATATCTCAATTAGGGCTTCTGCGGTTTTTGATTCGGGATTGTGTGTAATCCTCCGTTCTACTTCTCTGGATCTGGCATTTTGCTTTTTCAGTTTCCCTCTAATTTCCTTCACTAAATTGTATTTTTTAGTAGTCCGAAGCATTGTTTTAGAAGCATTATTATCTTTGTAAATTCACTCGTATCATTTAATGTGTTAAGTCTAGACACTAATGATATCATGTGTTATATCTTCAGAATTAAAATTTGTTAGCAAAAGTTATACATTAGATAAGATTATTAGAGTATTAAATTATTATCTAATCAATATTTTGTTATCATCAAAACTAAAGTTTATATGTAGAACCAAATCATATTCTTACAATCTCTCATTTTTTATGATGACAAAATCATGTATTTATATAAACAATTTGTACTAGGTTTAATCACATTAAAGAATTCAGAGTTAACTAAACAGCTCTTCCTAAGTTTTATACTCTCATAACTTATTTAATCTTGTTCAGAGTCTCCTCCTGAGTTCAAGACTTAAAGAAATTTTGAGATATAAGATGAATCAATCAGCGTGAAGGAATACTTCCCTAATTGAATTAACATCAAGAGTCCAAATAGCGATGTAGAAATCTCCATCTCAGATTCTGGCTGGATATCAGAACATGGTGAGGCATCCGATCAGATTTTGGTGAAGTCTCAGAGCATGGTTCTGAAAAACCAAAACTAAATTATCAAGTAGCATAACTTGATTAATCTTGTACTTCATCATAGTCTGGTTGAATTTCCTTTGAGCAAAGGTGTGATAACCCATGACTTCTGATACTTTAGCTTCTGAATCTCCTTCAGAGCTTCTGTTAAGAAAATTTTAGTGAACTTTCTCAAAGTTCATGAGTCAAACAATGTTAGAGGAACTAAAATTATAAACATGTTTGGGAACAGATTCTGAGATAAGATACATCAAAATCATTTATTTTCTCCCCTTTGTCAGAAATCAAACAGATTTAGAGACAAAGTAAAAAATACATTAACCAAAGACCAAGAGACAAAAAATTTTAGAAGCAGAAGGAAAAACACTTAAGTTCTAAAACCAAAAGATAAAATAAATGGTCTAGGGGTTTGGTGGGGCAGGAGGAGGCATCATTGCTATGAAGTCCTTCAGCAAGTTTAAGAGGGAAGAATGTTCGTCAGTCCTCTAGTCTTGCTTATCCAGACATTATAGAATAACGACATTTGTCTTCTTCAACTCTTCCAAATTATCCATCAGCCCAGGTGGCATTTCTGCAGCAGCAGCAGTCGTCACAACCCTAGAAGGGATACCATCTTCAGCATAAGACTTCTCAAATTCAACCATCTCAGGAGCATCAGCTTTTGTAGGTTGTTCATCCATTGCAGAAGTGTGATCTTCTTCTAGAATGATTACTTTTGGAGCAGGCAAGCAGCGAGGAATATGAGGAGGTGCCTTAGCCTCAAGTATAGCCTTATGCTTCTTCCTTGCTTCTTGGTTACAGAAAACTTCAATGATGTTGCAGTTAACAGTCATCCATCTTCTGAAACTAGGCCAGATAGCATTGGTCTGATTTGGATCCGTGTTATTAAAAGTGCTTTCTACAGCATAGTGCAGTGTGTTTAGAGCACTATACTCAAACTGATATAAGAATTCATCAAGTAAGTTAGACAAACATTTTTTTCTATGAAGAAAAATAACTAGAAGGGGTGGAATAAGGTTTGGGGAATCTGTTTGGAAAGACAGTAATTTTAGGATGTCTGACAACATTGAAGGGGTTAAGGAAAGCTAATGAAGAGGAATTCTTAGATGACATAGAGTTAATAAGTTATGTGTCAGTATCAGAATCTTCAAATGCAGAAATAATTGTATCTGAAACATGATGAGATGGGTTGAGAAGGGTTTCTGAAGAAGTGTCTCCATAAATGTTTGGTTTGGTGAGAGATGGTTGGGGCTCAGAAGTAGTGGCTTTTGAGATATTTGGCTTTTGCTAGTTTAGCATATTTACTATTATAGGTGTGGAGACAGAAGAATGTGTAGAGGTTTTAAGGACTGAATGATTTGATGAACTCATAAAAGTAAATTTGAGTAGTGAATTATTAGAAACAGAAGTATCAACAACAATTTTGACTTCTTTCACTGACTCTAGAGATATCTTCTTAAAAGATAAAGTCTTTGAAATCTTTGCATGTCCAGAAGGACCACCACAAGAACGTTTGTTAGAGAGATTCTTCTTCTTATTATTGACAGAAGGAGAAGATACAGAAACAGTCACATGTTTAACCAAGAGAGGATGAATTTCAGAAAACCTTGCAAGGTTAAAGGCTTGAAAGTCTTTAACATGAATTCTTCTACATGAAATAGCCTTTTCATTCAAGGCGTTAGGAAGCTTGACCACTTCAGTGATTAGAGACATATCCAACAAATTTTCACCATTGAAGGATCTATCAACCATGACTATTGGCTCACATTGTAGATTCAAAGTGTAACGCCCGTTAATTTAATTAGTTATTTAATTAAATTATTTTTGGATTATTTGTTGAAGTTGTGAGATGTTGAGAATTGTTGGTATAAGTTGTTAAGATTATTATTAATAAAGGTTTTGCAAATTAAAGAAAGGGAGAAAAGAGTGTCCTATGTACACGAGGGTAACAGATAAGGTAAAGAGAATCTGACCGAATAAGAAACCAGTACTTGACATGACAAAGTCAATACCGTATTCTCATCCCTTTGGACTTGAAGCCACATACAGAAAAATAAGTTAAGAGTATACCAAACCTCAGGTGAAAATAAATCACAAGCCGACAACATCAAAAAACCAGATGTAAGATAATACTCCAAGCAGCGAATAAAGCGCATTGAATCATAACACGTGAAAATAAATCACGGCTGAAGAAAGCGTGGAAAAGCTCACAGTATAAGATTCCCTGCATCACATGAAATATACAGACAAAACTAACAGCACGGGAAAACTTATGTGCGTTCGTACGATTTTCAGAAGTTAATTTGAATTAAAATTTAAAATCGCAACGCGATGAAAATAATATTTACATAACTTGAATTTATTTACAAGTGAAGTGAATAAAATATACAGTCAAAATATTATGTACAAGTATATATTTACAGTACTAAATATTAAATCAAAATAGTGAAATACAATAAAGAGGTAAGGGAAGAAGTGTAGGAATTATGGATGCGCTATGTGAGAATGGATACTTGAAACGATTTTCGGAAACCTTCACAGTAAACAGACTCATTAGTAGCATAAGGGGTATAAAAATAAAATGAAGGAAATTGCAACAATGAAAATCTATGTTAGAAATCACAAAATAAAGAATTGAAATGAAATTGTATGAATGCACATGAATATTTATACAAATAAAAATCAAGAATTCATGATATTATTCAATGTAAACACAAAAATCAGCACTGCATACATGTATTCCATCAAGTAAACTCAAAGATTATCATGATTCTTAATTCACAAATGAAACGGAAAAGCAAAGAAATCATGCTATAATTCCATTCAATTCCGATACATGAAAAATCAAGGCTAAATTAAACAATATTCATACAGGCCAAAAGCTGGACAACAACATATTATGCATAAAAAAACTCATGAAAATCAATTTCCGAGTGATTCCAACCTTGTGTACAAACACCAATATCGAACAACCAACTTTGTAAATTGAATTCAACTTGAAACATCATCACAACCACTTTTAAAATGACTTAAACCACAAGACAACATCAATAACGATAATTCAAAATTAATCAACTCGTGTCAAAATCGAAACATGGATAAATGATTTTAAAACAAACTAAACTCAATCGTACCAAATCCGGACAGCATAACAGTAGCAAATTCTTCATCACGATTTTACAAGAGAAAACTAGAATTTTCATACAATCTTTATCATGAAACAAATCAATTATCAACACTAAATCAACAACAACTAAACCAGAACTGGCCAATCATATTTTCCAGCATCTGTTACAACCTATTAAACCAAATATCATATGATTTCACAGCATAACAGTTCAAAAATATCAAGCACAAATTCTAAACAAACTGTTTTCAGAAATTCATCCCAACATTTGTCAACAACATAATAGTTACTAAATCAAAACAAAATAACAAAACAGGCAGCAATCCAATAATTAATCAAAACATAACAACACAGTTTAAACATTCTAGTAGAATTGAAAAATTATCGAACAGTGTCGAAAACAAAAGTTTCTAGTCGAAGTTGTTGACGGTAGCGAAACAACGCTCGTGAATGCAAGCTGCTAATGTTTTTCGGTTTCACGGAGAGACGAAGATTTCACGAAATTTGAAGGTTATGTAATAGTTAAAGGAGGGCGGTCTGTTGTAGATGGTGATGTGGATGAACGACAGAGGTGGTACCGGCTGGAGCAGCGCTTGCAGAGAGGAAGACCAGTGAGGATGCAGTTTGCGGAAATTAGGCAAAAGGTTTGTTGGTTGTGAGCGAATAATGGTATGCATGAATAGAAGAGGAACATGGTGATGGGTTGTGTGTTTTAATAGTGGCGGATCGGAGATGATGAAGGGGAAACAAAAGGGTGTAACAGAGGCGGAAAATTGAAGGGGTGAATGGAGTGAAGGTAAATTTATGATGAAGGGCGGAATGGGTCTGTGGTGGTGAATTGAAGGGTTAACAGTGAAGGGGATGGTGATGTTGAAATTGAAGAGAGTTTGGCAAAGGAGGATGATTAGCAGACAGAGGGAATTGAATTGAGAGGGGAATTGCTGGAGGTTAGGTGGGAAGATTGAAATTGAGGGTTACTGCACGGAAAGATGAGGTTACGGTGGGTAATGGTGTGTACCAGTTTGAGATGAAGGGAATTTGTATGAAGGTGTGAAGGGTAGCTATTGTGCGCGGAGACAAGGTATGAAGAAATAGGCGGAAGGTTGAGAGAAATAAAGAGTGAAAGAGATTACTGATAGTGCTTTTGTATTGTTGTTATTTATTGTCTGATACAAAGGAAATTAAGGCTCTTTAAATAGAATAAATGATAAGAAAATTTGAATTCCTCTTGCTATCAGATTCGTTCATCCATTTTTTTTCTGTATCAATCCACCACTTTTGCTAACAACCAATGAGAGTCAAGCATAGTGTAATCAATATATTTTTATGACAGGAAATCCCCTTAAATGATAAAATAACTAAAAAACCTGAAAGTATTAAAATTAATTCAATTTAAAATAAAAATTTTTGAATTTTTTCTGAATAAAAATTAAAGATTTAAAACGACTGAAAATGATAAAAAAATAGACAAAAATTTATCCAAAAAAATAAAATGAACATATTAAAATAAACTACATGTCGCAAAGATTAAAGAAAAAATATTCAAAAAGTTAAAATCGAAATAAAATGATAATAAAAATATCAGGTTGAACAGATGTTTACGGTTAAAAACGAGACTTCAGACTGTATCGAAAAATAAAGCGAGTATATCGTCATAATCTACGCGAAACGCATATTCATAAAATGATCGATAAAAGGTGAAAACTTGAAATATTTTTCTCGCTAATTTTCCGCACAGTGTCGAATCTCTTTTAACAGTCTGTCTATAAAACCTAAATATTAATATTATCAACATATAAACAACTCGGAGCAATGCAAGAAAATACTAAAGAGATAAAAATGCATGAAGTGAAACGTCAGGTATTTTTCAACTACAGAATGACGGAAATGTCGATTTAAACTGATTTCTGATCAACTTAAACACGATTAAATGATGCAAATATGATGAATGAAGTTATCTATTAATGATTGTGACCAAATGACAAAATATGATATGAAAGTGCGATTAAAAAAATTAGGGGCGAAATTTAGGGTACAACACCTATCTCTTTCATGAATATTTTATTAACCATACTCAGATATGTTGTCCCGACATTCTTCAGGCCAAAAGATATGACATTGTATTGATAGTTGGCTCATTCAGTCATAAAGGATCTCTTGTGTTAGACGACGAAAGTGTATCTAGAGGGCCGGGGGGGAATAGATACCCCTTTAAAATATTTAGACAAAAATCTTGTTTTCTTTTTTATTAAAGAGCGACGCTGAAGATTTTTTAAAATGTCGTTTATACGAATGTTATTGGAGGCTCTGATATGCAAACCGTAACAAAAAAATTCAATAGAATAAGAACAACAAATTGAATTAACATACTTGAATCACTTAACAACTTATTTAGCGTTTATCACTAGTTACTGATAAAGCTATTTCCAATTGGAATATTAAAAAGAACTAGTTGAATCAATTTATCAAACACTTGGTATGCAAGTGAATTTTCAAAAGATTTCCTTTAGTTGTGTTGATACACAAAATCATTTATAATCAAAAGTGATTATAAGTTATATCAATACTTGATTTATAATCAAAAAACAATTCAAAAAACTATTACAATTCAATTGATAACTCGATGTTATTTGACAGATTGATCTATGAATATCAAAGCAAGTAAAAGCAAAAATAAAAGAGACACAAGAAATTTGTCTTCACAATTCCCCATTGTGGTCCTCGCGTGTGGGTACGTCTGCGCCTAATTCCAATGGAATTAGGATAATTCTTACTATACAAAATTGTTGATACAAGAGAAGTGTTTAAGAGCAACTCTACAAACCCTAACCTTGTTGTTGATTGAACCCCTTCTTCTCTCTTGATCTTGAAAAAGACCAAGACACAATCGATGCAAAATGACTATCTGGATCTTGCTACTCCTTTGCGTTCTTTATCTCTAAGCTTTTACACACTATCAATTTCAACTATTGCAACACAAGACTTCAATTGTAATTCGCTGCTCTCTCATTATTTACTTTACATTCTTTATCTCCAAAGAATCCCTTGCATTCTTTATCTCCAAAGGAATTCACTTGGCCGCAATTACCTCTTGAACGTCTTGCACGAAAATCTCTAAATCAACCAATGATCTTGAAGGACAAACCTATAGTTTTTCTAGATGAAGACCTCTACAAAGCTCAATCCAATACATAATTAGACAATATCAATCATCGTCTAGATGGCATCCCAAAGAAACATCGTTACAATGTAATGTCAGTGTGTATGCATAGGTTGGAGGTTGAAGATGAAGAGAGAAATGGACTAATTTTATAGTTTCACCAAGTTGTGAATGATGCATGAAAGAGTATTTATAGTTTTGGAACTTTTAGGGAAAAAAGGAAAAATTAAAAATTAAAAAGATTTAAAAAAATTGACCAAACAAACACGATGTATCGACCTATATACCGTTTGTGTCGACACATACGTGGTTTTTAAACTGCACGTGTCGACCTGTATAAGGCTATGTGTCGACCGAACCAAGTCAGAGGCTACAGTCTTTAAAATGATAGTAAATGTGTCGATCTGAAAAACCGGTGTGCCGACACATAAAATAAGAATTTATGCAATTTAAAAAATGCTTCAGTATGTGTTAACCTATATAATGCATGTGTCGACCTGAGTCTTCCAGAGGCTACATACTTCAAAAATGAGTTGCATGTGTTAATCTGAAGAGTGGATGTGTCAACACATGCAATAAAAAATTATGCAGAAAATTATTTTTAATGACTTGGATCAATTACAAAATGTTTTTTAATGATTCCTAAGATTTCTAATGCACATGAGTGCCACAAGACATAAGGATACCGTCCAATATACAGAAGTGCTAACTTTTCCCAGTTTTGACATCATTCAAAACCTTTGATGACGAAGTTGTACTCACATCTTATCTCTATATGCACTGTACATAGGTATTTAGTTATAGCCTAAGTAATAATCCATGAATAATAATAACTTGTAATAGGCCGAACATTCCACCAGCATGTTCGAGAGCGAGTATGGACCTATGGGGCAATTCAAATTGAGATTGGTGTAATCGACACACATTATCCACCCCCTTGAAGCTTTCTTGACCAACGAGACATTAGATTGATACTCAGTATATATTACTTTGGATATAAAATTGGCCTCTATTAAGATATGAACCGTCTTTCTAATTGCTTCGGTTTCTCAAGAAATTGTTGCATTCTTTGTTTCGCCACATAACATATAGAGTATTCAATATTCAACCAGTGGTAACTCATGTGAGGATCTATGTCATACATTTCATTAGGAGAAACTGCAATGAGGTCGATGTTAGCTTTGAGGAATTCGATCATCTCATTGTTTACCATGACTGATAGCTCAGTCCCTATATGGACCGACCTTAATGGATTATCGTCGAGCTCGATGATCACAAAGTTGTCTTTTGAAATCTTTCTTAAGTCCTCCATTTAACTTCCATCGATAGGCTAAGCATATCCTCTTGCAGTGTTTCATTGTCAAGTCGAGGTTGACTGTATTAATGGTTTGAAAGTTCTTCTCTATCCTCATTACCACGTTGTGTACGAAATGGATCCCGTATAGATAAATCGAAATATCAATCAACTTACTTGTATTATTATAATATTTCATCTTCAAATGGATTAGGAAGGCCACCATGTCCAATGTTGCAAGAAATAATCTCCCAAAGATGTTGTTGCAGACATTTTTACATGGGATCACGAAGAAACACACATTCAAAGTCCTTTCGCCTTTCCTTTTATCAAAAGAGAATAGGAACTTGATCATTTCACATAGATCGTTCCACACGGGAGAATAGAGGACACATTTAACACTAATAAACTCCCGCCTCGATAATAACCCTAACATCCTAAAGATCCTAATGTACATCATATGAGCTCTTGTCATCAAAGAAAATTCCTAATACCAAATGATTTACTATGGTAGCGGAAATCCTAATATACATCATAGGAACTCCTGTCATCAAAGAAAAATCCTAATACCGAATAATTTACTGTAATATCGGTTAGCCGTAAAAAACCTTTTGTGTTTTTTAACAATTTAATTTATTGCCATCTTTTTCTTCGAGTAATCTCTGAATAGTAATTCATGATTTTTGAAACAAAAAGATCTGAGTAATCTCTAAGTAGTAATTCATGATTTTTGAAACAAAAAGATCTTATCGTAATTTCGTAGAACTCAAATATTATTTCACACATACACATCGCTATTGATGGAACTAAAAACATATAATTAAATGTTCATGCAATAGCAAACTTTCAATGTAGTTCAAGTCAATTATTAAATAAAAAATAACGTGAATGTAAATTATAATTAAAACATATATTAGGTCAGAAAACCAATTATTAAATGAAAAATAATATGACAGTAAATTATAATTAAAATATATCTTAGGTCAGAAAAAAAATCAATCAGCGGTACACTATGTCTCATGATTTTGGATGAGATCTTTTTGAGAATGGCTTCAATGACTTTAGTGTTGCCATAATTTTGTGACTTTAATTGAAAAGATAAATAAAAGAATAATTAATATATATTGTATTGATGTGAGAATAAATTGATAACTAAAGTGATGAAAATTACACTTTCTCAAAATTGCACATGATTTGATAATAAGCGGGTTGAAATTAGAGCAGAATTGAATCCATCGGTCAGACAGAAGGTACAATGCATTCAAAGCAGTTTAGTCCATCAAACTCCGGTGCATATCTTGTTCTCAAACGGGTCGGGTTTTTATTCTCTCCGCCGGGCATTAATGTTTTCGGATCTTTGACGGTGGTTTTGGATGAAGAAGTTGCTTCTTCATTGGACTTTGGATTTGAATCCTTTACCGGGCCCGAACCAAAGGAGAAGCTCCATTTCTTGCCTTGCGAGATATCGAAGTGGCTGAACATAGACATAAACATGTTTGTTGTGGATTGAGATTCGAGGTCGTGAGAATTTGAAGAGATTGTTGAAATTTGTTGGAATAGTTATTGTGGTGTGTTGGATAGACATTGATGATGGTAGGATTTATATTGAATTGGAAGATGAGGAAAGTGGAAGAGTCGTGGAAGACTATTCCTAGTATTTTCTCGAATTTTCTATGCGGTGTTCTTGTTTGGACTCTTTCATTGACGCGTGCTTCAACGACCTCTAACGCGCTCAACCTTTTTGGTTTTTTCATGCAACAACTTTCTGTATTGACCGTATTATTATGACTTTATAGTATATCTCATTTATTCTACAATAACAATAACACGAGCAACTCTAGCTTGGGCACATGGTTATAGGCATAAGTTTAGGCACATTCACAAAAAGTTGAAATGTAAAAGTAATTTTTTGATTGTTTTTAAAATAATTTAAATTAAAAAAAGAAAGATTAATTGATATTTGTGAGTGTGCCCAAGCATGTTTTATTTGGTGATGTGACCATAGAAGAATAACTCCAATCACACACACTTATAGATAAAAATGAAAATAAGTGAAGAAATATCATATGTATTTTTTAACATGTTTAATAATTGATATGATAAATATAATGGAACCGAGGAAATACTAATCATACATGTTTTTTATTTTAATAAAAATATATAAGATTAATAGTAAATTTAATTCCCCTATTTTTTATATTTTTTAAATTTTAATTCTTTCATTTTAAAATTTAATTTGTTGATCTTCATTTTATTTCATTTTTATTAGCCTCTTACTAATTTGAGTTGAAATTTTAATAGTACAATAATTCATTTAATACTGTGTCACTACTGCAATATTGACAAAATACATAACAGACAAAAGACTATCGTAAAAGCAGGGATCACCTTCACCATTATTAAAATCAAAATACAAAATTAACAAAAGTATGAACCACTTGTCGGATAATTATGGAGCATCCACATTGAATTAAGAGTAATATATATGTGGAAAAAATATCACATATTCATCCAAAATCTTAAGGTGATAGGTGTATGATTCTCCGCACTTATAAAATATTTAACCTTCACTTTTCAAAGCAATGTGAGACTTCTAACTCACACATGTACACAACAATCTCTCTCTCAAGTGTGAGTCCATCTACTATACTCCCTCTCAAGTGGAAACTCTTTCATCCACATACACGTGTACCGCTATTGCAGACACTACAATGGGACACGCCGCTTGACCACCATATTATCATGAAAACTTTCGATACAAGAAGTCAGTCCCTTAATTGAATCATCGGCTCTGATACCACTGTTGAATAATTATAGGGAGCATCCACATTGGGTCAAGATCAACACACAAGTGAGAGAGACACCACATATTCACTCAAAATCTTAATTCATAGTGGCATCAGAGCTCTTGGTTAAGGACTATTTTACTTATTTGAATAATGGAGTCAAATACAAAGATGAATATGATATTGTTGAATGTTTTAATTACCATATATAGAAGGGTGAGATGAAAGACTTACTATTTGTGAAGATATTGTATTTATCGGTTTTTAGTTCTGCAAAGTCAGATTCTGTGTTTGATGAAGAATGAGAGTTTGAACATCAACATGTATGTGGCTTTATTGGACAATATGTATAAGATGATATTTATAATCATATTTCTAATGAGAGACATGCAAAAACTTTGTGGGAGAAGATAGAGTCCTTGTATGCCTCTAAGTCAAGGAATAATAAATTATTCTTGTTGAATAGCTTCATAAGTTTGAAGTATAAGAAGGAGACTTCTATTTCAGATCACTTGAGTGAATTTCAAGGGCTTCTTGATCAGATCTCAGAAATGGGTATTAAATTTGATGATGAACTTTTTGGACTATTTCTATTGCTATCTTTATCAGAGTTTTGGGAGACTTTTCATGTTTCTATCACAACTTCTGCTCCCATGAGTGTTGTTTCTTTGGAAATGGTTAATGGTGATATTCTTAATGAGGAGATTAAAAGGAAGGCACAAGGTTCTCCATCTAAATCCTATGTACTTGTCACTGAAAATATGGGGAAAAGTCAGAAAAAGGAACCGAAAGATGGTAGAGAGAATAGTATAAGTAAGTCTAAGTCGCGATACAAGAATCTAGATTTTCATTATTGTCACAAAACAGGACACACACATAAGTATTGTTATCATTGGAAAAGGGATAACAAAGGAAATAAAGATAAGTCTAAACAAAGAGATCATGATGATTATGATGATGATCGTGTTACTACTGCTACTTGTAATGGTCTTGTTATTCTACGTGATCATGTGTCTGTTAATCTCGTATCATACGAGAGTATGTGGATAATTGACAGTGATGTTACATTGCATGCTACATCAAGGAATGATTTCTTCACATCTTATACTTCTGGTGACTTTGGAGTGTTAAAGATAGGTAATGACGGTGTATCTAAGGTAATTGATGTTAGTGATGTTTACTTGTAAACTAACATAGGAATGAAATTGTTGCTTAAAGGTGTCAAACTCGCTCCATATGTCCGTTTTAATTTGATCTTTGTGCATATGCTTGATGATCGTGGTGATGACAATCACTTTGGTTCTGGAAAGTGGAAACTCAACAAAGGTAACTTGATTATGGCTAGAGGGGATAAGCTTTTTAAATTGTATTTGACAAAAAATTTGGTTGCTAGGGTCAGTGTGAATGATATCAATATGGAAGTATATTTGTGACACCGAAGACTTAGTCATATTAGTGAAAAGGGGCTGAATGTTTTGGCCAAAAAGAATATTCTTCCTAGGTTAAAGAATGCATATTTGGATAAGTATTCTTATTGCATGGCTGGTAAACAGTCTAGAGTATCTTTCAAGAGATATCCTCTCTCAAGGATTCAAAGTTACTTCAATTAGTATATTCTGATGTTTGTGGTCCATTAAAGGTAAAATCTTTTAATGGTGAACTTTATTTTGTTACCTTTATTGATGATTGTTCCATGAAACTATGGGTTTAAGCCTTGAAGACAAAAGACCAAGTGTTGGAGAAGTTCAACGAATTCTATGCTTTAGTAGAGAGGCGAACACATGAGCAGCTGAAATGTCTTCATTCTGATAATGGTGGTGAGTATTATGGACCATTTGATGCCTATTGTAATCAGCATGGTATTGCACATGAAAAGACTCCTTCTAAAACTCCTCAATTGAATGGTTTAGAAGAGAGGATGAATCAAACACTAATTGAGAGAGAGTAAGGTGTATGCTTTCTGAAGATAAGTTGCCAAATAATTATTAGGGTGAGGCATTTTACACGGAGGTGCATGTTATTAATCTCACTCATAATGTTTCTTTGAATAGTGAAGTTCCAGACAAGATCTGGTTTGGAAAGAATGTCAAGTATGATCATTTGAGAGTCTTTGGCTGTAAGGCTTTTGTGCATATTCTAAAGGATGAAAGATCCAAGTTGGATGCAAATTCAAAACAATGTATATTCATCGGCTATGGGCAAGATGAGTTTGGTTATAGGTTGCACGATTTTATAGGGAATAAGCTTATCCGAAGCCGCAATGTTATATTCATGGAATACCAAAATATTAAATAAATTGATAAGATAGATAAGACTATACCCAAGAAAGATATCAGTTTGTCTGATGTTGATCCAGTTTGGTTACCTCATCATTATCTAGATTCTATTGGTGGTGATGATCATAATGGTGATCCATATGATTATATTGATGATCAACAACTTGGATAAGAGGTAAATATTCCAACTAATGATGATGATGAAGGGGAAATGATATGACCCAAGATGAGAATCTTGGTGAAGCTCTAGAGTTATCTCAAGTTTAATTTAGGAGGTCTATCAGGTAGAGACAACCTTCTACAAGGTATAATTCTGATGAATATGCGACCTTGACTGATGAGGGTGAACCTGAGTGTCTTCAAGAGGCCATGGAAAGTTATGAAAATAAAAATGAAATGCATGATAAAATGAAATCATTGCATAATAATCACACTTATGACTTAGTGAAGTTGCCTAAAGGTAAAAGGGTCTTGGAAAATAGGTGGATGTATATAGTTAAACATGAGAGCAATTTTAAGTCTACAAGATATAAATCCCAATTAACGGTGAATGGTTTTCGTTAAAGAAAGTGTGTTGATTTTAATGAGATTTTCTCACATGTTATAAAGATATCATCAATCAGAACCATGTTGAGTTTAGCTGCTACTCCTTATTTATAGGTTGAGCAAATGAATGTGAAAATGACTTTCCTTCACGGTGCTTTGGAGGAAGAGATCTACATGAAACAACCAAATTATTTTCAAGTTAAAGGCAAAGAAGATCATGTTTGTAGATTGAGAAAAAGTATATATGGGTTGAAGCAAGCTCTAAGGAAATGGTACAAGAAGTTTGAGTTTGTTATGTGTGATCAAGGATACCAGAAGACTACTTCAGATCATTGCATCTTTGTTAGAAAATTTTCTAATTATGACTTTACTATCATGTTGTTATATGTTGATTATATGCTTATTATAGGGAAACATATTTCTAACATTAACAAGTTAAAGAAGCAGTTGGGAGAATCATTTGCCATGAAAGACATGGGAGAAACTAAAAAAATTCTTGGCATTAGAATCATGCCTGACAGAAAGGATAAGAAACTTTGGATGTCACAAGAACATTATATCTAAAGAGTGTTGCAAAGATTCAAAATGGAAAACTCTACGGAGGTAAGAACTCATATTGCTAATCATTTCAAATTGAGTTCTAATCAAAGTCCTTTAAGTGAAGATGAAGCGTTTGATATGAAACATGTTCCTTATGCGTTTGTTGTGGATAGTTTGATGTATGAAATGACATGTACAAGACCATATTTAACACATGTTGTTGGTATAGTTAATAGATTTTTTGCCAAATCTAGGTAGAGAGCATTTGAATGATGTAAAATGGATTTTAAGGTATCTTCGCGGTACTATTTGTACGAGGATTTGCTTTGAAGAAGATAAGCTTATTCTAGTGGGATACCCTGACTCTGATATGGCTGGGGACATTGATTCTAGAAAGTCTACTTTGGGCTACATGATTAAATTTGCAGGGGGGGTTGTGGCTTGGATGTCTAGATTGAAAAAGTGTGTAACATTGTCTACTATAGAGAATGAGTTCATTGCCATTACCGAAGCATGCAAAGAGTTACTTTGGTTGAATTATTTTTTTGCAGAAGATTGATTTTGTTCAAGACAAATGTGTGTTATTTGTCAATAGTCAAAATGCTATTCATCTTGGTAAGAACCTGACTTTTCATAATAGATCCAAACACATTGTTGTGAGATGTCATTGGATACGTGGTGTTTTGGATGCTAAGTTGTTGGAGTTAGCTAAAGATCATACATATGATAATTGGTTCTAATATGATGACTAAAGTGTTACTAAGAGGGAAAGTTGAAGCTTGTTATGATATCGCTGGTTTGACGATTTCCTCCACATAGTTGTGAGGGAGAGATTTGTTGGGCTTGGGCTCCCTCCTATATGGAGAAATACCTAAATATGAATAACCCATTTATAGAAAACCTCTCGCCACCAATCTTGCTTTATACTTCGCGATCTCACAATTTGGCCTTCTTTTCACCTTGTAGATCCAATTTACGTCGATTGGCTTCTGATGAGTTCTTTTAACAAGCTCTCAGGTATTGTTCTTCTCAATAACTCTGAGTTCTTCTTTCATGGCTTGACACCAATTTGAATTACTCATGGCTTCATTCAAGTCAATTGGTTCTACTTCAGCCATCATCATGGCTTCTTCGATTAAATCACCATCTGCATCAACTTCTTGATCTAGAAATCTTTCATATCCAGCTAGCCTTGTCAACTCAGTTCTTGTTCTTATCGACCTTCTTTCATTCTGCACAGGTGGTTCTTCATTTTGACTGGTCGAAGCATCATCTTATTCATTTCGACTCGTTGAAGCCTCATTCTGTTGATCTTCTTTGAACACAAATGTGACTGTATTTGATTCTCGTCGAACTAAACCTTCACTCTAGTCTGACCCTTTGCTTTCATCCATAAGAACATCTCGACTTATCACTAGTTTATCTTCATTTAGAGAATACAACTTGTATTCACCAGTCGAATGATAACCTATGGCACCATTATCTCACTTCGATCATCCAGTTTCTTTCTCAGTTGTTCGAGTACATGCCTGAAGCACATTGATCTAAAAATTCTAAGATGACTCACATTGGGCTTCGACCCTGTCCAAGCCTCATAAGGTGTTATTCCGACCATCTTCTTTGTTGGACACATGTTTATAATGTATACTACTGTCGAAGCTGCTTCAGCCCAAAATCTCTTAGGCATATCTTTAGCTTTCAACATACTTCTTGTCATGTTTAGTATACTTCTATTATTTATCTCATCCATGCCATTATGTTGAGGCGTATAGGGTGCAATAACCTCATGCTCTATACCTTCCTCATTTCAAAATCTAGCAAATTCAGCATAAGTATATTCACCACCACCATTAGTTCTCAACTTCTTCAATTTGCCTGGATCCGACCAGATAGCAATTCCCCTCAGAAGTTTGTTGTGAAACTTGGAATCCGACCAGATAACAACTAAGTTCCAAGAAAGTTGTTGTAAAGCCTGGACCCGACCAGATATTAGTTCAACTCTATCTCTTCAAACAAGTTTATTCTGAAGCCTGTACCCAACCAAATATCAATTAACTTCATCCACCTCAAAACTTGTGAAGCCTGGATCCGACCAAATATCAGTTCAACTTCGTCTATTCAAGCAAGTTATTATGAAACCTGGAGCCCGACCAGATAATAACTAGCTACAATCCCCAACAAGACACTATGAAGCCTGAACCCGACCAGATAATAGTATAACTTTTCAAAAACTATGAAGCCTGGACCCGACCAGATAGTAGTTACCACTTCAAGAAATCTGCGAAGCCTGGATCCGACCAGATAACAATTCAATTTCAAGAAATCTTTTGCAAAGCATGGAATCCGACCAAATAACAGTTGATTTATTCTTCCCCTAATAAGTTATCATGAAGCCTGGAATCCGACCAGATAGCAGTTGACTTCCTCATCCTCATCAAGTTGTGAAGCCTGGACCCGACCAGATAACAGCTAACATTCAAGAGATAATCCCCAACAGCAATCCGAGATTCAGCTTCCCAGAACTCCTCAGCAGTATTCAGGGATTTATTTTCTCGGACAAACATGCATCCCACATTCATACATCATAGCATATACATACAAAATACATTTATCATAATACCACATCTTGTGAACATCATGCATACATCTGCATTTAAACTAACCCTTTTTCCACAGGTAAAACATCAATTTTTAGTATAAATCGACCAAAGACTTGTGCTGATACTTCTTACAGTATTTACCATCATTCCTCCAAATGGAATCTATAAGCCCATTCCCAATCCATCTTCGAGTGCAAATTTCTGGGCACTCTAGTGTTCAATCATCTTCCACCTTCAAGTCACGAATGGCGGATCCGCCAATCTAACTCTTCAGGTTTAAGAAGATTGAACATGGGCAGCTGTTGTACCCCAAAATTTACCCTCTCATTTCTCAAGAAATCTCTCACAAGATCTCCATTGATTCAAGACTACACAATGTTTGATCAGCTCAAGACACCTCCTCTAGCACTGATGACTGAAAATTAGGGTTTGAGTTTGCACAAGGACAATTAGACTTTTAATTCCCCATATGACTTTCATGGATCATTTTTTACCCTCAAGATTTCTCATGCCAAGTTTCAAGTCTTGGATCACATTTTTGCTCAATCAATTGATCAATTAACCTAAAATCAGCTGTATTAGGGAAAAAGTCAACTGTGGTCAATTTACAGTCAAACTTCATAATTATTGATCCATATCAAAATCATGAACTCGTATTTGTCAATTGATCAATTTTGGATCATAATTCCTCAATAAATTTGATCAGATCATCAAAAGGGCAAAATGGTCAAAATTAGGGTTTTGATTGGGAAGATGCAATCTTTGATTTTTGACCTAGCAAATGATTTATTGGTTTAATTTATGATATCAAGGATTCAAATGCTTCATTTTGACCATATGGCATGGCTTAAAACATTTCTCAAGATCAATTGATTGATAGTTGAATTTCAGTCAACTGATGAAAAGTCAAATAATGTACACTGAAAAGTCAAACTTTGACTTTTTGATCAAAATCAAGTTTCAAAGATTACAATTCATCAAGACATGTCAAAATATTAAACTTTTCATCAATAAATCAAAAAGTCAAAATTTCATTTTGAAAAGTCAAAATTTTCAAGACTTAGAATTTTTCTAAGTGTTGAAAATTCATATTTTTTTCATAACTTTGTGCCAAATTTACACCATGATGCAAGATGATTCAAAGGAAACTTCCAATATGAAAGTTGTAGATATCAATAAGATCTAAAACATTGTAGGGAATAAATTTTTCTAGAATTTCTTAGATTTCAAGTTAAGATTTTGTGAAGACATGTTCATGAAACTTGAAGACTTAGTGAAATTTTGCCCTAGTTTAGGCAGGATTTTGACCTAACTTCATGGCAATTTTTCACCAAGTTCCAAATTGAATTTTCAAAAATGTCCAACATGAAGGTTGTAGGGTATGTTACAAGCTTTCCAAAATGTTCAAGAACTCATTGAGATCATACTTGAGCTAAGAGAATCAAAGCCATGAAGTTAGGGTTTCATTCTTGTATTACAAGTCATTTCTTGATGAACACATAATACAATCTCAATGTTAGGCTGCATAATCTTGCTTTGCAGATCTTCTAACTTGTGTATATATCCATAATTAATGTATTACACAAACTTTTGAGCCATAATTCAAGTGGTTTAAGCATTGTCCAAGTCCATTTGCCATTTTGGGAAGATAGCTAACGTTGCCATTCTTGAAAAGTAAACTTTATGCACAAAGTCAATTCTTGAGCCTCTCACTTGTTCCCTATGATCACACTCCATCTACAAAGTCAGAATCAAGCTTGTTTAAAGTGTAACCACTCTACAATAGCAAGTACAAATCATTGAAACTTGATTTTCCAAGAAAATCACATGTTGAGCTTATAAATAGAGGCATTATTTTCTTGATTTTACAAGCTAATCATTGCATTAGCTTCATGAGAACTTGAGGAAGCTAACATGATCATTGTAACACCTTGAATCAAGATCATTTGCATTTCACAATTTCCAGTTTTGAGGTATCTTTTTTGAACTTCTATCTTTTCATTTAGGCATTGTTAAGTTTGCATTTGTGAAGATAAAATGTAGATATCATTGCCCTGAAACTGTACATGTCCATAGATTTCATTTATATTGATTGAGCTTAGAGAATTTTAGGTTTGAATCTGTGAAAAAAGTTAGGTTAGAATTTGGTACTTTTAGAAATTCTCATTCATCTTTAATTTATAGCTTATGATATTTATATGGTTGGATTCGTATGGAAAAATGGAGCAATTTTCATGTTTGCATCTTTCATTTTTGTTGAGAAATGAGCAAGTTACAGGAACCATGGTTGGAGGTTGAGGATAAAGTCATTTTCAGGACTTGACTTCTGTTATGTATTTATTGTTTTGTTTATGTTAACGGATGTATAGTCACCTCAGTGGCAAGGCAGCGCGCGTTTCATGTCTAGGGCGTGGGTTCAAGCCCCAGCGCTGCCACTTTTCATTATTTTTTTCACATTTTCTTTCTTTTGTTCCAGACAGCTAGCACATGGGCCTCCAATAGTGGGCCTTCTTATTTTTGCTAACTCCTAACCCCCCTGCATGCTTTCACACACTTGGCCCAAACATCCTTTTATCATTTCATTTTAATTTATTTTCTTTTTCTTATTTTATTTTATTTCATTTTTCTTTATTATTTTTATTACTATTATTATTATTATTATTATTATTATTATTATTTTTATTAATAAAAAATCCAAAAATATTTTATTTTGTTTATTTACATATTTAAAATACTTTTTATTTTATTTCTTTTAAAGATGAAAAGACCCAAAAAAAAAAACATTTTCTTAACAAATTAATTTCTTTTTCTTAATAAATTAATAATTAGATTTAGGTTTAATTATTTTTATTTTTTTTATTTAAAATCAACTTAGAACTTAAGTTTCTTTTAATTAATTAATTTCCATATTATTTTCATTAAGTTTAAACCCTTTCATAAAAACCTTAAAAAATGCTTCAAACTTAATTTCTTTTCTTAATTAGTTTATGTTTAATTTAATTTAATTTTAATTAATCATTTTTCTTAATTAGGTCGAAACTAAACTCTTTCATTAAAACCAAATAAAAAAATCATTTTCTTTCCATTTATTTTCTTGCACATTTATTCAATTCTTGTACATTATTCAATATGGTTGTAATAGATAATTAGGTTTAATTTTCTTGCAATCCCCATTTGTAAATTTGTATACCCCATCCCCCTAATGATGTAATAGCATAGTAATTTTACTTTCCGTAATTTATCGCTTTCATATAAATGTTAGTAATTAGGATTTGTATGGCAAGACTAAAATCAACAATTAGTAAACCCTAATTCAAGATAAACAATGCACGTAAATCAAACACACTTGCACACTTGCACCCCTAGGGTAATTCCACTTGTTGTCTTTTCAAAAATGGTCATGTTATGCATGTGAGATATCTTAGCAAAAAAACAAATCAAAAAATACAAGATCATAGTCCCTCGATGACGCTTCAAATGTTGCCTTTCAAATGATCTTAGTCCCTCAAAGAGAAATGCTAAGATATCTCATAACATTGTTATCATGACTATACGATGACCCACGCCCGTCCCTTTACATCCAAAGATAAGGCTTCTTACCAAATCATTGGTAAGATAACAATATCAAAGGAAGAAATAAATGAACAAAGACTTTTAAGTAGGTAGATTGTTCTTAGTTGCTTGCTCACTTTCAAAATAAACATCCTTGCTCATTTTCAAAACAAACACCAAACACTTTCAAAAACAACTTTCAAAACATGAAACATTTTCAAAAGTCCAATACTTTGTATACGTTCTTACGAACGGGAACTATTACAAAGTTTGCCTAAACGAATGCGCATTTTCAAAATACTTTCAAAAACCACCACAAAGCACATTTTCAAACAAAACAAGTGATCTAGCAACCAACTAAGAGCCCATATATAACTATGGATAAAAAGGGTGCTAACACCTTCCTTTTTCATAATCTACCCCCCGAACTCAAGAAATAATCTCAAAGGTCTTTCCTGTTCTTTTCAGCCTTTCCTTTTTGATAAAAGAAAAGTCAGTGGCGACTCTTGCTAACCGTAACATTTGCGATCAAACGTAAAACATCCCAAGTCAGTTCTCCCACCGTATTACAAAACTGACGACTCTGCTGGGGAAAACATAAAAGTGAGGTTACATTAGGGCTAAATCACCTTTATTTGCCTTCATTGTTTGACTTGCTTGCTTTACATTTTGGTTCCTTTGTTGGGCTTGTTTTAATCCTCTATCCGGATTTGAGATACCTTATAGGTAAGTAGTAATACGTTGTGGAAACTGTGTGGGATATGTCGATATGGTCTAAGCAATAACTACGTTAGTGTGACATATTTGTGGGTACCCGGTAGCCCTTAAATAGTCAAGGAGAATACGGGGCCGCTGTGTGGTGTAATGAAGCACTAACTGACTTTAGAACTTTTACTTGACCAACTTGGCCATTAGGAAGTAGAGAGATAGCCGACTTTGGTGCAGCCTGAAGTTGGTTGATACTCGATACTACGCTCATTGAGATCAGACTTCTCGGGATATTTCGGTCGCCATAAAAGAGGCTTGCGCTGAAACCATGCCCGACAAGAAAGATCAGTGATATTGAGATCTCTTAGAACCCGGTTACTATTTCTAGGACAGGTTTAAGTCAACTAAACTTCAAGAGGGTACTGTCGCGCGATGCCTAGGTTCTGTCGTTGTGACTGTTGTCACTGAACCATGAACAATGGTTGATCTCACAGGAGATAAAACTATCGCGCTTTGAGTTGTGGCACTCACTGGTATGACATCCACATATTGTGTAGAAATTTGTGTATATGCAATGTTTGTGTCAAAGCGTGGCATTTTGGACTTCGACAAATGTTTATCACTTCTTAAATTCATACACACACAAACTAAACTATAAGAAACTTTGTAAAACCAAACACAAATACAAAATTATTAGCATTGTCCCACTGGGCGCACCAATTTGTTTACCTATGGTTTCGGTAAACAACGTTGGTCTCTTAACAAAAGTTTACTGGCGAGATCGACAAGGGAATCTTAGTACAGTGCTTCAGTTTTCGAGTGTTTTCACAAAGTGTTTTCAAAAAGGATTCGTTCGACTGGTGCCAAACGAGTTTATAAGAAATAAAGCAAGACTTGTAAAATAAAACGAAAAGCGTTTTAAACTATAAACATAAATAACATAACATCAAAATGGTTGAAAATGAGTTGATTCATACATATATTGCCCTAGTTTGACTTATTTTGCTCGTTCATTTGAATACTCTAAGTGACTAGCGTATAAGAATGTGAAAGTTTGAACCCTTAACACTATGCACTAAGTGCTTTATTTATAATACAAAAAAAAATAATTATTTTCTCGCGGACTTCGTTTCTTTGTACGCCACATGTATCTTGTAACTCCTCTCCATGATCCCACGTTCTCCATTCGTACTCCCGAACCCTCGTTCTCCATGTTTACCTCCAAAACGCTTCGCTCACTTGATGGATCTTTTGGGCCTTTTGACGTTTCTCGGCCCAATGACTTATGAGGTTTTCCTTGGTCGACTGCTTCTTTTTTCAGGCTCAATCACTTACTTATAGAATCTCTCTAGATCGACTGCATCAGTAGTTGAATCACATAAATAACCTTTTCCAAAAACTTTTTTGATCTCTTTTTTTTATTGGATTTTGATCCTTATCAAAAATCTCATCCAACATGGTGCAAATGTAGTAAGGAAGAGACTTAGATGTATAAAATATTTCTTTTATTATTATAAGATTAACTAGTAGTTATAAAATTATAAATAACGGTAAAGTAAAGAAGAAACTTAGATGTATAGCGGTGTAAATGCAGTAAGGAAGAAACTTAAATGTATAAAACATTTATTATTATTATAAGATTAATTAGTAGTTATAAAATTATGAACAATAATAAAGTAAAGAAGAGACTTAAATGTATAATAGTGCAAATACAGTAAAAAATAAACTTAAATGTATACCGATGTAAATACTAATGATTATTATATGTAATATGTTTATATAAAATATAATGGTTAATAAAATATTTATATACTTTATTTATTATACCACATAATATGTAGTTCCATTTTAAAATTATTATTTTTATAAAATTTTATCTCTTTCATTTCTTTAACCTATATTTTTTTGGTTTAGAAAAAATATTTATATATATGGGTTAGATACCCATTATTATTATTATTATTATTATTATTATTATTATTATTATTATTATTATTATTATTATTATTATTATTATTATTATTATTATTATTATTATTATTATTATTATTATTATTATTATTATTATTATTATTATTATTATTATTATTATTATTATTATTATTATTATTATTATTATTATTATTATTATTATTATTATTATTATTATTATTATTA